>VXBJ01000107.1:818495-871451 GCA_013400055.1 Nycticryphes semicollaris | reverse complement strand
GAAGGGGAGGGAAGGGAAGGGAGGCGGTCAGAGAATGTCACACTGAGGAAGATATGCATTCAAATTGATTAATAAATGTAAACACATAATTAGGTTAAATAGCAACTTAGTTTCCCGACAGCTAGGTTGTGGGGAGTAGGAAAAAAAAAAAAAAAAACAAAACAAAACACAAAGATCACAAAAAACCCCAAACGAATAGCAGCTAAAATGCTAGAGTTATTTTAGAGTTATTTGGAGCTTGCTGACGCAGGAGCTAGCCCTGGGTTGTTTTCTGCAGTTCTTTGTGTTGGTGTCAATTAGCCAATTCTTATTTTATTCAGTTTATGCATCATTAGAATCTAATTTTTAGCCATACAGCAATTCCTTTTTCCTTCTCCAGGATTAGGATCTTAGTTCTTTCATGAGGGAATTCTTGTTTTAAGGATGATTTCTGGCTGGGTTAGGTGGGTACACCTCTCCTGCTAGCCACAAAAAGATCACCTTTTCCAGATATAGAAATATTTAGTAGTAGTCAGGGAGGAGGCAAATTCTGCAACTGTTTTCAACTGTGAAGTTCATCAAAAAAGGACACATTTTAGATGTCTAATTTCTTGAACAGGGGAAGGCAGTGTACGCTGATGACATTTTTTTCTTCCACTGAAATGTTTTAGAAAGGTGTAAACTCAATAGGCAAAGTATAAACTTTAACACAAACCTTTAGGAAAAAAAAAGAACATCTAGAGCAAGAATATGAAGACAAAATGAAATGAATGCCATTGTCACTCTTATTTACTGAGTAATCAAAAGTCTCCAGCTGTGAATTTCTCCGTTCAAAAGCTTGCATATTTTTTAGATGTAAAGATGGATGAATTTAGTAAAAAAATATGGACTGATCACCTAAGCAATGAAAGTGTTGCCAATTCAATTACACAGCTGATTAGTATCCAGTAAAGCAGAGGGAGAAGGGAAAGATTAAGCAAAATCTGTGAGAGGACATAAAAAGTGAAACCTTTTCTTGAGCTCTCCAGATCTGTTGAAGTAATCTTCAGCTACTCCTTACAGAATTTTGACCCTTTCCATGACACTTATATCTATTTAATCTTATATAAAAGATAAAAACCTAAACATGTTTTTAAATGAAATGTTGCTTAAAGTTTTTTTTATTAAATAGTATATAATTTCTATGTGCCATATGATACACATGGTCTTACTATCATAGCAATAACTTATATTTATCTCTGTGTACTTGCAAATCCTCCCTAAAGACCAATGAAAGGGCATATGGCATAATGGCATCTCTTCTGTAATCATTATTAGTGGTATATATTAATGTACTGAAAGTGAACTGAGGGCTTGTAAAAGATGAGCCCTTTACTATAGATAATTTGCTTTTTTGTTTCAAACAAAAGGTGGTGCATTATTCATCATTTTACAGTGGCGATGCAGATTTAGGAAGCACACATTTTGACAGCCAAATGGGATTAAAAAGTTCTACCTGCCCTTTTGTTTTTTTCACACAACCCTTTTATTTGGAGGCACAACAAATTTCTTCTCAGAAAATCTACTCTTTCAAGTGTGCTCTGTTCCTACCCTGGAAAGCTTATTTATGGACATGGAAAAAAAATTTCTCATAAGTATCCAAATCCCACTCCATGCAACTGGTTGCATCTTACTTGGAAAATGTGGCTTGGTTTCTGAGGCTCAAAGACTGGTAAGGCTTATGGGAGCATCTAATAGTGAAATTTGAATCCTGAATTAGATCTTCAGTTACGTTTTCCCAAATTTGTGAGAGCTGTCTGGATTTAGGGAATTGTGACTGAAGGCCAAACACCAAGTTTCAGTGCCTAAACTCACATATGGGATATGTTTTTAATTCAGAAACTGGGCCAATATCCAATGATGACAATAGGGATGCTCATTTCTACTCTTCTCAGTGAAGTGCCAGTGGGTGTAAATAAGGGAACTCTTTCTAAACAGACCTGCAAAAATTGCTGTCTGATGCAGACAAAAAATCACCACATTATGGCTGATATCAAGTAGGTAATGTCATCACAAAATTACACCTTTTACCAAGTAGCTGAAAGTCTCCAATTTTCATCTTAGTAGGCCAGAGGCACCCAGACCTTCTGAACATGTCACCCAGATTCTCCTCTCAACATTACAAATGCTCCATAGATACAGAAACTGAGGAATGATGGTCCTCTCATGGCCAGCCCAGCCATGACAAATTTGAACAAAGTCAGACATCTCACAGGAATTCTGGGCTGTATCCCTTATCTCTGATCTAATTCTAGCATTCACATACAATCTCAAATAGTCAATGCCTCAGATTTTCTTATGATCTCTAACTCAATGCCCAGGCCCTTAAAAATGCTGTTCTAGCATGAAGCTGGTTTTAATCATCTTCCTTAGAGCTTCTGGATGGTGCAGTTTTACAAATATCAGACAACCTTAACATTTATTGCTCTCCAAACAGGAATCATTAGGATGTGTATGACTGCTTCTCTCATCAAGAAGATGCATATTAGTAACTCCAGGCCTCTACCAGGTGTACCTATGTGTCTACACACAAAAGATGGGATTTGCTTATCACTCCAGATGTCTGGTGCACAAGATACATGATGCCCACAATTAAAAAAAAAAACCAAACTGGGACAATAAACACAGATTTAACTAGCAGGTTTTTATCACATTCTACTTCTTCTCACAATAAAACAGCTCAGTATCACTTTGAGGCAGACTAGAGCTGTCTGTTAACCCAAACTACTGACAAAAGGGTCTGTTGCCTCAAAATTTACATCTCAACAGCTTCTTCATTACTACCTTATCAACTCCTTTTTTGTAACTTATCTACTCTCTCTAATGAAGAGAAAACTGAACACTTTTTCCAGTTGTTTTTCTACAGACTAATGGAATTAAATGGCTTCTGTATTTTAGCCTGTCTCAGAATCCTCAGTTAAGGAATGGCACCTCCATTTTATTTAGAGGTTTTCCATTATTGAGAACAAGCGTGGCAAGACAAAGGAAGGAAATCAGTTTGAGACTCCTAAAATGGTGGTTCAGAGGCCATTGATCAACTTCCCGCTTAAAACGATAAAGAAAAAAAAATATTCTAGGAGGATTACTCAGGATGTACACAGAATACACCACACCACTGCCACACAGGCTGAGTGAAAGCACCAGAGTGCTGCTATGCCAGGGGAAATCAAACAAGAGTGTCTCTAACCTTCTTCCTCTGGCCAACAGGATACTTCCCACACTTTAACCTCTTGTCTATCTTTAAAAGAGCTGAGGATTTTTTTACATCAGCTCAAGCCTTCTAATGGTAGACTTTTGAAACACATATATAATTTCTAGAAGATACCATTATTATTTATGTCCCTGTTACCACCTCCCTTCCCCAATACCCTACTCCCCCAGAAACCAGGGAAATTACAGTCTTCATGAAGATGAAAGCATCAAAGAAGCAAATGCAAAATATCCATTGAAGAAAATATATAAAAAATAAAAAAGAAACATAGGCATAAAAACATTTCCCAAGGAAAATCCATGCAGAACTGAAAAACACTAGGAGTTTGGACTTTGAATTCTTAAACAGAATAGACCCAAATAAACCACATCTTTGTGGGCTTCTGTTTGAAGATGTAAGCAGTTACAGAGTCACCAGTACTTTTGTGTTAAAAGTACCAATGGCAAAGCCTGACATAAATATTCTTTGTCTCATACAGGAAAGGTATTCCATGTGCTTCAGGATCTATTCAATGTTATCTACTACCCTCTGATTTAAGAGTTGCATAAAATAAGAAAATAAAAAGCAAACACCACAATCACGTACTAAGAAAAACTCAAAACAACTCATGAGTACTCTATGGCTGAAATTTGTTTGCACAAATTGTTCAGTGAGCACTTATGAATAATGAATGTATTGTGGAAATCACAATCAGCTTATGAATGATTTATGAACTGAAATATGGGCTGAATTTGTCAGATAACCTTATTTTCCACAAATCACTCAACCATCTCCTACATTAAACAGTACCAACTGGTATCCAAAGAGCCATACCTGCAAAATATCATCTCTGCTTTTTGTGGCATAAGAAGAGCTTTTTAAAACCAAATTTCTGGAGAAAGCTTTGCTTAATAAACAGGTCATTATTCAGAACCAATACTAAATGACATCCTGTATTTATTTACCAAAGACTGTAATGTCACAGTTTGGCATATGCCCTACTAATCCCAAGTGTGCAAAGAGACTATCAGTGGGCATCACCTATCACAAAATACTTTATAAACTAAGAATAGTAATGCCATTCACAGTGCATTTAAAAGAATTGTTTTTGAATTGTCTGGGAGAGAAGGAATAATTAAAACAACCACATTGGTGGTGAATGAACATGACTAGAAATTTTAAATATTTAATTCTGAATTATTTTAAGGTGTTTAGGAAATTAACTCAGACTTGAAAGTTTATAACAACCTCATTTCTTGAAGTTTACTCTATAGCCGGTTTAACCAAGGCATCTGAAAGTAATTTATCAGTATATACAAAAGACTTCCAACAGCATAAGTGGCAGCAGTACACAAACTCTCCTACAGGATCAGACCCAAACTCTAGCCAGCCTGTTCTCTTTGATGGCACCCAAGGTTTACAGAGAGCTACAAAAACCCCACCAGTAAGAAGCAAGGTCTCCATCATACTTATAAACATCAGAAGGACAAGCTGCCTCTCTTGGCCCTATTCCTCCTTGGTGCCAGAGGCACTTGGAAGGTGCTATCCCTGCATCCCTCCAGATCTTAGGCACTGCTAATCTCTGGCCCTTTCACAGCAATCATGAGGCAAAAAGACTCCTCTTGGTGCCCTTGTTTCCCAAGCATCCCTGCAGAGCTAGTAAAAACTCGGCTAAGGGTGAATCAGGGAACATGCTTTCAAAAAGCATTGTGATTTTATGAGTAATCCCTTTAATGTACAGACAGCAGTGGGTTTAGCACACCCTTACTGTCAAATGGCATGCGGGGCCTACTGCCTTAATTTAATGCTCTTGATTTGCTGAGTGAACACCAGGATGCAGAGAGCCTGCTAGCCATCCCATGCAATGTCAGCAGCCACTTCGGTTGCTCCTTCACAGGCTGTCACACCTTCCAAGAGAGGAGACACGAAACAGCTGGCGTATGCATCAGCGTAAGAAGGAACAGCTTCTCAGGTGGGATTTCATCTCCCTTGAGGTGGAACAACTCCACATGGTGGAAAGCCAATAATGGTCACGCAGTGCTGAGGAGAAAGGCAACTTGACTGTCCTGTATTTGTTGCTTGCTTGTGCAATTGTAAGGAAGGATTGCCGCAGTGTTGCTAAAAGACCTGGAGTGCTTGTGACCTTTTTTTTTGCTTACTGCAATCTCTGACAGTTTCAGCAGCATGATGGTTCTCGGTGAGCAGCAAGTACTGAACTATTTATTTGGAGTACAAATGAATAATAAATAGGAGCTTGATCAGGACCTCTACATCAGCATTCACCTCTAATACAGAGGTGAAAAAAAAAATAAAAAAACCAATCAGTATTTCTCCAATGATTTACTGCAAATAAAATTCATGAATGAGTTCATCCCAAATGTTACTCCAGTAAATAAAGGAAGCTTCATCGTATCTGATGTTAGCTCTCACTGCTTCAGGACAAATTGTGGGTTTGGGAAAAATGGGAGAAACACTGTTTTGGAAATGGCTAGAATTGACTTTTGGCTTCTCACCTGAATAAATATAATGAAATCAAAGTGGAAGCAAATTTTACATAATCTGTAGAACTACTTCATTTTCTTTTTGTTTACAACTCCCATCCTAAATCAACAGGTATTCTAACAAGGCTGAGACATGACTATTGTCATAGGATGTATTATTAGCAAAGAGAAAAAAAAAAAAAAGGAGGGAAATACCAGAGACTGGGAACTCTGCTCCAGAAACCTACTTGCTTTAGGGTGAAAACTAAATTCTTAATCATCTATGCAACAAGGTTGTAGAACTCCAGCAGGAGAAAGCTGATGACTGCTTTTAGGATTAAGCTCAGTTCATTCCTGAATGCTTCATCAGCTCACAAGAGACATTTGTTCAAAAGAACGCACAACTAGATCTCACGTTCCCCTTCTACATCCAAATGAGTGGGCTCAGAGCAGGGTCTGGGTGTGTGCCCTAAAAACCTTGGCCATCACAGGCTCAAATATGCTCAGATCAGGATACGTTTCACTGTTTGCCATGTGCACATACAAAGAAAGATGACGAGGACTGGGAGAAGTGCATCACTTTCAGCAGAAAGTGTTGCAAAAAGACAACTGAGTACCTGGCAGTGAAAGCAAAGCAACTATAAAGCTTTGGTGAGGCAACTGGAGAGTATGAATCATCTAAGGAACTTTGCCACTACTTGTCAAACAGATTATTCATCAACTTACTTCTGCTGGTATCTGACCGGTTTTAATAAATTTCCCAAGCTTTAAAAAAAACACAGTGGTAAAACAGAAAGATTAGATATCTTTATATCTTCTGGTTTCATAACCACAATGAAGAAACTGAAAATTCTTGCAAATTGAAGACACCATGGAGAAGGCAAAGAATCAATTTTCATCAAACAACCTGAAGTTTGTTTCCATTCAAACTAAAAGAAAAAGATTAATATTTTGACTTCATGAAGAAAGAGAGACAAATAGCAGGCAGTATATTTCTTTCTCAGGCTGTCATTTCACACTCACCCTTCTAAACAAGTTCCATTCACCTCAGCTATCCTAAGGCTACCGCAGCCTTTTAAACCAAAAGGCTCTAGTAAGTCTGCACCATACTGAAGCTTGCACTCCCTTGCATATTCTAACACTACGTTACTTATAGCCATACAGAAACCTTTCCGGCAATCCTGCTCATCCAGGCACCTTCTGTTACAGCTTTAGCACCTGCATCATAAAGGTGGAGGCATTTACATTGGAATATATAGTGCAAAATTAAACCTGCAAACAGCTGAATTTGAGCAACATCTGCTCATGAACGCAGCTGTGGCTTGCAAAGCCAAGAGACACCCAACTTCACAAACCAAAAGGTGACTGGTTTTGTACTGTAAAACCTTGCACTCACCAGAACTGCAGCTCTCAACACACAGGTAAAATCTGTCAAGCACAGCAACCAATACACAGGAACACTAAACATGGAATATTTGCCATGTTTTGACTTTTACAGGTGGAGACTAAACTTTGCAGCTCAGCCTGCAGGTCTCAAAGCACGAGGATTGCCCCAAAAGAGCCAGTTCAGGAAATGGCTACAATTAGAAAACAAGCACCTCAATTTTCCTCATGCATACATACATCTGCTCTCCTGCTTTGATTTACATGACCAAAGAAACAAAGTTCAATGTGTTCTTCCAATGAAATTAAAAGTCCTTCTTCAACACACAGCCCAGCACAGTAATTTTCTAGAGAATGTTTATATTGCAGAATACACCTAAAGTCATCTTTATGTGTTACTTTTCTGTGGTCATTTTGTAGAGACCTTACCTTCTCCTCTTTGCTGAAAGCTGACAGAAGGTTTGCACGTACTACAGAGGACATGGGAGAAAGGACTTCCAGTTCCCATCCAAGAAGTGGGAATGGTGGGTTGTAGGACAGCATATCACCAACAGCACATAATTGTATCTGACCACTGGGTTCCTTTTGTTTTGGCAGAAAACAGCTGAGAATTTCAGTGCCTATGCTGGCTCTCTTTGTTCTTTCTCCTGTTTCTGCTTCATTGACTCCGGCGCTGGAGAGTTTCTTCCACGAGGCTGACGGCAAGTATAATGAAACAAGTGGCAACTTGAATGGTTCATAAAGCACATTGAAATAAACATGGATCAACCACTGTTGGCGTACACAAGATCTTAGTCTATTAGGTGTACGCTAATTCAAGCCCCCTTTTACTGCCTCTAGACTTCCGTATTGGATTAATCATAAAATTATTGCTCAGTTGCCCCCAGTTATCTTCTCTGAAAGCCAACATGGTCACATTTTCTTGCTGTCACCAGTGTAGGAACCACAGCAAACCCACAAGCCAGACCAAGCCCCAGAACGATCTGTAAGATTAACAGCTGTGCCACCTTGCAGAGAGAGCAGATACAGGTAATCTTTTTAAGCAAGAATGAATGTTTTCAGTGTATATATATAATTTATAATATTTTTTTTTTTGCTTCTCCTAAGTATCACTCGCACATTTATACCAGAGCTTATCTGGAATCTTCTGACAGGATACTTTGTGAGAAAATTATGAAGGATTTTGCTGCAAGCAAGACTCTCTGCAGCCTATGCCAGTTTTGATAGTGCTCCATGTTGAAAACAACAACTTAAAAGTGAGCATATCCACTGAATCACTGTTCAGCAGTGACATTTCAAATGTTTAACATGTAGATGTTTCAACATGAAGTGACCTTTAATTTCAGTATTTTAAAATTACATATGGAAAAAAAAATATGGACCTTGCCTTTTAGATTTATTTAACAAGGGTAAACACCAAAACCAAACAACTCTGGTTTTGGTTTTAATTGGAAAGAAAAAATCTGGAAGATGTAGAATTTCCTACAAAACAGAATTTCTGTAGTCCACATAATGATTTTTCAGTTGATCACAATTATTTTCTGGGAGCAAAACACAGGAGAAAAAAAATCCTCATGGCAGACTTAACTAAGTAATGATCTGGAAAATGAGAAAGCACAGAAAGAAAATATAAGCTGGGTTATTATTTGCTACATTTGGTGATATTAGACCAGGAGAATTCTGAACACCCAAAATATTTTTACCTTTGCACGATTTATCATGAGATCAAACAAGACAAAGAAACACATCTTCCTCAAAAGTACCCCTTTTTTCACCATTCTTGAGCTCTGTTCAGTAAGATGGGAAAGTTGTGTGGATCTCTACCTGCAGCTTTCAAAGCACACAGCTCCTAACTATCACTGTGCTCTTGCTGTGCTGTTCAGATTAGAAATGGAAAAAGCAGCATTATGCAATATTTCTGCCATAGTTAAGAAGAATATGTGGGGGCCTGATCCACTTCTTAGGCCTAGGAAACAAGCAGCTACCCCTAACCTGATCTTTCCTCCTCTGTTAACAGGAGGAAAGCAAATGTCCTCACTTGGATAGAGTACCGGCCTCGTTGTCTGTAATGATGCAGCCATGCTGCTGGTGAGTTTGGGAAAGCTGTAGGGCCTGTGAGTGAAGCAGGGTGGATACATTAACAGGAATGATTCCTGTCATTGCCTTCAGAAGGGGCCCTGATAAAGAAGCAGAGCTCAATCTGAGAATATGCTACTTTGTTCAGCATATATTTTCTTGAGGTGTGGGCTTCAAAAGAGAATTACCTTCACCTGCAACTTCCTGCTCCAGCGTTTGGCTCTGCCTATGACTTGTGATGTCATTGGACTAATTCAGATACTGCTGTTAAGTGTTTCAAGCACTATTTGTTTTGAAGAACTAAAATACTGTGTCCTTATTGTATCACAGTACTGGAAAACACGATAGTCTTCCCTAATATTTCTGATTACATTTGGTAAACAGTTTTGTTACTGTAAAAACCAAGGCTATGAATCCATTACTTTGAAATCTACACCAACCAGAAAGACCAAAGGGATCTGAAATGGAAAGAAAGTGACACTTGCATTTTTGCTCAACATATAGCACTCTACTAGGTGAGCACAAGGGGTATTTACCCCTGTTGGATTCCCAAATGTTCTCATCTTATGCTTTAATGCCTGATGGAAAGCTGAAAAAGAGCAGAATTTGAACAAACCAAAACTTTCTGAATTTTACACCTTTACACAACAAGCAGATCTGAGTTTCTTTTCCTTTTACTGGGTAGCTAAATTCTCCAATGTATTCTATGCTAATACACTTCGAGATATTATGTTAAACCAATTAAGGATGACTGTGTAGAAACACTACTGCAAGTAGTCAGAGTTGTGCATCAACCACAACAAAACACCCAACTCCTGTAGCGGGTATTTTTACTTAAGTAAAGCAGAATAACAGGCACCTGGACATAGTTGCAACTCCTGTTCTAAACACAGCTAATAATCATCCAAAAAAGCTCCTGGTTATGTTCTTATTCGTACAAATCCCCTTCCCTGGGGATTGCAGGCCCATGCCGGGTGAGAGCAGCTCTCTCCTGGAGCCACACGCAATCGCACGCAAGGTTGGCTACAGCACTGAGAAAAACAACTCTATCTTGTGTCCTGGGTTCATACTCAGATGGGACTTGCAGCTGCCACAGACGAGCCAAGCTGTGGCACTTGACATCCAAGCCACCTCCCCGCAGCGCTGTCTCCCAGGCTCCCCCAGTCCTCCAGCCTCCCTCCTTCTGCCTTGGGGAGCAGGAGGTTCGAAACACTATTTATATACAAACCCGCTACTGCATAGCAGTAAATCCGAGCACTGAGCAGCTAATGGTTGCTCTGCCCAGTTAAACCTGACGTACTCAGAACTGGGACTGTTGGATACAGTGAGCATGGAGGCTTGGTCTCCAAAAGCATTTCCGCAGACTCAACACAAGTTAGAGCAACTTTGTGAAACCAAACAGATACAATTAAGTACAAAAAGTGCAAAAAACGTGTGGGGCTTATTAAGGGCTCTCAGGTGCACTGATAGCTTTTTCCACCAAAAGCAAGAGTATTTCATTCTGTCTTAACGCAAAATATCATGGTGTAAATGAACACATGGAAGGATAAAAGATTTTTTTATATATATATAGAATGCAAAAAAGTAACAGCAAAATACTGTTTATTTTTAACTAATGCAGAAGTCGTGCTATATACCCTTTAAACATGGAATTGACCTTGCAGTTTGAGATTTAACATGAATGTCTACAGCACTAGGTGACACACTAGAAGAAAACATTACTTAAATTATGCCTTATCTCATAAACTAGACTACTGTAGTTAAAAATATCTCTAAACTGTTAATGCACATGGAACAATCATTTACCTTTCTTTATTTAAATAAAAATATAGATAGCCAGACATTCAATAAAAATATTTTAAGGCCCCTTTCACAAATAAGTATCAACCAAAATAAAATTATAAAAGGCAGGATTATCACCAGTATCTCAAAACAGAAAAGAAGCAAGGGAAAGACCCTTGTACATCAGTCATTCCAAGACACTCAGTATCAAAGACATTTTGTTTCTTTTTCAGTTTTTACTTACACTATCTCCATATTGCAGCACAGGGGTGGAGAGTCGGTGATTACAGAGAGCAAAATTGGAAATTGTGTAGGAAAAGCTTTGTGCCAAAGAAACATCAAGGGACGTGTAGCATCACCTTATTCAGTGTCAACAACATCACCAGAGTGTTTATCCCGGTCTTTTACAAAGCACAGTATAATATGAGGTCTACAATAAATATGCAGTTGTGATGGCCTTGCTATTAAAGACTGAAAAAAAGGCTTTTCCCTCCCCTTATTTGCATGAAAGGGGCAAAAAATGTTGAAAATAACCAACCTCCCTTTCTGCTTTTTGAAACTGCATTTCATTTGCTCTCAAAGAACACCCCCAAAGTGTTCTGAAAAATAAATGGAAAAAAGTTAGGAGATTCATACTGCCGTTTCCAAGAGGGGGAAAAAAGTTTCCGATTTAATTCTTTATTCTTTTTCATCTTGACAATTGTATGTCTAGAAGTTGAAGTGCATAAAGGAACATTACTTATATGTTCAAAAGGCACCTTTTTTATTTTCTGACTACATGTTTAGTGTGGAGTAAAAATAAAATCATCACGCAGGAAGAAAAAAAAAAAAAAAAAAAGAAAAAGATTGCAGCAAACCTCTTCACAGAATGGCATCTCCTTACTCTTAGGGCTTTCTGCATGCAGACACAGCACACGGGCGGTGGCAGTGCAGTCAAAATAGATCACCGAGCCACAAAGCTTTGCCTTCCTAGACCTCACTAGAGGACACTCAGCTCAGTTTCTTAAGGCAGCACATCATTTTGTTTGTGTTACCCATGGGAGGCAACAGTGGATCACCGGGACCCCAAAGAGAAAAGAAGCAACCACCAGAGGGGCTTTGCTGAGCTCCTGTGGAGGAGACGACAGCTTTCCGGAGTAGTCAGCTGGTGTCAGCAGGACAACTGGGACTTAATCCTTCAGCTACCCAATGCCAACTTTCCCCTGTTGGATTTCTACCAGTGGAAGTTAAAAGAATGATCATCTATGAAGCAGGTTGATGTGCCTGCGGCTCTGCTGTTTCTGATGCAGTCTTGAAAAGACGTGTTTCATCAGCACTTAACCAAGACTCCTTTTGCAGTCACAGGGATCAGAGAATGAGCAAGAATGATACTACGGGGCTGGTATCATCTCCCCAAAACTCTGGTGTGCTCCCCTGAAGAGGTGGCTAGGAAGCCAGAGGTTACCTGCGTCTATGAAAAAAAAAAGAGTTTGGTAGGTAAAGTTTTTCCGGGGAAGTGACCTGCAGTTTGGATCTACTTCCATCTGTCCTGATGAAATTCAGTGAACAAAACAATTCACAGCCCTTGCTGGGACAGAGTGCAGAGACCAAAGACCATGCTCCAGGACAACCCTCTACTTAACCTTCCTGGAGCAACATCCTACAGTGACGCAGTTGTACGGACATACTTTAGCACTACATGCTCAGAGCTCCTGACTGAATACCAAATCTGATCTGAGCTTACTCTTAGGCTGGTCAGGAGTGCTCATTCCTTCAGTATTGTGGCGAGTTGTTCAATTTTACAGCTAGTGTTTCACAACAGCTAAAAACGAGTCTTTATTTCCATTAAACAAAAAGCAATGGAACATGTTACCATTCTAGAAACAGGAGAAACCTCTGTTTCTCTTTTTACCGCATGTGCTTAATTTAACAGATGCACGCCCTTAAAACCAAGGAATTAATAGTTTAGGATGGCATAAATCTTATACCTTCTACATAATATCCACAGTGACACAGAGAAATGTAAATTTCATCGAGGCACAAACCTAGTTCATACCCAAACTAAATTGTAGTACTTATCTCAAAGTGCAAACACAACACAAAACGTTTTAGAAAAACAAAAGTAAAATGAGTCAATGACTCATGCCGGTCAACCTTAAATTAACATCAGCATACATCAGTCATGGAATCAAAATACAGGAACACTGAGCACTGTTACTATTAAAGTAAGAACATATAATTTTCAAGAAAATGTAGCCGAAAGTCTTTTACTAGAAAATACTGTTTTGATATATTTCATTTTTTCACATTTCCTCTATTATCAATTAAAATACATGCAATGTATGTAGATGTCAGGAGTGAGAGGAAAATGAAAATAATTGGTATTAAACACTTAGGGGAAAAAACCAAACAGGTCAAACTTAGAGCTCTCATGTCATTTCCAAATGCCCTTCTCAAAACTGTATTTGACAACAAATTGCATTCGGCTTATTTTGCACATAGCTTACAGGGCAATCCACAGCTCTTGCCCTTCTAATTGTTTGGGAATGGTGAACAAACTGGCAGATAATTCCTTTGTCTCTTAGCAACCTTAACTCTCTTGCAATGAAGTTATTGGCTTTTTTTTTTTTTTTAATGTGTTCTGATAATGACATTATTTCTAAAAATTTTAGACCCAGTCTAACAAACCCCCTTTGTACAGAACCTCCTGGATCAACCCATCATTAAATGGCAGCAAAGAGCAGCTAGTGAAAGCTACCATCTTGTTTATAACCTCTTGGGAAGACAATTCACAATAAACATATACTGAGGACAAACAAATGAGTAAGTAGGAAGAGGCTAGTCAAAATATTTTGTCATGAGCCTAAACAGCCTTTCCCACTGCTGTGACTGTAAACAAACACAATATAGAAAGCTGTGGTTTAGATAAAAACCTTTAGACAGCAAAACTCCCAGTTATTTAACTGAAAAAAAGAAATTTGAAATTCTGGAATAGAAGAAAGGTTTGGGCCAGTTTTTCAGACAAGATTGGGCTTGGTAGTCTTTTTTGAAAAGCTAATTCCTCGTGAAGGCATGAAGGAATTCTGCAAGGCCAGTTCTTTTTACTGCATGTGAAATGGAGAAAGATTGCTGCCACTACTCCACTCTGTAGCCCTAGGACTGGGCAGCAGCAGCAGCCTCTAGGGAGCAGATGTAAAAATCTTCACGACATTTCAGTGGAGTGCGCAGAGCCTTTGTTCAGTGCCTTCCCAGGAAGGAAATGATCACTAAGTTCTTTCCCTCTTTGTTATTAATATCTGCTCTGATATTACTAAGTAGTTGAAGATGCTGAAAAATCAGTACTGTCATAAAATACAATTAAAACAGTAACCTAAAATACCTTATCCTGCCAAAAGACATTTTATTACACAGCATCTTAAAATGTCTCCTTACAAAAATGCTATTTTTACATTAGAATCCTTGTACATTTGCTGGCAGTGATGCATGAATATACAGTTAGGAAGAGAGTAACTTTCTTATCTATGTCCTTAATAATGAATATAATACTGCTTCTCTGTTTTATGGCTAATTTATGTACAAGTACCTCTTTCAATTAATTCCCAAAGCAGGTTATTGCTCCCTTATCATGGATCATCTCTGAAACGGTAACCAAACAAAAAACTCATTTGAAACAGAACACAAGGAACCAGCAGTCTCACTGAAGAGCATTCATTGTAAGTTTTTGCACCTTGACTGATTACTTGAGAAATGAAGATGAAAATCTGACACACTGGAACCGGACATTGAAAATAGATTGTCCTTAAGTTCAAAAGCAACAACATAAATCACAAAAATTAATAGATTTCAGCACATGGACTCAAGAGTTGGTCTCTGTAACTCCTGGTAAATTGCATCAGCACAGCAGACATAGGAGACTAGATAACGATGCTTTTTGAGGCAATCACTAATTAAGACAAATACAGTCTTTTCAGAATGTTTTGTTACTGTGCAGAGTGCTATCCTCCATTTTCGTCAGCCACCTGATGATGTATCTGGGCTCAGATGAACTGCTTGACACAAAAAAAAAAACCCCTCAGGCTCCAAGTAGGCAGGAAAGAAAAAACATCCCGCTTCAGTCAGGCACCCGACAGGTGACAGGCAAAGAAAATGGGAAAAGGATTCCTTTCCATCGCATGCTGTTTCGGTAAAGAATCTGTTTTTCAGCAGCTCTTCTCTAAGTGTACAGGTGTGGTCCTCCTCAAGAACAGTGCCAGTGGGCAACAGAGATGACACCACCACAGCAGCAAACACCAAGCCTGCCCTTTAGCAAGAGAGCTGGGACAAGATGGCATTTCTGCTCTTCTCCTTTCACCTGGAGACATTAAGGTACAGACAAACACACTTCTTCAGCTCCAGCCCCACCTCTTAAACTTCTCTTTGCTCCCCACCACTCATTCCATTGAGGTCACAGCCCCTCAGATTTGTTAATCAAGCGCCAGGCATTACGTATATTAAACAAGCAAGGTTTGGAAAAAACTTGTATCAGGCTGCATTTTGCTGGGTGCGGAGTTAGAGGTCATTGTTATTGTCATCAGGTCTAAGAGGAAGTGTGTTAATCAACAAGGAGCAAAGCTGGTTTGGAGTAAATGTTTTGAGAATGCTTTGTTGATACTAAAAACAGACCAGAGTTTTTGCTCTGTCTTCATTTACTCTCCCAAAATCTAGTAAAAGCCCATAGGATATGACAGCAGAACACCTGTCCAAAAGAACCAGGCAGTATGTTGTTCACTCGATGGCAAAGAGACACTTAATTTCTTAAAAAAAAAAAAAAAATTAAAAAACCTCACACCACTATTTTATCTCTGCGTAATTGTTTTTTTTTCCCCAAATGAAAGGCAAACGGAAATAAATACCTATAAGCAGAGTCTTGCCATCCTTCATGCATTTTTAAAAAACTCAGCACAGAATCTAAGAGGAGAGGCGGGAACTCAGGCAAGATTATGCTGATGAAAACACTACGATGCTCAAATACAGTTTCCCTTTAAAAAGCTGCCAGGGTGAGAGCAGTCACGTGGCAAAATGGTGTGTGTCTGGGTCTGTGGTGCCTGTTTAATAAGCCATGAAGCTCTTTGGCCGAACTAGCGCGTGTGTCATGTGATACAGGGGTTGCCATGGCAAGTACATATGCAGTTCTTGATCTGCTTCATCACAGACATAGCAGAATTCAGATTAACAATGCAGGGAAAGGATTTCCTAGGAAGAAAAAAAAAGAAAACCTGTGCTTTGCTTACCCTGACAGCTTGGATGTACAGCTGAAACAATTCAAATTATCTATGCAATGGTATCTGTGATATGCCGAGTAAAAACTTTTAAACTCAATAACTATGTAACACAAAAGCTATCAGTTCAGTCTTTGAAAGCAGCTATATATTCTGTATATGTTGCAGTACATGAATCAGTATACTTTTCCATTTAAATACACAGCAAATCCTATTTCTGCCTCAGCCCTCAAAACAGATCTAAATGGTAGAGAGGGGAACAGGGAACAACCGTTCTAGCAAAATAATAAAGAAATACGTCAAACCAACCCTAAAATTCAGTCATTGCTTTATTAATTTTTTTTTTTAATGTGGTAATCCACAGGCTGACAATCAGCACAAGAGTTTCCTGTGAAAGAGCTTCCTGACACTGAAATAGAAAATATATCATCATAGCTTTAACATCTGGTACCAAAATTAAGCAGTTTGTTAATGCAACAAGCTGATGATGACCTGCTGCCTGTCCTAACTTGGTGACAATGCGGGGTTGGAGCTACTTGCAACTCACAGCCAGGTTTATAGAGATGATTCTGTTCCTGTTGGGGCAGCAATAGAACTGTTTGACCTCACTGAGGTCAGTTCCAGCAAGGCACATTGTTCCTGCACTTTAAGGAACCTCACTATGGTGCCAGGCTCTGCCATGAAATGCACAAGGACCTTTGACATACCTCGACCTTCAGCATTTAGTATACGTTCAGGTGATTTTCATGTGTACTGCTGCTCCAATAGAAAAGATATCCAAGTCCTGAAATGATTTCTAAAACTACAGAATCAACAACCTTCAAGCAAAAAAATTACACGGAACCTAACAACAGTGAGTGAGCACTCAAGCCTCTGAGCAATTACGTAAAAGCAGGCAGACCTGAATGCAATTAGAATTTTTAATAAAAGATAGCCCTTTGTCTCTGTGCTCTTCATAGAAATACTTGAAAAGACATATCCTGGATTGAAAAGACAATTGATACTCTTGATCTTTCCTTCCAGCAAGAAAATAAAATGAAAATTAAATTTGAGTTAAAGTCAAATGAATTCCCCCTCCCAACCCTACACTGGCTTCCAAACTCTTCCATCACTTACATGGGGCTGGTCTAGAAACCTGTGGCACCATTTGTGCTTGTAAGAATTATCAACTCAGGGCATCTGGAATTGCAGAGCTCTCCCAGCACATAAAGAACAAGATCTTGCTCTGTTCTTTGCCTTTCTTAGAATATACAGTTATGGGCTCATTTCAGATCCTTCTCTTTTTTAACCTTGTGCATCTTACTCCGTTTACATTCTTCACGTCCCCATCCACTGGGTATCACAGGGTTTTCTCCAAGAGCAATAAAAGGGAAAATCTCCATGGCAAATCACTTGCTGATTTGAAGGAATCTGAATACTAAAATACAAAGCAATGCTCCAGGATTTCCTCTCTACTAGAGTGGACTGCCTTTAGTGTTGATTGTTATTATTTTTAATCAGAATGTCCATAAAACTGAAGACCTGCATCACCATTGATCCAATCAAAAAGTTTCTCCCATAACAAAATTGCATAACAGCTTACATGGATTTTTATCCAAACTACCTTGACTCTCTCTGCTTATGGAAGATGAATATAAAAAATCTAACCACTAAAGTATTGGATGCAGTTTCAAGATACAAGTAACTGATTTTGTTGTTGTGCTACTTGAGTTTATTACAAAATTGCTGACATCTCTCTCAAGTTCATCTCATTACCAAAAATTAGAAAAATGAGGTCACTAGTCAGAGCTCCTACTAATGTGATTTTGGTGTTAGCAGACTAATTTTTTAATTAGCCCCTCTTTGTTTACTTATTGCACAATGTGGAGGGCTGCAGGATTGCCTCATGTCAGAGCTACAAAGCTGAGCATAAAATAACTTCTCACATCCCCCAATAACTCTACTTCAGCCCTGAGCTTTTTGCAGACAGCAGGAATTTGCTTCTCCATAGCTGCACGCAGAGAAGCAAAACAAACTTTACGTTTAATTATAGAAAATTATTCTCTGGATGGGCTACATTTTTAAACAATTGCTTTTGCAATACTAAAGGACTTGGCAGTTTCCTTTTGTCTTTAAAGATTCAATTAAAAGTATGTTTCAGAAATTAAATTACAGCATGAAATTAGCTAAGGGTATGAAATACTGCATTTGCCCTAGCATTCGGGGAACGGCTCTACAAAGCAATTCACTTAATGGCTCCTCACATGTGATCTCAGCTTAATAACTAAAGTGCCCTCAGCTAGCAGAGGATCTACTGGTGAGATATGCCCTATATAATCCACCCAAAGGAGAAATGGATTAAATTCAGGTAAATCTCATTAATTTATGGTAAACCCTATAGTTACTCTCAGTTTTGATCCTTTAAAGTGTTACGATTTTGTCAAGTAACACTCTTGTTGACAGGAATATTTCTGTGGGTTTTAGCTGGCTGTGGCCTTCTCAATCTTGACACATTCTAGAAGCATCTGCCGGAGCCTATTAGAAGCATTTGTTTCTCTCTAGCTTTCAGAGTACTGCGGGACGTAATCCATCACAACCACAGAGGATACACATCAGTTTATTCTTCTCTGAATATAGAGAAGGAAATGAGCAGTCCCCTAACTCTTCAGCTGTCCCTTTAGTCACCTGTTGGGTACAATTTCAGTTCATGCTGTGAGCTGCTTTTTGCTGTGTGCGTGCACCGGGTTACTGTTTCGGAGGAATCTAATTTCCATTTGGGGTCCTTGGATACTGTGCAATAAGAAATAAAATAAAAATCAGTTCCACTTATGACTGTTATCTGCAGCACTAAAGCAGCTCACTTTGCTCATTCACAGGCTGCCAGCAGCTTTTCCAGGGAGCTGCAGCATTCACCCAGGCAGCACTTCGACACAGCCAGCCCCCAGGGCTGAGTGGTGCCCACCCCATTGTCCTTGGCAAGGGGAATGGCTGCTGGCTCTACACTCTTGAAGGAATGCCCTGTGCTGAAGACACACTCCACGTGGTGGGGTTTTTTTTTGTTTGTTTGGGTGGTTTTGAGCTGTTGGTTTTGGGGTCTTTAAAAATATTTTTAAACCAATTTAGGATTACAAATCAAACTAGAGTGAAAAGCTAGAAGGAAAACAAAAATAGTCTCAAATTAATCATAAAACTTACAGCTAGCAATGTCTCTGCTATCCGTTTCTTCTCCGATTTCTCCTTACTCACATTTTTATCCAGTCACATAAAAATCTCATCAGGGCACATGCACACTCCTGTTTTCATACAAGTTGTAGCCACTGATCTAACCTAACTTGGCAACAAGATGCCTATCACCAGCTGCTTCTGTTGCAGAGGTGGCTTGTACTGACATTCTCTGCTTTGAGGCGTATACCAGAGAGCAGACTTCTCTTTAGGCTAAGAAAAAAAACCATCCTAATGAAATTACCAAGCACTGTACTATGTTTGTGCTTTCCTGTGGAGTAAAATCAGTAAATTTAAAAAAGCATGTGTAGCCTGTCAGAAGGGCGCTGTGAAGGAGACCATGCAAAGGGAACAAACGCCTGCCAGCTGGGTGGGGCATGAAGTCATCTTTGTTATTATTAACGACAGCAAAATACAGCTGTGATTTATGGCCCTGGAAAGAGCAATGCATTCAGCTGTTCTGCACAAAGAACATGTTTGTTTTCCTCTGACTGTATGAACAGGTATCTATAAACAATCAGTTTTGCTGAAGGCACAGAAAGGTTCGCTCATATTATTCTAATGCTATCAGAGACCTTCATTTCTGCTGGGTTCTCAGTCCACTGCTACATGTTCCCAGTGCGTATTACAGACAGCTTTGGCAGAATCTCCCAAGTTCCTGTGGTTGAACTTGCATGTGTGCACATGTACAAGTGTGACTTGCTGCAATTCTGCTGCTTATGGGTCATGAGATTACTTTCTCCATGTCTTCTGTACAAGTATCTGCCTCTTCAGTTGTAACACGAGTCCTTATTTCAGATCACAGGCAATTGCAACATTTGTCAGACATCAGTGAACTTCATCATGGAGTACTTTTTGGTTACTGGAAGCCTTGAACCAGAACAGATCTATGCTTCAATTTTGCCAGCAGTCCTGCGCTAGATTTTATTAATATTATATGGCATATTAACTGTTTTACTGAATATATTTCTCAGTTAATGAAGTCAATTCTAGATTAGTTATAAAGACTCCAACCTGGGCGTGCTTCAAAACAGTCGTCACAATAACAGTTTATATTAATTTCTGCTTTACTCTTTCCATTTCATAGTATGTTTGAAGACTTTTTCCAAACAAATGCAAACCTTTGACAAGAGCAGCACCACCAGAACCCTAGTGGGTTGTTTCAAATATCTACTTCCCCACAGCTCTACAGGCACCTCTGTCTTGCTAAGGAGGGGCTTTTTGGTTAGAGGCAGTGCTGAACAATTTTAATACCAGGTTAAAATTACAATCCCACATCCCATAGTTAAAGAGTAATAAAGAGGTAGCAAGGAAAAAAAAACCCTAGAAATAAAAGTGAAATGAACAACTAAAAACTGGACATTATGATGCATATGCCCCCCAGCATCTTTCAGCAATAGTATGTCAAGGACTGTCTCCCAGTGGCACAACAGACCTCCTCCAGAATGAGGAGGCACTGGCCGGTAAATTGGATGCAAACACATACCCAAATGGAATTGGAGCAAGGCCAGTTCATTCATTACACAGGTGGTCAGATGACCTGGGAATACCAATAATGTGAAGCCACTTAGACTGGATTTTAACAAGAAGAGGGGTCTGTAACCCATTTATAAGTTCTCTGGGCTCTCTATGACCTTACACTTCTAATTATGCTTTGAAATATAGCAGACGAATCCTGAGCAAAAATGCATCCACTTACATAGTGGACCAGTATATTTCTGAGCAATCTATTGGAATGAAGAAAGGGAAGAAATCATGTAATTTCCCTGAAAGAGGGTAAAAGTTGTAGGCAGGAGCCCTAGAATCATGGAAGATTTATTGAAAATAACAGCAAGTTTTACATAGCAAACTGATAATGATTTCTGCTTTGTTTCCTTGGTACTTGGGGCTATCAGCCTCTATGGTAAATTTTAAATAACAGTTGTTGCTGTTAAAACTTCTAAATTAAAATTTCCTAAATTAAACTTCCCAGAATAACAGCAACAGCAATATCATACAGTTTGCATTGTGTCTGCTGTTTATTTTGTGTGGCAATAATACTGGCTGCCATATGGATATGAACATTTGGAAGGGAGGATTTGTTGGCTAGATCATCACATCTGTTTACTTATAAATGCAACAAAAATACATTTGGAGGTCACTGACTGCACAACCATTTTACTTAACTCTTGATGAAAACAGCAAAAAACCCCCAACTATCAATGCTACTCTTTCTACATCAATCCAACTTCAAAAGAATCTCTATGATATTTCCATGAGAAAAAGGTTTTGAAATTATACTAAAATTAGTCACTATCGCATCTCATCAGCCAGTTCCACAAAGATGGTACCACAGCAATAATTTAACCCAGGATGAAATGGGTGTGCAACATTTCTAGGAGGAAGATGATAAAAACAATGGCCGCCACAGTTAAGCTTCCTTATAGCACATGCCCTTTGATTAAAGGGGCGCATATGTCTGAGCTTACATCCAAAAAATCACATTCACTGAGAGAACTCAGATTTAAATTACAAAAAAAAAATAACCCAAACACCACCGCAACAAAAAGCCATAAAAACCCAACACTGACACAAACTAAGAGCTACAGGTTCACAAGTCTATAATTTATAACATCTAAATAAAGTGTTTGCAGGTATTCAGCTGAGCATCTCACCATGATCCAAAATATTTATTGCACTTCCTTAACATTTTTCATGAGGTCTGGCTGTAAGCATATTATAATCTGGTAAACATAAGTATTCCTGCAAGTTTAGAAACGCATAGTTCACTATGCAAAATTTCAAGTACAGACAAATGTTCAGAAAAAGAAGAAAGTACTTTAAGCATGTGATTTTTATTTTACCTAAAGTATTTATCTGATTTCATGACATTGCTATTAGCAGTAAGTTCATAATGAAATTATTTTACCTAGGTTAATTTTTATTCTGGCAAAAATATTTTTGGTAGAAATGCATCAGCACATCCATATACTCTAAGATTACACACATTTTCTCAACTGAACTAAGCTTTTGGCATAATCCCATGCATAGAAATATTTTTATATTTGCTTGCTGCCACCCACGCTTGATAACACTTAACTTTTAGCTGAAGGACACATAACTTATGTCCTGTTTACGAAGAAACCTAAGTGCAGAAATTACAGAAAACTATAGACAGATAATACCCAAATTAAATTCCTTCCACAAACTTAAAAATAAAAATAGATTAAGAGAAAAATATCTTACTTTTGCCGATGGGTTAGTCTTCAATATTTTGCTTTCCAAAAGAAGGAGAGGTTAGGAAGACAGCTGTTGATTACAATTCCTTCTTTATTACAAGAGCTTAACTCTGCCACTGGCTGGCTGGCCCATTTCTGCTAGCTTTAGCAGAGAACAGTGCTCCGAAAAGCTCCTCCTCTTGCCAGCATCTGTCTGGACACTTCCCTCAACAGGCAGAAACAAGGCTTTCCACAAAGCCATTTAGGTGCTGGGAATGAGCTATAAGTAAGGGAAACCATTAGAAGTAGAAATAAATATTTTTATGGTTAAGTCCAGGGTTTGGCAGGTAGGAATTCATGCCCACTTACACCTTCAGCTTTACACCAGAGCAGTTTTACAAATCAAAATGACAACTTCCCCAACAGAAACGGTTATTTGAATGACACCTAAAACCAAGAAGCCAGGACTTTGAAAGCTCACATCTCCTTTGAAAGTGTACAGCGCCAGCCACTCCCTGTGATTAATGCAAAATACCTCAGCCTTCAGAGGAGGGGAAGAGGTCATTACTTCTTACCAAGATATATTTATGCAATTTTTTTAAAAAAGCACTGGTGAAGTATCCACACAAGACTATGTATAATAGATAAACACAATATGTAAATATATGTATTTCAATTATGGATGAGTCAGAAAGCAACTGCTCATTCTAACAGATGCCCTACGTAAACTCAAAATGCTCACCTTTTTCCTGGCACCCATTACAGCCGAGGCAAATCTACCTTCTGTTCCCAGAAATGCTGCCTTCGGCAGATACTGGATTATGGCAAACATCTCACAGTACTGCAACTTTATTGCCAGTGAAAATGATACTGCTTCATAACTTTATTTGCAATTTATAAGCTCTGTGGGCAATATGCCAGTATGTTCTCTTGGTCTGGATACAGCTGCCTGAACAGACAGTGATCAAGTAGTGAGACCAGACGAATAAAAGGTGGAAGAAAAAAAAGGTCTAAAAATTAGGCCCAAAATATATACATTAACATATTTATTGTTGCTTACTCTCAGCTACTAATCAGCACATTAACCTTATTATCTCTGCATGACAGCTAAGTACCATACTAAAATTAGGTCAGAAATACAGATCAGATCAGCTGACTCAGCCCAGCAAAATCAGACAAAGACTAGTTGCTTTTCCCCCCCCCCAATCCAATATGGAATGTTTTTATCACCTACAATGTACAATAGATCCATACATTTTTCCCCACAATTAACCTATCAGAATGACACAGGATGAGATAGCAATCACACTGAATGTGCCGCAGTGCTTCTGAAGAAACACAACACAACGCATCCTTAGGAAGGCAAAATGTACAATCAAAGGGCTTTTTTTTTTTTTTTTTAGATCATTTTTCAGCTCTCGTTTCCAAACTGCTCAGACTAATTCATTTCAATGAACTTTTAAGTCATTCAGCATGGTTATGAGATGATTTAGGTAAATAACAGCTGCTTCCAAACAGTGTTGTGTGTGAATACCACCACTTTATTAGAGAATAAATTACTCATTATTATGTTGTTAATATACACAATCAGCCTTCTTCTAAAAGAGACCATCTGAACACTAAAATTTAATAGCGTCTCAAAAAATCCAATAATCAGACTATTAGGTAATTTTCAGTAGGTGCCAAATACTTAGAGCTGCTTTACTTCGATTCCCACAGGCAAAAGAAGAGTGTGTGCTGGAACTCCCTCTCCTGCTCAAAATCTACCTGTGATTAATCACAGGGGATGACTCCCTTGTTGCTAAGGAGATTGTTTTCAGCTGTGGGGAGTCTCCAGATGGGTAGTGCTGTAATCACTGCACATGTGCACCACTTCATATCTAGGCCACACTATCAGGAATTAAGGATAATATAAATACCCACCAAGATAAAGTAAAGATAGAAGGAAAATAGTACTGAACAAAGCAGAAATCAATAATCCTACTTTACCTTTCCTGACTGCTGTGTTTCAATAGACAACATGGTCTTGGATGGCTCTCTGGAGGTTACTAAAGGGAGCAGGCTCAATTGCAATCAGCTTAAGTGACTTCAGACATGGTTCCTTTAGTCAAATCAGATGGTCTACCCTTGTCTGCCATTGCTTTTAGTTTTCCTAATTGAGGTTTGATCAGGAACATCTCATTTTACAAGACAGGGAAAAAAAGAGACTGAAGACAACATTTTTCAAGATTTCCTAAGGTGTTTTTCTTACTTTGTTTCCTTAGGTAGATATTGGTTACCCCCTTAACATTACTGAGACAACCCAAGTAAGGAGGGAGTAGAGGTGACCACTGCACACACTGTCTGCCACAGGAAAGCGCTATATCCAGAAATGTTGATGCCTCCCGTCCACATACTTATACATGCTATTCCTCTGATCAACTCGTTATATTGCTGGTAATCTTCCACGTATCTTCTGACTCTGTATCTGGGAAGCACTCCGCTGTTCCCAGTGATGTCAGTGTAGCAAGAGCAAAAATTTCATGGTTTGGCTTAGCCCTAAATCATTTACACTTACCCAGACCCCTTCATCGCATTGCTGTGCCAAGATCAATAAATAAAACCACACAAACGAACCACAAGGTAGGAAACACTGTTACCACCATTCAAATTAGGTAGAGATACTTGTCTAGAGGACTATAAAGAACCGGATAGGTCCACATCTTACTTCCTCATGCCCCAGGAAACTGATTTACAACAAAACCTTTTCTGACCTTTGTGGTCATACATACTAAAGTGCACGTAAACAGATTAGCCAAAGCACAACCTAATTATCTGTCAGCTCTGAAGACTATATTCTTAACACATCTGTATACATGGACAGTTTAACATCGCTTATCATCAAATGAAGAAGTTGCCAGAGAGACTAAGGAATTTATTTTTGCATCCAATTCTAAATTAATCAAATAGTGACTTTTTGATACACTCAAAATGTTCACAAATTTGGTGTTGTTTTCTTTTATATTATTTTCTTCATTTGGGAGGAGCCAACCGTGTAAGATGAGAAAGTACTCTTCATCTCACTACTTTAAAACAGCAATTTATTGACAAGAGCTTTTATGTTTGCCCACTTCGCAGATAAGACAGACTCAAATTCTCCCTCTGCTCCATGCAAGCAGAATGTAACTTCCCCATCCGTTGTATTAAGAAATATTTTGAGGTGAGTTTCCCTATCCTTTCCTCTTGGAACTCTGCAGTTTAGGTAGCTATTCAGTAATCAAAAGCAAGCGATGAACACTCAACAAAGATGGCAAGAACGAAACAAAATGCATATCCAGCATAAATCAAAACAAACAAACAAAAGTTCCTCCATTAATCTGCTGCAAGGAGAAGTATTTTCTCTCATGAAGTTGTGCATAGTATAGCTCCTGCTGCAAGAAGCCTAGACCTTTGACTCCCCAATAGTTTGAATCCCCTAAAATATCACCCAAAAGTTGAGCTGACAAGATAATAGTCCAAAAGGTTCCAAAATACACATTGCACAGGCTGTCATTATTCACCTTAATTTCGCATTAGTTCTATCCCCCCCAAACCAATTAATGACAATCTGAAAAATTGTACTTCCTGAAATGTAAAAGCAGACATAATTTTGCTTTAAATTGTTTATTCCTCCTCTGCCAATTTGTATGTGCTGCTCTTTTGCTTTAAGCATTCCATCAAAATTACCAGACTACTGAGGTGTTGCTGGAGCATTCCCAAAACAGCAGGTCTGTCATACCTGGATGTACAGTACCCAAGATATAACAAGATATAACAAAAAATTTAATCACTTAAACTAAAATATGAAAGATTCACATCAGGGAAAAAATTGAAAAGAACTCCTAACAGTTTGTGCTTAAGCTATCCATTTGCATATAAAAGTTCAGCATTTGGATAGATGACTCATCTGTATTACACAATTTGTCGTCCTCAAGAAAATGTGGTTTTTTAATATGCAAATGTGTATACAATAAATATTTACATCTATCCCATTGAGCCCTCTTTTCCTCTCCAAGAGGCTGCAGAGATTTCATTGCTATCCATTGGCACAAGAGGCCAGGTCATCTGAGTGCTCCTCTCAACTGTCAATTAAAATCACTGGAATTGTTCAAGAAGAGCCATTACAGGGTTCTACCCACCAGGGGCTTGGTCCATTTTCCTTTAAATTATTACAATATTTTTACTGACTTCAGAGCACGCAGAATTCTGAGGAAATCATAAATAATAGATATGATTTTTGTGCAAACTCAGACAGCAATTAAAGAGCTTTGAAAATTTACCATATTTAAAACGTCAACTCAAGGACAGTCCGTTTTGATCTGTGAGGCTGCCCCTGTTTTGCAAGAGCTTCACGGACCAATACATCCTTGCACAAAAGTACACACTGTCTATCTGAAAACACTGAGTGGATAAAGACCATTAGATCTGCATTTCCTGTTCCAAACACCTAAACTTTTTGTTGCAACTCATACCTGCTGAAGATACCACACATGCTCAAACTGAATACATTTGGATGGGAATACTCCCACGGTAGAACCATCCAGCATCATGTCTACACAATATAAGACATATGCAGTTAGCAGCCTGGCATGGGCCAACAGTCTGTATTGCTTTTACCATCCAGCTGCTCAGAAATCAACCAGTCTCACGTATTTACCACAGCTGAGAACGAGTCCTTCACTGCTCATTCACTCTGCCAGACCACTCAACTTTTTATGAGAATATTTACCGTTTTATTGCTTCTTCTTGTTTTCGGCGTTTTTCACTCTTTTCTTTCAAGTAAGCCAGGTTTGTTTCATTCCTCATGCGATCATTCTCTCGAGCAATATCTGATGCATTCTGTATAACCAAGCCATCATAGGCCTTCATCCCCATATCTTCAATATACTGGAGAAAAGCGCCCAAAGTGACCTCCTCCTGATTAGAACTCATCATCTTGCAGGAGATAATGAACAAAGGAAAGCAACGTTTCCTGCAGGTTGAAAAACACACAATACCTTAATCAGTAGGAAAAGAGTTTATGGTTTATGACAGTGACATTGTGTCAATTGTAATTAACATCTCTGTAAGAGACAATTTTTTAGACTTTCTCCTGTCTAAAGGATAATAAACATACCAATTCAGAACACAGAACAACATTACGCAAGGTAAGAGGAGATAAAAACCAAGAGTCTTTTCTTCCAAGTGATCCAGATCCATCCAATTACACATTATTCAACTCCCAAAATAATTTTCTCCTATTCCTTCCCTTTTCCTAGTACCCTTCAGTTGCAACAACACTGACATTCCTGAACCTCAATTTGAATTGGGCTGAAAAGGCTTTCATCCCAGAAATTTAGATAAAGCTGCACCACAGCAGATCACCAGATAAAAATCATATTTTGCAAGACATTCCAAAGTTCAGGTTAAAAACACCATTCAGTTTTCTAGTACAAAAGAGTTAAACATTTTCTTTAGGTTCAAAATCTGGAAAGAAATACTGTGAAATAGTTTCCTATACTTCTTAGTACAGCAGATTTGAGCCCATGAGCCCAGGTCATCTATTGCCCAACAGCTTGTTAGCTTGACGCTTCAAGAACAGAAAAGAAATCCCACCTGAGCTGGGACTTTCAGATCACTAAAGTCCTTGAATTCTCCAGGCTTACATATTTCTTCTATAGGTACAACAGACACTTGGATTTTCAGCACCTCCAGCTAATCAACATGGAGCACAGACACACTTAGATCCCTAGATCACTCCTGGCTCCGTAGCAGACAGGCCAAAAACTCTCAGAAAGGCTCCAAAGGTCTTCCATTCAGCAGCAGACACCTTATCAGTCATGTGAACTCCACTGTGTAGACACATCAGTAAACACTACAGGTGATGAATGGCAAAGTATAATTTCAAGAAACACACTGGCTGATTAAGTTTTTCTATACAACCAGATTAACTACTTATTAAGGAAGTAAAATAAAACTTAATAAAACAGAATCTTCTTATTTTAAATACTGATTATTGTAAGGTCCTGAGAATTATGATCTTGAGGGTCATTATCCTCACACAGCCCTGTGAGGGTAGGTATTCCTCTTTCAAAGGAGGCAAAGAGTGACCAAGGGAGACGCTGGCAGACCCGGCAGCTGAACTCAGCTCTCGAAGGCACTTGTGCTTCTTCACTACCAGAGCAGTCCTCCGTTCCCCAAAGAAGGATGGTGTGACTTCCTGGAATCAGCCCGAGAACAGATGCCAACCCTGCCACTAGAAGTGATCTTACTGAATAGGCAATGAGTATCCTGTCTGTACATAGATTTAGGGGTAGAGTCCCTGGAAAACCAGCAATGAAAGTGTTTCCTCCATTTCCTAACATACTGCCGTATTTCTATTATTTATTACACTGCTGGATAAGCAAAATTCTGATCAGGGAAGGCACTGGTTCAAAACAAAAGTAATTAAAAAAATAAATTAAAAGCTTGTATATATTCTAGCAACCGACCCCAGGCCTTCCAACATGAGAACAAAATGCTTTTACATCCATGGAGTAAGCAATTGGCAAGGGATGAAAAGAAAAGAGAAATATTTTTTTCCAGTCTAATTTTATTTGCCTGTTTTTGATCACTTGAAGTGGCAACAGCAACAAGCAGCTGATTTCAGGCAGTTAATACTTAAAAAGCACACCAATTTCCCCCCCTTTTTTTGTCTGGGTTTATCTATTAAAATTATTTCTGTAAAATGGTAACACAACTGTTAAAATCATGAAAATTTAGATGATGCAAAGGGTCTGCTCCTTGTTACCTCTTCTGCCTCCTAAGACAACTTTTTCTATCAACTAAGACTGATCATGAGCCAGGGTCACTAAATTTATCCTAAAGGATTTTCAGGCATGGGTATAGGTATCTCCTGCCAATCCCTGTAGGGTATAAGCAGTGAAGGAGATCTTAGTGCAGCCCAGCACGCACATGTGTGAGCTCACACCACTTTCACATTGGCAGTGTTCAGAAGTCCACTGGGTTGCCATATACATTGAGCCATCCTACTCCTACAGAGTCATCATATCACAGTATCTGCAAAGGAGTGAATTGGGAAGCTGACAAAGAGCTGAACAGATTTTATCAATGCTACTGATACTTCAACAGACATAATTTTAGACTGATTTCTAACCTTTCTGATTAAGAAAAGTGGATGTAGATACCATAGCCCCTTTCCTGGGAGTGATTAAGACCAATGCTGTCAGCATAGCCGTCTCCAACTGCGTCTCTGAACTTTTCAAAAAGCAGATACCATTTGAGATATGGGCCATTTCCTCAGTAGATTTAGTGTTCCCTATCTTTTCCATTATGGCCTTCTAGTTTCTATGTATGTTGAATCAAATTGTGATAAACCTGTACAACAGAGTAACCCCACCCTAGTGACTTTAATGGCAGTTTTGCCATTGATTTCTCCAGGGACAAGATTTTACTCCTAAAATATAATATGAAATTTTATACTGAAGACAACTTCAGCAGTTCTGATCCATTTTTCCCAGAGACATGAACTTAGTCTGCTTAACATCCTTTTTTATGACAATACTGCATTTGTTTCATTGTTGCTTCCCCCTTGGAGGTCAAAATTCAGCTGACACTTAAGGATATGCTGAATGTCTTTTTATTATGAAATTTATTTTTCATATGAGAAGATAAAGTCACTATTGCAAGAAGATTGAAATAAAAAAGCCTTTATTCTGCTGTGCACACTGACCAAATACCTTATATACTGGTTTATCATTGTTGTCTATTATTGAACTCATGCAAAATGACAAAAATTTACACACTATTTAATAAACAGATCAAGATATATTTTTTTGTTCTAACAGGAGTCCAATCCTGCAACAGTACTGAGCAACTGTAGCTACTGCCTACTCCTGTGATTGCTGATGCTTGCATGCTCACGACAAATTCAGTTTAGGGTACTCCCAGAGGTATAGTTGGGGGACTCACAGATATTTTGAAACCTTGAATCAATGCTATGGCATTAACTCTGAAAAGCACCTATAAAAGTAGCAAGCATTTTCTACATCAAAACCTGTGTATTTCCTGCATGCGTGGTATTTTACAGCCTCATTACATTTTCTAATATTGGACAGTTGTGCAAGCTACGCTTAAACAGTTGAAGCTAAAAGCTTCACTAATCACTGAAAAGATTTTTACAGTATTAGTGTTCCTTGTACAGCACACCAGGACTGATTTTATTTACAGGTATTAATGCTACTTCCCTTAATTAATGTGGTTTATAATTGCAGTAGGCTGCATCCAATGCATGTGGCCCATCAAGTTCCACGCGTTGCTTTCTTGTCCCCCTCCTTGGAAAATGTGTGGACAGCACTGATCAACTTGTAGTCAAAGATTCTGCTGACTGGTGAACTCCAGCAGTGAGCAATTCCTAACCGTTTGCCAGAGCAGATATAAATACAAGCAAGTGTTCTGTTTCAGTACATTTATATTTGATTAAAAATATGCAAGTTGTTAAACACGTAATAAGCTGTAGGTGAGGCACTACCATTTTGGCAATCCTCTCACGCACAGATCAGGTCTTTGGTTAGCTGGTAAGAAGGACCATACAGGGTCACCTGTGCATTTGCAATCAAATTGTTTTCAGTGCATTTTGTTTTCTGAAACCAAGAAAACCAAGAAGCTCTGGAAAATCGTAATGTGGAGTTGCTCTGTTTGGGAAATTCTTGTGACACTCCTTTCTCTTCCTGTTCTTGTTGTGAAGGAACAGAAGGAGACAGTGGGGAGGGGGAAAAGCCCTGGATTTCAGCTACTGAAGACAATATACTGAGAAGTCAACAGAAACTGATTGGAGGGACTTTGTTGGAGTGCTCACTGAACACAAACATTTTTGGAAATTCACCTGTGTGCAAGAACACAAAGAAAGAGTTCTCCAACATGTTCTCCTTGCCTCTTAAAGGTCAAACTAGCACAGTGTGGAACCTTACTGATGAAAAAAAAATTAACTCACAATCATGCTCACTGGCACCTGCCTCTCCAGGTATCCCCAAATCACAGGGACATTGATGAAAATCCACAGAGCAGCTTGCAAGATTTTTATTTTTTGTCCTTCCCTGCCAGTGCCTCTGGTTTACTGGCAGGGGCAAGCAGTCCCTTTAGTGGTTTGCCTAGAAATATTTACATAACTAAATTTGAGATCATTGTATTGATTCAGATACAATTTCTGTAGGAGAATAATGCACTGTGCTTCACAAGGCTGTTGCATACCTTACTTCTAATTTAATGTTCTGCTCTGATGCTAAACGCACAGCATTCTTGGTCAAAACCAAGTCCACCTTCTTTTTATATGATCAGTGTGCAAAAAACTGGATTCAGAATATGAGGAGTAATCAAGCCAATATTACAGCAGCCCTATATGTTAATATTCAGGCATGCAGTTCTCCCTCTTATTCACATGAGGATCCCCAAAATATCAGTTGCTTTTCAACATGCTTGACAGCCATAAGCTGCAGCTGTGCTGCATTGAAAATTGGCAATGGTGACATTAAACTGAAGGAGCTTTTTGAAGTAATGACAAAGGCACTGATTGCCTTCTTGCAAACCAGGGAGAATTTTTTTTATGTTTTTTTTTTTTTTTTTAAATCTTAACATAGGAAATCAGAGCCTGGAAGTAAAAAAAGTGAGGTTGCCCAAAGTCCTGAGTCCAACCCCTAAAGGTCTACACACCTCTCTGGTCCTGCCTGTCCCCTTCCAAATACTATATCCTCTCTTTGATACCACATCAGCTTTCACATTACCTGTCAATTCCCTTTACTAAATTCAGTATATCAGAAGGATTCTGCACAAATCAAGGATGCTAATCACCTATTCAACCCTTGAATTCGAGCTGTTGCATTCTAGCTGTTTGCAAGGCAGTAAGAGCAAAGTAGGCAGACCAGCCATATCCAATTTTCACAAACTGCTGACTACAGCAGCACTAATAAGGGCCTAATGGTATTGGGTGTACGAAGAACACTTTCACTGCAACCAAGAAAAATCACTCACGGAAAAATGTAGTAGAGACTACTTCACAGAACTCGGCTTCTTATCATAACTTATACTAAGTGAGCTTTGAAATACCTGAACAGTTGAGTGTGATGAGACAAATTGCTAAGACATGCTTTTAGAGTTGCATTCCATGCTTGTTCTTAACAATGACCTGGCATTACTGTTTTCACACACAGTTATGCGTTAAATTCTAGCATCAAAGAGGAAAGACATTATGAAATAGGTTAAAAGTTTCCTACTATGTAACATCTGACAACTTTTTATGCAGATATTTAAGGAAAAAGAACCACCATGCTCATTTGGACGTACAAAATATACTTTGTATTTTGACTGGGGTTACAGATTATATACCTTGTCTTCATTATAGTGCAGAGCTTGAGCTCTAGCACCTGGGTGAAATCATTGAAGCCAAGTAGTGCTAACCCCTTCACTTAAAGAGGTTAAAAGTGGTTCCTTCAGTAGAATGAGAAAGCTGCTGCATGGGTTTAAAGAAATAATCCATTTCTACAGAAGTCCCACCCTTCATAGGTGAAAGTTATGCTCTCTGTAATTTTAAGAACTGGGAAAAAAAACCCTACAACCCCTAAATCTTGAATTTTGGCTCCCTTGCCAGTGCCTTCTGAAAAGCAAAAAAGATTTTTTGCTAACAATGACTCCTCTGTGACTCCAAAATGTAAAGAACTGTTGTTTACTTTGCAATACAGCGACACTTTTATCACTTTTATCCCGAGGGGATCACTTTTATCCCCTGCTTCCTCCTAACTACACTTGATGTTGGACAATTACAAATCTAGATTCAGAATAGCCAGCACTTAAGAGCAATTATGGCATTTTATCATCCCAATGTTATGTGGAAGGCTTACGAATAACAAGAAATAAAACCACACACAGGCATACACACACACATTCTGTATGCAAACAGGAGCACATTTGAACTCAGAAGAATCAATTTCTTGCTGATGGATGTACTTTCACCCCTTCTCCCCCCTTAAGAAAATTAAATGGAGATTTCACTACCACCAACATCATGTTAAAATGCTGTAAAATACTAACGGCGCAGCCGCAGGTCTTATAAGTAACTAACATAGATGTTAGAAATTATTTCAATTAACTCATCAGAAAATAGCAGAGTGTTTTTAATTATTTAACATTGCTTTTTGCAAACAAGAAAATCCAGCTGCAAAATGTCTGTATTACATGCACAATCAACACGTGAAGTACACAAAAAGAGCAAAATAGACTTCGGCTTTCAGTTTAGCAATGGATTGATTAATACCTCCTAAAAATACATGCAACTTCATCATAAAATAATGAGTAGTCAGAATGCATTATTTTGTAACATTTTTTCATTGTAGTTAGAACCAAATTTATTAGCATGATCATATAATGTATAAAAATATGTACCTACCAAAATTTAAGTCCACGGGGACTGCTAAGTGCAATAATCAAAGGTGACTTTTGTCTGTAAAAGCCCTTTCCTGTGGTTATCTCAGTGCAGTCGGAAGGGATATTTCAGCACCATAAGAAACAGATTTGCAGTTAGGCTCAGGTTTTTTTTCTTCAGTTAAAGTGCATTAAATCTTGCTGGCAAAATTGCCCAGATTGTAGAATTCGACATCACCATAAGTCAGTGTGTTGCGTTACAGATCTTCTTAACACACGATTAAAATGGCATGGAAAGTTTGGCTTTTAAAAAATGCAGTGTCAAGAGAAGACAGGTGCTTGCTTCTTTAAATCCACATTCAGAGAAGAGAGGGTACAGATAATGGGAGGGTATAAACAACACCCTGCTTTGAGGTCCAGCAGAGAAGAAACTGGATGATTTTTACCCACTTTACAACATAGAAGATCACAGCACCATCACTAACACAGAGATTTCTAAGGTGCCTCATTTGAATATGTTCCGTGGAGACAAAAAGAATGGAATATAAGGAATAGAAAACATCCCATCCAAATGGCTTCTTGCAGCAGAAAAGACGCTTGCTCTCTCATTGCCACTTAGACAGAGAAGGTCTGAGGCAGTCTAGCTTGTGGCATCCTCTCTCTCTCTCCCCCGTGACTACAGGCAGTCTTGCTCTTCCCAGCTGCCTTAGTCTGTTGATGCTGCTGTTGATTAATCAGGGATTCTCAAACAAAGAGCAAGCCTACCTTCGGGTGCCAGCAGGACTGTGGGGCTCCTCTCCTGCTGCAATCCGGCTGCCCTGACCCCCGGCTCTGCCAGCATCCTAGCACCTCGGACAGCTCCCCCGCGCTAGGCCCATTGGCGGGGGCGGGCGGCGGGAGCGGAGACGCGCCGGGAGCCGGAGCGCGGCGGCTGCTTCGGTCCTCGGCTCCGGCGGCTCGGCAGAGCCTCCTAGCTAGGCAACCGTCTCTCTCTTATCTCCACTGCACCCAAGTCTGATTAGCAAGTAATCCAGTGGAAAAAAAAAAAAAAAATGATAGAAAAAGCTGCGTGAACAGCACTATACGTCACATTTAGTCTATAGGTAGGAAAGAATATGAAACAACGCCCTTCCCCCCTCCTTCTCCCTTCCCCAAAAAAAGAAATTGTTCTTCGACGGAGAATGTGTAAGTCAACCTTTAGCCCATGTTATGGCTCAAGGAAATGAGCAGCCACTTAAAAGGAACATCTAAGCCTCAGTTTGATACCGCATATTGATGTATCTTTTGCACTCACCCTCACTGAAAAGCAGTGCAAGGCACACAATTACTGCTGACGCAGATTAGGCTGCTGCTTGGGGAAGAGGGGAGGAGCTTTTTAACCTCATCAAAACAACCTCCCACCACCTGCTCCCTATTGCACGAGAACAAAACTATGCTACTCGGACAGAATGAGCGTGACATTTACGCTGTTTTACTTATATTGATACGAGATGCACGTTCTGGAAAGAAGCATTCTGTTTTAAAAGCATTCAGGGTGAAACCACATGGTTTTATGCTCATCCAGAATTTGCCAATGTAATGGCTTGGAAGAAAACATTTCCTTTTTCCTGAACTGGATCTGTCTGTGTTATAGCTCCTCCTTGCAGGATATGTGCAGCTTTGCTTTCTCTCCCCCAAACATGCAGCCTGGACACAAAGCAAAAGCATTCACTCCCTGTGCAAAAGCCTGTAAAAGGGGAGATGTCTGAATGTGCATAGAATGTGTTACCCCATTGTTAAATGCCATTTCATTCTTCCTCCTTTCTTTCATTATGGGCATGTTTTTCTCTTGTATAAATCTTGATTCTGATGATACAATAAGAGTTGAATTTATTTCTAAAACTAGTAACAGCAATTACAGTCATGAGAGAAAGCCCTTTCAAAGTAAGGTATGTCCACATGAAAAGCTGTGCTAGTACACAAGTGAGACCTCACCCACAGAGCACTGGAGAAATTCCTGCAGGTTTACTACACCCAGTATCAATTTTACCTGACATTCAAGAGTGCTCAAGATAGCCATCTAGACACACACTGCAAAACGTAGCGACATCCTGCATCCATCTAGACACACACTGCAAAACGTAGTGACATCCTAACATTGGAACCAGAGCAGGATAAATGCCCACTCCTGAAGCTCTCTCTCATATTCACTAGTAACTCACTCAACACTTGCAGTAACAGTGCCTGCCCAGCACACCTGAGAAACAGGGCAGTGAAGTTTCCATGAAGTAACATCTCCAAGGACCATTTCAAAAGGGTGCTTTAAGAAGTGTTAAAAAGACAGAAGAACAGGGTCTGAAGATATGGAGGAATTCTCTTTTTGTCAGGGGAAAAAAAAAGATCTGGAAAAGAAGTACCTACAGTGTAGAAGAATTGGAGGGAGTCCTGGAAGGAGAGCGTTCTTTCCCTAGCCCAGAGGCTAGCCTGCAGCTCTGCTTCTGATTTTTATTTCCTTGAAGTGTACCTTAAGAGGAGCTGTGGCTATGCAGTAATTGGGGAATTCTTTGATTTCCATCAACTGGAGATTCCTGTCACATAGTCTCTTATTTCCTATACTTCTCCAGAATTTTGGATGTTCTCTGTCTATGTCTACCCCAAGTTATGCACCAAAACAGAGAAAGTGTTCAGTCAGATTTCTGTGTTACTGTAACAAATATCACTGTCATATCATTACAAGTTCATAACCAAACTGAAGAATTACAAATTTTAATCCACAAGTACGAGACACTTAGTTGTCTTCACCACATGTTTCAAACCAGCAAATGAATTCACTCAAATACAATCATCTTCCAGACCGTCAATGTTATTGCACCTTTTGGCAGTTTCCACATCTCATTCTTGCATCAAGGTTCCTGGGGACATTATCTCCATCAGCTGTGGAAGGAAACATCCTTTTTTTCCTTCCAGTAGCACTGTGGAAAGGGCACTGGGAGAATATCATGACTTCTGCAAGGCTGGCAGTTTCACTCCTGGTTAAAGCACAGAAAAGTCTCATCTGCCTCCATAGTCAGGTAACATCAGCCCAGGGAAAAGCACCTACAGGATCAGTCATGGGACTTTCTGTGTGGATGGCAAGAGCTGGATCAAAACTCAGGTAACATGTTTTGTGGGGTTTTTTTTCTCCCCAAGTTTCTTAAAGAACAATGCTACTACCATCTTTAAACAAGTTTAATGACAGTCTTAATGAAGCTGGGACTGGCTTTTACTTCTTCATTATAGAAGAGGGCTAATCAGTACAAATATATGCACCTCCACAAATTACTACCTGTGTTTTCATGTTGCAAAGGCCTAATACCTGGCTTCCTACTCTCCAGACAGCCAGCAGTGGAGAACCATTCATTCCTCATAGTAGCTGCCAATCCCCTCTCCCCATCTTCTCTGCTTCCCATCCTTCTCAGACGTTACAATCACACAGAATTCTGACAGACATAGATTTGCACTTGCTTTGAGTCTCTTAAAAGCTTGTGCAAGGCTTCATTACATGGCATGTAGATAAACCCATTTTATTTATTTACATATATGTACATGCTCACACACATATATAACATAAATACACATAAAGGCACAGAGACATGTCACTTGACCTGTACTTGGCATTTGCACAGAGAAGATGGACAATCTGCTGTGAACGCACACTGGCAACTACTGAGTCTTACAATAGTTGCAGGATACCACAGCTACTGCCTGGACACGCTGTAAGGAGGCTGGAAGCACACGCTAAATAACAGGGAGAAGGCAGACCTTTGCAGAAGCCTCCTTTGCCAAGGGGATGACAAGCCTTTTCAGGCTCTGAGACAAGTGGATTTGCAAGGCCTGAAGACTGCAGGCACCAGAGAGACAAAGAGCTTTCAAGAGGAAAAGAATGTTCATTTAAGATGCGAACTGGCCACTTAGTGACTGAGAAAGACTGTCTGCCTGTCTCTGAAGTAAGGGAAGCTTGAGGACAAAAGTATCGGAGTTGAGGCTATTGACTCAGTCTCTGCTGGGCTGGTGAAGGGAGGCAAAAGACTCTCCAAGATAAGGAAACCTCATTGTTTCTAGATTTAAACCCAGTAAGACCTGACTTGATGCAGGGACTTTTATGTGATTATTTGCATGTATGAAAGTCAAAAAGGATAGGTTTCTTCACTCTGAAAGCACCACCCCCCAGGGCATTTGAAGCTTCTTCTCAGAAGGGAGTTCCATGACAGATTTTTCTATCTGACCTCCAGGCCATAGAAGAAGAGTTCTGTGAATGGAGACTCANAAAAAAAAAAAAAGTAAAATGTTAAAACCAGAAATGGAACCAGAAATGAAGTCAAACCTGGAAGCTCCTGACACCTAACCAAGGGGAGTGTGGCAGTGTGGTATGAACCTAACAACCCCATAAACAAACTTTGCATCCCAGCAAATGGAAAGAGAGAGGCTACTGAACAAGACCTGTGCATGCTGCAGTCAAATAACACAAGGTTCCTATCAGTCAGGTTTTGCCAAAACCAAAGGCTTGGCAGACTCATCACAGGGGAAGCTAAAGGTCGGTATTTTACCCACCCTTACAAATATGAGGCCACTAAGACACTCACTTTGGTCAATTAACACCTCCATTGGTTAAGATTGGTTTGCTTATTTCTTCTTTATTCTGCCTCCTTTGCTTCATTACTATTTCCTGTCTCTTGTGTGCTTAGCCCCGATTCTTAGTTTGTATTGCTGCCAGCCTGCTCTTGCTGTAGCCGCTTCATGCCCCTTGCAGTAAGGATTTCTTGCCTGATCTCCAGCCACATCCCTTACCCTAGGTCTTGCTACTATCCTTGTCCTTTCCAGTAGTTCCATTTGGCTCTTCTTAACTGCAGCACCTGGTATCTGGTTCTAATCAGTGACAGTGGTTAGGACCAAGCTAAGCATTTTAATTTCATGATAAAATATTCTCATAAGCGAGGTAAGTGAAATTGGCAATGACAACCTTACCTGTACTGCATCCTAAGTCCTGGTTTTAGCAATTGCTGTGTTGTGTCTTTAGCACCGAATTGCGCATGTGTGAAAAAAGATACTTAGACTTTTCTTTGGATTGAAATCTGAGTTAATATTTTAAAATGGCTGTGGTTTAATTCAAGGAAAATGTGTAGGAAAAAAAAGACTATATTCAAACCCAAGCACAACACCTGGTGTAACCTTGACCTTAAGCACCTTTCTCACATTTTGTTCACACTTTTAGTATCCACCTATGATCACACTAAGTAACGTGAAAACCTCAGGATCTATTTGCAACTAGTTTTCAAAAGTACATGCTGAAATACTAAATCGTGCCTTTAAGACCACTCTTTCCAAATTATTTCATTCCATGCCCCAGGTAACCTTTAGTGTCTTTTCCCCTCAAGCATTCTTAAAACCCTGAAGTTCTGCAGTTGCTCTTTCTCCCGGTCACATTTGGCTCCTTTTGCCTCTTTCATTCCTTGCACATACAGTGCTGTCACCAGAAAACTACTCACACTGTAAGAATAAAGGAAACTCTCATTGTTCTATCTGGTATACATTTTGGCTATTTCACATCCCTCTATAGCACCCTTTCACTTCCTTGGAATGCACTGGTTCTATCCCTCCCAGCAACTGACTATCCCCAACCGTTACACACACTTCTTTTCAGAGTAATAAGGATGCTTCTTCTAGAGGTACAACAGTAGAGGGGTCCCCACTCATGTAAAAAGCCAATTAAAGTTAAATGCTTAACTGCCATCTGTGCCTTTAAGAAAAATCTCTTAATGTTCCCCAGTGATCAATTTTTTTCACATGGGACCAATTTTGCTGTTATTGCTTGGGCAAAATTCCCATTGAAGTCCACAGGGAACTTCGCCTGAATATAAAATGTAGAGCAAAACTCTGCTCTCATTTGCATAGACCACAAATCACAAAGATCATGTCCTGATGCAAGTGATTTATCCTACATGACAGCTGTTGCAACTGGGCTATTTTTAAGCCTGATTTGTTTTAAAATATTTCATGATATTTACCATTCAGAAAAAAAGAGTCAATTGATTCTTTTTTCTTAAACTGGGTTAGATTGAAAGATCCTGGCTGCTTTCCAAACCCATTAATTACTAAATGGTACATTTTCAACAGAAATGTTAAGCTATAAGTAGTTCTTCTGGAGCCAGCTAGCTCCTAGCTAAAATCAATTAAAGCTGGTAAAGATACATTTCAATGGTCAGGTCCCAAACACAGACATCTGTATTTATAGCATCGTGAATGCTGGCAAAGCCCTCCAACACAGATACAGTTGTGCAAGCAAAACTGTGCTTTTACTGTTATACAGGGGGTTGTAGGTGGGTTTATTATTCCAGGATGAACCCAGCTGGGTCAGTATGGTTGCACTCACACTGTGCTCTATTTCTGCTAGCCTTAAAGAGGCACTCTTTATCCTATGGAGTATAAAGGCAAGGCAGTTTAAGCTTGCTTGTCACCTCCCCATGCTGCTACTCATTCCCATTTTGAGTGGCCTTGGAGGGAATTGGGTCATGGAAGTGATCCAGAACAGAAATAATTTTGGGTGGGAATGAGGGAGAATCCAAAAAACAAAGAGGGTGTTCTTTTTGACCAAATCACTTCCTTGCACTACACAATGCAGGGGGCACTTCACAGCGTGAGAACAGTACCCCTGCCAAAGTGGCCGGTGACTTTTAAAGTGGAAAGTCCTTATGTTACAGGCACTACTAGTGCGCTTAAGCTTCTATCTGAATGACTCCAGCGCCCAGGCAGTACACGTGCCAAGGCTGTTGCACTAAGACTTGGCCTGCTGAAGTTTACAGAAGCAAAGAAAATGCTACAGGCAGTTAGGGAGATGATGGGCAGTCCTCCCTGCCCTAGAAACTCCACGACAATGACTATGACAAGCACTTTATGGCAGGCAGAGAAATATATAAATGTGATCATGTATATGAGCTGCAAGAGTGTTTTACGTGATCACTTCACAGTCTCCAGGCATTTCAAACTTGAGTAAACCAGGCATAAGCCAGGACTACGGCTACAAAAACAGAATCAAGAATGCAGCTCTGCTTTCCTCCCACCCCCAGCTATTCCTCTGGCCTTCTGCTGGCACAAATGATGCTTGGCCGTGTGGCAAAGCAGATTGGGAAACCGATCAAGCTGAGAACTAGCCTGGGATTTTGGCACCACACGGATGTTATTACTTGTGAGAGGACCACCCTGCCTGTGCGATCACTGGGCAGTAGAGAGCCAGCACGGCCCAGCAGATGGAAGGCAGGCCAGTTGGGCCTCATTCAGAAGCAGCCAAATTCTTGCTTTCATACGAGTTACTCAGACTCAGCTGTGAACAAGGAGCTCCAGTGAGCCCCACAGCGTTTCTGAACTCTGGGAAAAAAAAGAAAATAAAAATGCCTGGAAGCCCACAGACCACAAGATCTGTAAAAGCGACCCACGATGAAGTCTAGAGCAAGAGGTCTGGGAACAGGAGTTGAGAAACTTTCCAGAAAGTTGAAGTCTCCTATCTGCAGTCATTAATATAATCTGCAATATTTTTTTTTCCAGCACTACAGGTAAGTCAGTCCCATCCAGTTAGGATATAGGCAAAGACAGGGGAAAGTCAGGCATCTGGGACACTAAATAAAGGCATGGTAGATACTGAAAGACTGGAAAGACTCAGAGAAGTACAGTTTGTACTTTAGGACTAACAAATTGACAAATTCCTCTATTAAATAATGTAGCTGTGTTAGGTACATTAAGACGGCATTTAAGAGTAAATTGTTGCTGTTAACTAAATTGTAAGACATTAACTTTATAAAGAAAAAAAGATGCTATTTTTATGTAAAATATACTTAAGCTTTATAAACAGCACTACTATATAATGTATTTTTCAAATGTGTTTGTTTTCAGTACTTAATAAATATCCACAAGAAATATTTGTTGCTGCACACTTCAGGACAAGACAGGAGGGCAAGTGAAGTTTGGATGAGAAAGCCATTAGACTTCTAGAGAGGTGCACAGCTCAGTGAACGCTGGGGAAAAAGTGGAGGAGCAATAGGGGGAAAAAAAAGAGGAACAAAATCCAGAAGTGGCTTGAGGTCACCTTCCCCACAAAGGAGAGATGGGTAAAGCAAAGAAGAAGAAACAGAGGGCACAGATGTGTATTTGTTTCTTTGTTTGCTTCTCTTAATGAGACAAAGATTGTCTCATTAATTCTACAGTTGAAGAAATGGTGACTTTTGGTAGAAGAGGAAGGTAGAAGTGGTGAGTGAACCTGGCTACCTCATGATGTTTACATCATCCAAACCAGCAAGTCACACTCAGAGACATAGTAACTATGTAAGGTACTGGGTAAGCTCTAAGGTACCTTATGGTCTGTAGGCAGCCAGCATTAGGAGATCATCATCTCCTGAAGCCCAGTCCAAGCATGGCAGATGATGGAGACTGGCTATCACACAGTCAGAAGTCACTGCCAGCAGCTTGCCCTGGCAGTGTGTGGCCAAGCTCCCCCAGCCCTCATTAACTCCTCCTGGCTTAAACCCTGAACAATGATCCAAGGTTAAAAAGCATGAGGGGAAGACCTCATTGACAGAATAGGCTGCTGACAAGTACAGAGGTGACTTGGTAGCTAGTCTTGGTTGGCACCAACTGACAAGTTCCTCTGGTCATGGACCAACTAAACTCCTTTAAGGGCAACAGGGAACAGGAGCCCACTTTGTGCCCATCAGTTTAGGAAGATAAACCTCATTTTTGGTGTTTGAGTATCTAGATATAGGCTGTGTAAGCACTTCCCTCACCACCTCAGGCTGAGCAAAAGGAAAGAGCAGTAGCTTCTTTCTTACATTCAGAAAATTCTTATCTTCAAGAGGAAAGAGTTAAGTTTGCAACAACCTGTAAGTCATGGTAAATGCTATGACCAATGTAAACCTTTTTCCCCATGTTCAGATATAAAGCAATTTTTTTAAAAAATAAAATTCTTCTGATTACTATGGAAACAATTTCCTTCAGGCACTCCCTAAATAAACTCTTCAGAAAAAGTCAGCTTTCTCCACAGCTACAGCTGGCTAATCATCATATGTCAGTTAACATATTTCTGGTTTTCCCTCCTGCTTATTTTCTTGGAGAAAATATTGTGATCCTTTTATATTCTCTCAGGATAATAGCCATTCCTATCAATGGATGAGCTCAAATTGCCACCACTCGGAAAGAAAGGAATGCAAATGAGGAATACCAATTAACCCCTTTACAATTAAAAATATCTCTATCTATTATAGCACCCATTAGTGATACTCTAGTTAATGGTCTGTCAACATTTCCATTAGACCTTTTCCCCCTGCTCCCACACAGAACTAAATCCTAGCTAATCACCTTGAATATACCTCTATGGATTTATACAATACATGTACACAGCTCAAATGAGGCAAAATACTGATTTCTCTTATCTTGAGCCATTACATTCTCCTAAGTACCTGTTTTCTAATGTATCATTTTAAATACTCTGTAGTCCAAATACACTGAATAATTTTGCAGGCTTTTTTCCAGTATTACAAATAGTTCACGTACAAAACCCACCAAGTTATTGCAAAGACCTATCCTAAATATACACTGTGAAAATTGTAGAGTGAAGCTCGTTCACAGCAGATTCCTTTTGCCCAATATACTTCTATACTTCACATTATGCCACCATCTTTTTTTTTTTTTTTTCCACTAGATGCAAGACAGTGGGTTTCATTTGGTGCCATGTACTGTAATACCTAGAAATGACAGGGTGAATTAAGGACAGAGCTTCAGCCTTGATAGCTTAAGATCCCCTGGTATCCCTATGGTCAAACCACATCCTCCACACTACTGTAATGTGGTTTTTTTGTGCGTCAAATTCATTACAGATGTACCACATTCATATATATTGCATTTGCTAGTCCTTTCAACTCTCAAAATATACTTGAGCATTTTATAGTATGCTCATAATCAACCATCCTCAGTTATAAGTGCTTATTTTCCTTAGTATGCTAGAACTCTGTAACCAATACCCAAGTGGAAAGGGAGAGGTAAACAACATGAATCCTAAGCTATAGTTTAACCCTTACTTTCACCACAAGATTTCCCGGTAAGTTTACAGTGGTATTGTTTGGTATCTGTAGGCACCTTGGCACCATTTTGAGCACTGAGCTTGCACACAGCAGTTAGCTATGCCAGGTTTTCCTGGCTTGTTTATAATCCTCAGATAGAGGATCCGTAGCTCTGATGAAAACTAATTAAATACATGTTGTACACAGACTACCCTTCAGAAAAACCTGCATTCTGCTCACTAGAATTAAGTGTTTAATACAGTGTGACTGGCTTTTGTTTGGAATTACTGTTTGCAAACAGATCAACTGAAAGTGACTGACACTGTATATATTACAGCTGATACAATACTGGTTGCAAAAACTGTTTTTCAAACTCAGTCTATGAGCATACAAACCAATGCCACCACAGATGCTAATACCGCTTTCTGGCAGCCCTGCAAAGATGTCCTTATTTTAGAGACTGGTTGAATGTACTTGAATCCATGATGTTACTCTGGCTCATGAAGTCAGAAACAGACAAAACCACTCATAAGATCAGGCCTTTTGTACATTTCTAATATCATATTTGCTCAACCTATATTTAGGAATTCCATTATTTGTGGTATATCTTCAACATTAAATTGTTTTTCTTTTTCATCTAAACTACACTTGCTAAACTAACCCTCCAGAAAATAAACAGTGCAATGGAAGGTACCAGTTCACATCTTCCAACATTGAACACCTGTAAAACTGAACATCTCAATTTCCTGGAAAAGGATCTGGCATCACTAAAGACCAACCACAGAATTATATTTTTCCTGTAGAACAATCACTGTCTGTAGAACAGCCCTGAAACACCAACTAGCTTTTCACCCAGCCATACCCATGCGGAAAACTAATTATTGTTTTCCTAAATACTTCAGCATTACACATAATGTCAATAGAGGTGTGTCTAGCATTGTTTCAGGGTAAACATGAGAAATAAGTGGGAACAACCTTGTCTACCTTGAGTTTATACATTAAAGGCCAGTTACTCTTATTTTCAAAGTAAGAACAGCAAAAACCTATGACATAAGGTAGGGAAAGAGGAGGGGTGAAGGGAGAAAAAAAAAGGACATCCATCATGTATGCATCACGTATAGAGCCAATGCTAAACTCTAGATGAGATTCAGACTTTTTTTTTTGCCTCCCATCAGTGGCATTTTATGCCTTTTGAGTGTGGAATGAACACCCACAGGAGCTGTTAAGAATAAAAATTTGAGGCAACTGCTGTTACCTATGCAGGTATGAAGAAACTGCAAGATGACCAGATTTGTGAGAACAGGTCAAAGGACAAGTGAACGTTAAGGGGAAACCAAATAGAATCAGATTATTGAGACTCCATATAGTAAACTTAAGTGGGAAATAGCCCCGCCTCACTATGTCATTCTAAGCTTAAAAACAAAGCCTAAGTGTAAGAGAAGAGATGCCAGCATTTCAAAGAGCGTGCTAACAGGCAAGATTTTATATTATTGCACACATGACTCCATTTTCCCAAGTGTCTTGATATCCAACTTGTAAACAAAAAGAAGACATTAAGCTTCTGCCCTGGAAAGGGAGAACGCTGGGAAAGCACAACTTGGGATTTTTGTTGACTTGAGGCAGAACAGATAACCCCTATAGCAAAATAAATCCTGACACTTAAACACAGCAGTGAAACATTTCAAAGGCTAAATATTAACCTTAAATAACTAATCTTTTCTATAACCCTTCAGAAAGAGGACCAAAAGGAAGAATATGAAGTAGACTCGTGATTCGCCTGAACTGATTTCTCATTTCCAAGACCCAAAATAGAATCTTTTTTGAAAGCCAGACAGTCACCCTGATGAAAGAAATTACAAATCAGCACATTTTCCCCAAAATGTTTTGGCTTCTGTGAATCAACATTTTCCAACTGAAAAAGCATTAATTAAAAATGCAATCAGATTCAACTTAAGTGAGGCACAGGAAGCCAGGAAAACATCTTGAGCAGGACAGAACAGCATCTGAGAGACATCTTTCATTTAAAATAGAAGTGGTGACTGTAGAGCAGTGGGCAGAAACTACAGGCATTTCTAAGCCTTCCCTGCCCCACACCTCAGGTGCCATTAACCTTTTTGGACTACTAAGAGATTGAAACCAATAAATAAATAAGCAGCACAGCCCAGAATTAGTCAGTGGTATTTAGCCCTTTTATTATCTAAATTAAACATTCAAAATCTTTTAAAAACAGATGGGATTGCATGCCTGTACCTACAGATCTCCATAGATCAATTCTGATTCAACACTCAGAGTATGCTTTTTTCAACAGAAATTTCATCTTCACTTACACATTTTGCAGGAAGGTAATGGCAATGCTTTTTTCTCCATTATCAAGATAATTTCATATTAGTACTATTTCAAGGATATCTAGCAACCAAAGAAAAGGTTCCATTGTGTAAGTCTCCTATATTCCAGTTACTCAAACAGTAACGCAGTCAAAATAAAAAAGCCTTCCTGGACACAGAAAATTCAAAAGCCATTGCCCTTCTGCAAGGGTGACAATGGGGACTGAATTTGTTATTTTCTTTTGGCTTTATAAAGGTGACAAAAGTTTATAGCAGAATTCCTCTTTTTTTTAACCTCTTTGAACAATGTCATTCCTCCCTACCCTCTGCTTCTCAGATTATTCATTATTTGCTTCTTTCTTTAGGGGAAATGATCTCCATTAGAGTTACAAGAAAAATAGGTGACTTGGAGAAATAGAACTTGGTCTAGAGTTTATGGAATTTGAGGTACTGTTGCTGAGACAGCTTTGCTGATAACCTTATCTAGGTATGTGAGAGGAGCAGAATTGCAGGAAGTTTTCCTTTACATCTTCATAGGACAGTACTGCAAACAGTAACAATCGCAAGTCAGTGGAAGATGATCAATGGCAACTAACACCACTAGTTATGTCACCTGTCCAAATGGGTAGATCTCTCCAGGAAATCAATACTACATGCTCTTTGAGGATGAAGTTGCCACTAGAAACGCATTCCCTGATTAGAATTTTGCTACATCCTTTGAACACCTTGACAAACTTTTCAAGTTCTTACATTTGTCCTCTGCATAAAATCAACCCGTTGGCTTTGGTCCTTTGCATTATAAATTCAGATTGTTTTCCCTCCAGACAGTTTTGCTGAATATCTCTGTATCACCCCAATTGTTCATAGCATTGAGAAGTTAGATCTAATGCCTCCACAATTCTCTCTCACTGCTTCTCTGCCTACTCTGGCTTATGCAGGCTTGTCACTTCAGCACACCATGAAGAAATATTTCATAGGATTTTTATTCCTGCTTTCCAGATTGTTAAAAACAGGGCTAAATAAATGGCACAAAATGAATAACATTACATATTTGTGTACAGGAGCACCCCCAAAATAGTGGCTAGGATCTTTGCCATCCAGACAAAACAGAATTTTGTGAACCTTTGTAAATTGCCAAACACCATGGGACTCAAATTTCTTATGGTAGTGAGAATGATCAGAAAATTTCACTGAAAGCAAAGGATAGACATCCCTATAAACTCATGTAAACAAGAATAAAACCAGGTTCACTGAGTTTTAGCACTCCATTGTGTTTTTCTCATATAGAGAAATAATTCAAGGGCAAATAAAGCGGGATAGGAAGTCTCCAGACCCCTGTGATCTCATGCTCATTGTTCACTGAGCTTTGCTTTTCTATTTATCACAAATGTACATTATTCATGAACACAAAATTGTCCCAGGCCAGTATCTGGAATGAAATAAAAAGGAAGCAGCTTATGATAGTGTTTCAACTATACTCACACACTGCTCAAAATGGGCACATCCAAGAAAAATGCATGAGTCTCTCCCTCTCCTTCCTTTATCCCCACACTTCTCTAAGTTAAAACGTACTGGCAATCTCAGATAGGTACTTCTTAATCTTTAGCAAAAGAAGCCTGAAGTTTCTCATTTCTATAATTTAAACAAATCTCGGGACTGTTTTTCAGTGGGATTTTTTCCTTAACCATTCCTGTGACTCATAAATGGGATATGAAACAATAAAAGGTGGTGTGAACTCTCTGCCAGAATAGGCACTCCAGAATGAAAGTGGCATCACTGCTTATCTTCTGCTTCTCAATATTCATCTGTTTCATGCCTTTTTATTACCAAGATAGTTTAACATGTCTGATGCTTCATATTTTACTGAGGTCTAATTGCAAATATCTTCAAGGGAGGAGAAAATAAGGCAATAAAAATAGATATGGGCTAGGAGGTTTTTCTTTAAACGGTAAATGTTTTTACTGTACAATTTAAAACAAATTAACTGTGAGGGTGACACAAAAGATTCAAAACAGAATTGACTGTTTCCTGATCTCTAGCTGATGAAGGTCAGTGCAACAAAGGTTAACATAACCAGTGGAGATTGTGTCCAGTGTCCAATTTTTATGGTTACAACGATGTCATTCCAAATAAGGAACACATGCTTTGAAATAGACTGGCTTTCACATTAAATAAGATAGAGTCACTGAATACATTTCCATCTGCTAAAGTAGAAGGGTTTTACAAATATAAATGAGAATAGGAGGATTCCCCACAGTCTCATCAAATGGAGGAATACAGAAAAAAAACCTCTGCATCTACATTAAACCTGAGCAGTGGGAATTAACTGAGAGTTCCACAATGGATACATGCAGAAATATTAAGAGCCAGCTCAAGAAAGCCCCTTTAATTCCACTGCTGGTCAGAATGATGTATTCAAGTACTATCACTAGCCACTTAAGAAGCAATACATGGGATGATACACAGACATCTGTGTTTGATGTGGACTTACTATCATACTCTGCCCCATAAGCACAATAAACAGTCTAACGTGACTGGCCCAAATCAACTTATATGGAACGTGATTGCATTGACTCACCATGGTTTGAATATCCATTATAACATCTTAAACCCCCTTGTAGGCATAGAGGCATATGCAATTAGCTTGCGGGCATCCTAACAGGGATGTGACACCTGTCCCTCTTGTTGCAGAACAAGTTGCAGATATTTGGAAGAAAGGCTACCATAAGGAAAGCGAGGGGGGTCTCTTTTGGATTCAGGTTATGGTCAGATATTCTGTGACAGACTAGGTAGAAAGAAGTCTTCCTCTAGCATGTTCCTAAGGGAAACTCTTAAATCAGAAGGGACAGAGCAAAGAATGAGGCTGCTAGCACAGACACTGTGCTACGCCTCATGCAGAGTACAAGTGCTCATCCCAGAAACAAGAATTTAGCTATGGGACAAAATTATCCCAAATCACTGTCTTTACCCAAGTGGCTTCAGCTTCATTGGACAAACGTGAGTCATTTATTACATGCAGTAGTGTTGCTCAGAGACAACCTAAATTAATTATCTGTTGAACTTCAAGTACATGTACTACAGTTTCCCTAACCTCTCTAACAACAGCTTTTAAGTTATGTTCCATTGCCTCAGCAGCAGACTCCAGTCTTTTTCAATTCATTTTTATATATTTCAGAACTCGTACATGGCTTCTGCAGCTGGAGAACAAAACATGAATTAAGCCACAGATATTCAATACTACCAATATTTGGACACTCTTAAAATATTTTGTGTCTATTGATCTATAATTCCGCTATTCATTCGTATTTCAAACTTGACTTAGGTTTGCTGTAAGTCAGATGCAGATACAGTTAGATATCTGTGCTAGGTGCCAACTTAGACTCTGAACTTCCTATTTATTTACTGGTAAAGTGGCATTCATGTTTACAGAGCACTTCTGGGAATCTCTGCTGGCTACTGCTGCTGTGCAAGACAGTGGGCAGCATGCTGATTTAAAAGCAGTTTCAAAATTGAACAATTTTTAATAATCCTTTATCTATTTGAAGCATAAATGCAAAGCTGCTAGATGGGCTCCTCCTTCTCTCCTAATATTTTCTTAGAGTTGTGAATCATCCCTTTAGTGAAGAACAAGAATTAGATCTTGTATGTCTTCACACAGATTTAACAATTTTACAATAAACCTTAACCCGTTTTTCACTCTCCCAATTTTCCTTCAGACCCAAAGCAGCATCTAATATTGCTGTAAATATATAACTGCTCTAAAAATACATCAGTGTAGGCAGCAGCTCTGACAGTGAAGACCTGATGGAAAGCCACCAGTCCAGCCCCCGCCACATCTCATTTCTGATCATGTCTTCCTTGCTCTCTACGTCAATAGGAGCAAGGTACATGGAGCTGCACCCACTCACAGCCTTCCTTAGATACACAGTGACTTGCCAAAATGGCATTTACGTTGTCTTACATGCCACAAAAGTTCATAATACTCTTGAACAGATGGGCTAAAAGATGAGGGTGGAATAAAGTCTGAGAGAGACTGTGCTGAGGGATACGCAACAGTAATCCACGCCAGTTTTAATTTTCACCATAGATTTTTCTTTCCACATTTTGAATCTGAAGTGTCAACAGTTTGATACTTTAAAAACTTATTTACTAGTCTCAAGACAGGAAGGAGTGATGAATTTCTGACAGTAGCCAAGTGACTCTGCAAGCAAGTCCAAGCTAGGACTACACAAAACCGGAGCTCGCAACTTCATCTCCAAATTCAGATAGAGATAGGAAGAAATAAACAGGTCTGACTGGAACAAACTGTAATCTCTTCAGCTTTCTCACCCAGAGAAACATACACCATGCACAATTCTATCAAGGGCCTTTTGAACCAAAACAGTGCAAAGGAAATGGCAAGTTCTGTTTAGACACCATTCACAACACTGAATATCTGATGGACACATTTTCCAAACCCACATTTTTTGTAATTGATGCTACCCTGCTTTTCAATCACTGCCTTTGAATGTGCGTCCTGACTATTAAAACAAGAAAGTAGAGGAAATATTAAAAGGATTTTTTCCACCAAAGCAGGAGATTGGCAATATGGTATTAAAACAACTGTTATCTGATGAAAAATGCTGGATACCTGCAGGAAATTTTGTAGATTGCTCCAGAGTTGGCTGGGCTTTTATAGAGCAACTGAATTTTCATATGTTGTTGGTGGTGTCTGCTTATCTACACACATGCTTTCCTGAACTGATGCTCATTTTGCACAATGTGGTTCCAAGAAACAAGGACATCATCACTACAGATGAAGTTGAAAGAATCTCAGTGTAAGCGAAACTCCATGCAACAGCAGTGTTATCAGGAAATGCCTCAACACATCCAAAAAGTTTCTAACAATATCCCTGCCCAAGTTTAGAGCTTTAAAAATATCCACCAGACTGAGGTACCAGTACAGAAACAAGGAGTTTTTTTCTCCTGTCCAAAATAACCTCAAGTTCTTCAGGGTATGATCTCTACCCAAAACCTGACATTGTATCTTTGATTTGGGGCTAGAACCAGTAAGTATAAAAGTTTCCTTAATCACATTTTTGCTCAACTTTGATTTCCTAGAACATATGTAAAACCAGTTCAAAGTTATCAATGCAAAGGCGATAGAAAAGAGAGTCTAGGTCATAAACAAAAGACTGCAGCTAAGTGTATTTAAGGCACATATATATGACTGAATATTTTACTTTTCATTTCAGATGCCAATATTCAGCCACCTGGCTTTCTTTGACGCATTTCTTTTGTGGCTTTATTTTATTTTATTTTTTTTTATTATTTTTGATAGACACTCTTCAACAGCAAGGCATTAAAAATACAGAAGAAAACAAGTTCTTTAGTGTGAACCACTATGGGCTACCAACCATCACTCCTCTGTTAAACCAAGATGAAACATAACATCAAGAGAGTTTCTGTTTTCTAAAACAGTTCTTTATTTCCTAAAATATTCATTCCCTCTTTATCCTAGTAAATGTTAGTCTTAGTGGCCATACGGCTGGACATTTATAATTAACAGCTTTTATCTAAATAAATACAGTGCTTTGAATTTTTAATAGGTTTGTCCATTAAGAACCTTCAATGAAAGGTGAAAAAAAGTTCTTTGTAAAATATAACAGAGGGATATAAACTTCATGAGGCGCCTGCAGGCAGGAATCAGTAGGTTGTATGTGATATTGACCATTCACACTAAACAAGAGCTGCATGAAAACTTCAGTGTAAAGCAGATAAAATGCCAAATGAATGAAAAGGAGTTCCAGGCAATCAACAAACCACAGATCTAGTGTTTGCACAGAGCAGAGGATCTGCTAGTTTGAATTAGCCTTGAAGACGTCTGCACCCAAACACTAGTCTACAGTACAGCACTAAGAAAATTCCATTTTTATGTGACTTTGCAATCTAAGCATGCTGATTAAATGTGCTTTCTATTTTGGATATAATAAGTGTGAAAGGCAGAGTACTGCAGTCATTCTTCCAACTTTCTCATGCTGGCACAGCATCGTGACCATTTCCAGTGGGGCACTGCACATTAGCACTGCCTCATCATAGCAAGGGCTCTCAGCTTTCACCATCCGTACTGCCACAGTATTCATGCTGTATTAACAACCAAATTTTTCTTAGATTTCCACATCCACTCGTTACTTCCTCTCCTTGTTTATATAAATTACCATAGCTTGTTATTTGTCAGGATTCGTATCTGTGAATTTAATGGAACTGCACTTCTCAAAATCACCCACACTGTCAACAGCTCTAATTTGTTTATGTCAAGTCAGCCTTTCCCTCCCCCCACCGCCCCCCATTTACCCTTCTGTTTCATACCATTTATATTAGCTTGTCAGCTGGGATTTTATTTATTTATTTGTTTTCCAACGTTTGCTTCTGTGAAATCCTGATGGTAGAAGAACTGCACAACTCAAGGGACAAGATATAAAAGCTTTCAACACCAAGCTGTTACTTACAATTTGGTTGTGGTCAAGAGCAACAGAAGTTCTGGCCAGTTTTTGCATTTGCTAGAAAAACAGATAGGTGTTTTGTTGTTTGGTAGTCATTTTTTGTTGCTTTTTTTGGT
>VXBJ01000107.1:788549-818452 GCA_013400055.1 Nycticryphes semicollaris | reverse complement strand
TTTTTTTTTTTTAAATAAACCCTGCAGATTGCTCTTTCTTACTGTTTTACTAGCCACCATCCTAGAAATTGCTTAAAAGCACTAAGCTTGGAAGTGGAAATTTAGGCACCTAGAGATTTTACAAAATCTTCCAAACACCAATGTTGTAAGAACCTAGAAAACTTGCTAGACACTCAGTTTTCCAGAGTGAACTAAACACTAGGACTCTACCTCTTCTCTCAAAATATTAACAGTAAGAGGACAAAGAATAGAAATATTCTTTCAATGTTCCCATATAGAACCTTGAAAAGAGGTTACTACTAAGATATCGAAGCATGTATGAAATTTAATAGGTACTGAGAAGAAATTAAAATTGTTGCTCACACACGTGCATAGTATTTGCTTTCCACTGTCAACCAAGGTGTAATATTGCATACAGTGTCTGCACTGTGCTTGCCACTGCAGAAGCCAATAGCAAAGAGACAGTCACAGCTCTCACTGATCATTTTGGAAGGACTGTAGTAAGCTGCAGCACAGCAAAGCAAAACTCACTCTATGAAAGAAAGTAGATGAACACTTAAAAGGATGTACCTTTTCCCCAGATTCAACACGAGTTTCAGCAAACATTTAAGGCTTTAATGATTTAGAAGGGATTGGGAGGCAAGGGAAAAACTCCAGACTCCAACATTTTATTCAACTGGATCCCTGACCCTTAAAGACTAAATTATTGATCCAGAAGGTGGTGGTTGTGCAGTGCTCAGTATTTCCAAAGAAAAAAAAAAAAAAAAAAAGACATCCAGCTCAAGCCATGCTTTTGAAGGGGCTTGGTCCATAACATCTCCTTCTGCCGTGGAGCAGCAGAGGCTGTGTCACTCCTCTCAGGCACTTCCCATTCTCTTACTGTAGCCTTCCCCAGTTGCGTCACATCTCCACACAAAAGGGTGCAGACAGCCCTGTGCAGCAAAAGAGGTGAGCATCTGGGCTCTGCAGGCAGACACAAAAAACAGCTTTTCTGTTCTCCACCCATTTTTGTGCTGTACCAATTTAATCAGGCAGCAAGCCACTGTTGTCAGTGCTCTTCAGCAGCAGCCTGGCACATCAGCTCATTTGCTGGCCAACCTGCTTTTTAGACCTTTGACAATAGCTCAGCATTTCGAATGCTCAACACATCATATGTTGCTATAGCCGTGCTTCTGATTTCCATTTCATTTTGGCTACTGATTTTTTCCAATTGTGGCAAGATTTACATGCTGACAAACCCTTAACAAAATGATTAATGGGAAGTATTTCTGGATATTACAGCAGAGTTCTGTTTAGAAAGAGAACAAAGTCTTATATTTTAGTTATCATGCTGAACTTGACACACTCTTATTTAAAAACACTTACTAGAAAATGTGAGATTTTACTTCCTCTAAATTTTCTCCTAAAAAAAATATTAGACTTCACAGCAACAATATTAGTGCAACTACTCTGTCATCAGTACCAAAAAAGTGCCTATTTTAGGAGTTTATAGATCTTCCCAGCTTAAAAAAAGGTAAAAGTGCCTTGGGTTAAGCTTAACACTCAAGATTTTAGCATTTATGTGTGGGAGAAAGGGACTGTGAAATCCTTGTGCATCTGAAATCAGTGTGCATATTTTCCAGATTTAAACAGGACAGGATTTATTCCATTCATATTTACTGCATGAAAAAAAGCCCCATAATAACAACAAACATGTTGGATCAAGTCTTTTTGCTCATTCAAACAACATGCCTTCAGCTGTACATAAGCATAATATGCACTAATTTTACAAACAATTTGAAACTAATTTGAGCCCTGAATGAGAAATATTTAGAATACCTCAACAGAGAGTTGCAATCTTCATTATTCTCCTTGCAGCATACTGAGATGGGACTGATCCCATCTGCTCAGGCAACGAAGCCAGAAATCAAAGTTGAGATAATGCAAAATCTGGACCATTTTTCCCTGTTTGTGTCAAAAAGATCTAATATTTGGGACAAAATCCAGGTTGGTTCTTAATCTTGAAGTCTACATTAATAAAATTATGGCTAAGATTTGAAAACCACAAATAATTCAGGTAGACATTGAGAACATCGCTTCTAAAGATTCCACATGCTACATGATTCACGGAAAGTAAGCCTAAAAAAAGCAATGTCATCCATTGCCCTGCTCCAATTAAGAGATGAATACATAATCCAACCCACACAGGTTCTTTTAACCTACTATTAAAGGCTTCCCGTGATGGAGAACAGACTATCTCCTTGTGAAACTTGCCCCAGCCTGAAAATTCCACACCCAACTCCTTATTCTGCTCTCAGTGTGAGACAGAGAATAACAGTTCATCCTTCTGTTTACAACCAACTTTCACATACTGTAAATTAATCACCCAGACTTCTCCTCATAGCTGGTATTATCTAAAAGAGAACAATGATAAACCAGAAACTTAGAGGTTGTGTCTACTTCTTTCTCAAAACACAGCTCCAAAAAGAGAACTCCCAGGTCTGTAATAATGTCCTGCATATAATGCTCCTATTCATCCACACAACAGCAATTTGTTTTACTTTTTCAAGCAGCAGCATGGTACTGAACCTTTATGTTCAGTTTGTGGTCTACTAATGAGTATTTTCAGCAGTACTGCTGCCTACCCTTTTTTTTATTTTATTTTATATTTGATCATTAAGCTGCCTTTTTCTTCTTTTATGCAGCATCACCTGGGTGAGCTTGGGTGAACCTGGCAGATGCATCATCACTGCTCACTGGTCCCCTTTTTAATGTTGTGGGGTAAATTACCGTTCCTGTAAATAGGTCTTTTATACAAAAAACCCACTTTATATCAGAAGCCAATGCTCCAGACAACCAAGTAAACAGCAGTAATAGCTGCTTCCACAGTAGCTTTACTACTACATCACATCAGCCTTAGTAATGGCTGTTCCTTCATTATTACTGCTCAACTGATATTAAGCACCAATTAGTCTCATTTTTTACCCAACAGAACCCTGAGCAGAGGGAGAGGACATGTAAAGTGGTAAGGCCTGGGCTGGCAGTTTAAGAGTTACAAACCATATTCTGAGATAATCACAAAAAGCAAAGACTGCATTTATTTTCTATCACTTGTGCGGTTCAGAGGAGAGTAACTCTGGGTGCACACTGCTCAAATTGAGACAGGAGTCCATTAGAGTCAATTAACTATATTTGTGTATATAACCAGACCAGTTAAGTCACACTGACATCCATGCAGAAGCCTCAAAAGTAAGAGCAGCTTTAATTTTTTCATTAAGTAAGAACCAGAAGCATTATACAAGATTTGCAAGAGTACAAACTCGGCTGATTCACACTGCCTAATTGCTTTTTACTGCTGTGTTGGAGGCCTGAAGCCCACGAACTTCAAGGGAGTGAAAGTATCCTAGCAGGGAGATGTGAGGTCGGGCCTTGCACTGAAAACCTTCCCCTTTCAACCTAGTTACAAGTCATCTTTTAAGACAGAAAATCTAAAGTGACTGGAAATTATGGTAACTACGGCACTCTCATGGCTTCTGGCAATTATAGACCTAACCAAGAAAAGGTGCAGGAACACACCACATGCACCCCCCATCTAGGACATAACATCCTCCTCTTCTGACCTAACCATAAAGCAGTGCAGTTTCCTCTTCCTCTCTCCCACCCCTAATACAGAAAAATAAATCAAGTTCTGGAGCTGCATTTACATCTGAAGTATATCAATGCTAACTGCTGACACAGGTGTTGAAATTTGGAAGCTTCATGGAGTCCTTTAAAAAAAAAAAATAAGTTTCAAGCATATTCACATCAGGGAATGTGATTTAGACCTATATGAACAGAATAGGAAAGGATGCATTTTACTCTTCACTGTAGCTACTGAGTTATACATCCCCACAGCATCGTTACAGATTTTGAGGAGACACAGTCTGTTACATTTCTGATTATACTGTTTGCGTACATGGAGTCAAATAGGACCATAAAACAGGATGATCTGGCTCCTCATTGCAGAGATAACACAGCAGAGGTTCAAGTATTTGCTTTGCTGCCTGTAATACTGCACTTCAATGAACAATTGAAAGTACGTAGCACAGTTGGCAGTGAACATTCATGTCCAATAGCCCATGCTTCTTGCGTATTCCTCTATCTGTAGTAAGGGCTGCTTTTGAACTTTGGGAAGGGACTGGGGAGGAGAATTGTTTGTTCTACAATAACACATTCATCTACAACACTTCTGTTTATATTCTCACAAATATGATGAGAATAGCAGAACGGTATCTGGTCCTCTTGGTGCTCTGTGAACTTTTATATCTAAATCACCACTCATACTTTAGATTCAAAACATCCTCCATAATCATGTTAGGACCTTTGCCAATTTGTGGGGATAGAAGAATTAATAAGGAAGACATTTCATATAGTCTAGCAATCAAAAAAAAAAAAAATCAGAGCAGAACAGTACTTAGGAGTATATATATACATCTTTTAAAGTTGTAAACAGTAACTAGCCATATATTTTGTAGTATTATTTCTTAGTGACTTCATTTAACAGACAAGCTCACACCTGAAACATCCAAGAGTTACATCCTGGTCCCAGCTGAGATCACTGCTTTTACTTACTGAAGGTATGCAATGTATTCCATTAGGCAATTTCTTGCCTGTCAGTGTACAATCCGAGCTAATACACACCCCTTGGAAACATTTTATTTGCTAACAACCATAAGAATTGATAAAACTCCCTTAGATAAGAGTATCTGCTTCCATCAGGTTAACTAGTTATGCTAACACCATGCGCCAGCAGTTACAAAGCAGATGAATTTGTGAAAATCACTACAGAAATTTTGAGAATGCAATGGCAATCTCATTTTGACTCTTGAGTTGCACACATATCCCCTTCCAACTGCTGAAAAGCATAGATGTACAAATGCGTTAAAGCCAACAATTTCTAGCTTCCTTTTTTTTTTATTTAAAACTTGCTTAATTAAGGCATTTATATTTCTGCAAATTACTGCAAAGCGATTGACCTAGAGGTTGCACTGAACCTTACAGATGAAAGAATTTACATGAACTTCTTCTCAGTTGCTTTTTCCAAGTTAATTTGGTTTAACAATCTCTTCAAAATGCTTCTTTTGATCATTATCACTAAATTAAACTTCTTTAGTTGGCCAGAATAAGAAAATATTTGACTATCTCGCCATGAATCTGTTCCCGAAAGCTGATTAACTCTTATTTTATAACAGCTCTAAGCATTCCATTATCGGCAATGACTCCCAAATAATCATGCTGGACACTTAAAATGAAGTCAAATTTACTTCAAAGCAAACAATTGCAAATGCAGCATGCTTCAGATTTCATAATGTCATTTTAAGTATTATTGCCTATTAGGAACAACAACAGCACAGCTGAAGTAGTTAATTGAAATGAACACAAGTCAGAGTTTTAATTGCAGCCTTAGAGCCATATTCATTAGAGATGAATATATCCCTTTCACACTGCAAGTAGGATGCCTGCACATCTACGCAGAACATGACTGCTGTCTTCCCATACCTATCTGATGTCTCTGATGAGGACAAGAATGCTTCTCCCCTAGACTTACCGATTATCTAATGTAAAACAGTGCACACCTAATAAAAAATAAAATTACACTTTGTTATTTCCTCAAACAGGGCTTTAAAACAAGATGTAATTTGAAGTAACATACACAGATATGTGGAAATGTACTGACTTGCTATTCTTGTTGTCACATTGTAAGAAACATTGTGTTTCCAGTTCCATATTTAAGTAAACTATATCTTCTCAGCAAAAGCCTCCTCAAATTCTCAATACTATCTCTTGGAAACACAAAAAGACATTACATGATGTTATTTCCTCTGCTGGTAGAGGTCAGCTATCACACAGGGGTCACTTACATCTCTAGAGGAAAAACAGTGCTTGTAGAGCTCACACCACCACCCTGTTTATGTCAGTTCATGCAGCCTTCAAGGAAACTACATCTTGTATGTATCCTCACAAGTCCCAAAGCAGAGATCTGTAGCTACAGCTGGTAACAGAGAGGATAACCGGGCAGCAAAAATCCAGGGAAGCCTGTTTAAACTTTAAAAGGATCCAGTAAAGGATCAGAGTAAATTATGTGGGAAACGAGTATTTAGCTGTTTTGAAACTAAGTATTTCAGTCCATGACATCTGTCTAAAAAGGAAAGAGTTCAAAATGCAGATCTGGAGTGCAGTTCTTCTTACTGTGAGCTGCTAGGTGTCTGTAAGCAATTTCCAACCTTCCAGTCATTGGGCTTTAGTGAGGATAACTCACAGTGAATGCAGGAACAGTAACACAGACTGACAAGCTCTTCAAATGGGAAAAGCTGAAACTCTGAGGATGCCAACTCACAAGCACAGTGGAAGACTAAAGGCAGCACAAGGCTGAGATTCACCTCACCCCTCCAGGCTTTAAAAAGCCAGGAGGAAACTCAAGTGACCAAGGGATTCCTGACTTGCAATTCACCAATTATCTGCCAATTGGAAAAGCATAAGCTTATTACTCTACAAAGGTCAATTATTTCACACACTCTGAGAGCTACAAGAGTCAAACAGAAAACATTTATATTGCATGTGTTAATAATGGTATATTCCTGTATTTCTGAAACTTAAGAGGAAATAGTATATAAACAAAGAAAAATCAATTAACCAATGCAAGGCTTTTTTATAAATACGTATATATCACTCTACACTATATTCAGCACTTGAACTCTGAAAGTGGGTTCCTCTTACATGATTAATTTTTCTACTGACAGACATGGCTGATAGCTTGTAAGGGTCAGGGTAGTCTGATGAATCTATGTATTACAATTACAGTACAGTGCGTTAGCATGTCCTCCACAGGAAGAATCTTTTAAGGTTAATACAGTATGGTTAGTCATTTATTAATTAGAATATGATGGTGAATAATTTTATTCCTTCAGAATGAACACTAGCTTTCTCATTTGAAAGTCAGTACAAACATGAAAGAAAATAGAAACTGCAGAAGAAATATGCAACGTAACCCCAGAATAAATTCGGCAGCACTACCAAAACATTTCGATGACTTGCAATTTACTGCAGAGAACAAGCGCCAATTTCACCCAGTGAAATTGATTCTCTTACTGTTACAAATGCAGTTGACAGCGCTATTGGCTTCATAGGTCCTACCTATGTCCTGCCTTTGGATCCAACCTCATCAACATTTAAAGAGAAGTCTCTGAGGAAACAAAGGTCTTCTCAATTCTTTACTCCAGCTCTTAATTTTTATTTATCCAGAATACATCCCAGACCAAGCTGCTGAACAAGGAAATTGCACCAATAGTAACACCACCTCACAGAAAATAACAGACCACAGCCCATCAGCCAAAGCTTTGCTCTTAAGCCCTTCACCTTGTTATCACTATGTTGCAGTTGAATTTCTTCAACCTGAAGAAAGGTTGAATTCTTTAGCTAGCAAGCCTCCCCTTGAAACTCTGACTTGAATTTTAGGTTCTCTTCCTCACCCATTCAAATTCACCATCCTTATTTTTAAGTCTCTATTTTCTGTGCACACATTTCTTCTGCTTATGATTTGTATAGCTAGTTCATCTTTGCATTTGAGGCCTCACACACCTCACCTTTTCCTTCTCAATTTCTTGCCCCCGTTCCACAAAAAGCAGAAAAAACAACTCAGCAACTTTGAAAACCCACCTTAAATGACTCTGGAAAAATTTCCTCCAGTGATAGAGACTGTAACCTGAAACCACTAACCATAGATTCTCTTCAACAAAATTTAACGTTCAGAAAAACCATGGAACAATACTGCCAAACAGTCTTTTTCTCCTGACATTTTTTCAGCAACAAGAAGTACCCAGCTTACCTTTTTAATATTTTTTTTAGACATGATCATAATCAATTCAACAATTAGAACCGAGAAGGTTCCTAGTGCTCAACTCCAGAGCATATATCTTAGACACCAAATTTACACAGCTAATGTTAGGAAACAGCATCCTCTAGCAAGTCAGATTTCCTCTTTTTCACTGCAAAGTTTCAGTCATACTTCCTCCCACATCAGACCTGATCACCTCCTGCTACAGATTTAAAGAAACAGTATGGGTGTGTTCATAAATACAAAGGCAACACAGATAAACCACAGGAAGCACCTCTGGTGTTCTCACCCTCCTCAGCTTTTCACCTTCTTTTCACACCTGTTTCTGATGGTAGTCTCCCAAGACTGAGAACCTGGCCTTGACATGAAGCATCAGACACTGAGTCTATGACACAGCATGAAAAGCAGTAACAGAAATTTCCAAATAGCAAAGGCAGTAAAGGCCTGGAGAGAAAAAGAGAAAAGAAAAGGCAAGAAAAAGGAATTGACACAGTTGGGATCTGCTCTCCAAGATGCTTCCTCATCAGCTTCTAGAGGGTCCTCTGCATTTTGAGAGGTGGGAGGACTGGGTCCCCTGCTGCTCCTTAAATAGTGCATTTTGGCATTTCCCTCCTGCTCCCATCTAAATGTAATGCACAAATACACGCTCAGCAGCATGTCACCCTCCAGATGGTACATTTCTGCACTATCTTTTTCTATTGGAGGGACAATTTCTTCATTAAACCTGTGTGACCTACAGCAAACTGGTTTGGTGTCTTACTCCCATTTAGATTTCTGGCCCCTTTAAATTAAGGTTTACCTAGTATTTCAGGCAGCAAGCACTACTGCTGTATTTTATAAAATGCAGTAACACACAGCAGCACAGTCTTTGAGAAATACTGGGGAGAAGGGCTGGGCACCAAGGGATTAAAAATGAAAGGAAAAATGGTGTCTATAATGAGTAATTCACAGACCTCAGGCTAGAGACAGGATGATGTTCAGAACTACTGAAAAAGAAGGACAATATAAAAAACTGGCAATGTTTTCACTAAGCATCTCCATGAAAGCCTCAGGTCAGTATGATAAATACAGCATTAGAAACAGTTTGTTTAAGCACTTAGCTGAATTAAGAGTGTAGGAATAGCTATCTTGGATCCTTCCAGGCAAGTCACTGTAAGGAATGTAGATAGAGTCAAAACATTTGGATTTGTAAGAGGCTTGGGAGACATGTTCCTTTACAGAGACCTTTACATAACGAAATTCCTTCTAACCCAGGAAATGTACATGCTGTGGTCTTCCTTCATGTTTTCTTGAAGAAGGCCAAATCCCTAATTCTAGTCCAAACTCACTTTAAAGCTTGAATAACCAGCTTCATCCCACAGGATAAAGCAAATTCCCTTTGCTGCCAATACAAAGCCGTTTCCCTGCCCTTCATGGTCAGAGAAAAGGAAGAAAAAACCCTAGACACAGCCCACTCCCCCTTACAATATTTTGTGTGTGCAATGGGTTTTTTTCAAACTTACTAGGGATCACTTTCTTCCTGGTAAAAAGATATGTGTGTATCAAGGACAAGTGAAGAACAAGCCATAGGGACAATAGTATCATAGACTTCCCACTGATTCTGAGGATACTGGAGGGAAAGCAATAATCAGTGAGGTTATCCAAGCCACCCAGGTACCCTCAATCTTACAAGGAAAACTAACAAGTTGCAAAAACAACAGTTAAAGCCATTGGAGACACTCTTTCCAAAAGCTGCCAACGCATTATTTCAGGGTGCCCTGTTGTAAACCACTGACAGCTGAGAAGAGTCTGTTCCTTAGAGGAGAGCTCCAGCTCTCAGACTTCTGCTCCAGGTCTGTTGCCTCCTACTCACAAAAGGCAGAGGGAATAACTGTGCAGTGAGGAGAAAAGTAAAAGGCAGAGCAGCACACGCACAAAAAAAGTGATAACGTTGACAGTATAAAGACAGCACATTCATCCCCAAGTGCTCGTCAAGCACAAAATGTTTCCTCATGAAAGACAGGGGAGTCTCTTCCAACTACAAGAAATTGCTAACATCTAAACTGAGTATTTTGATCTTAAAAGTTACCAAAACACACAGCTCAAAAAAGCAGGTTAGCAATTGGACGAACAAAAGTGCTTCCTGTAAGGCAGCAACTGTTTGCTCTTACACAAAGCCATCCCAGCACCAGTACTGTTGCTGCTCCAGGTGCAAAGATTTTTATTCACTCCTTTCCCCTAAACATATTATTTTTCTAAACATAAGGCATATCAAAATAGGACTGAGTAAACTGCACACAGCAATGCCACCATGCAGCACAGCAACTGGAGGTCACCAACCACCTGGCCAAGTTCCTTCAGAGAAGCTTACACCCCAGCACCCAGATCTTTCCCCTCAAAGCCTCAGCAGCCCAGGCAGCCTGCCTCCATGCCCCACATCCTGTCCCTATATCACCCTACTTCCATGGCCTTCAAACCACACCAGCCTTTCCAGTAACCCTNCCCTCTGCCCCTAGCCCCCTCTCCTCCCAGCCTGGTGCCCTGACCTACCTCAACACCACAGGCTGCCCCACCAGCTGCCATCTTGTCAACCATCAGGCCTTAATGAGCCAGGGCAGCTGTGCTGCTGACAAGAGGCGTCCTCAGCCCCGGCCAAGGTGATAAGTTCTGCTCTGCAAGCTGCCATTACGTTACCTGGCTGTGGTGGCTGTTTGTTGTATGTCTTCAACTCAGGCTAACAGTCATGGCCCTTTCCTAGGAGAGGGGCTCCTGCTGTCTTCTCCTAAGCACTCTCCTTGGTGGGTTCTGCCTGAGAAAAAACCAGGTGAGGAGCCACTGTCTTCCATGGGGACACTGGGTACACATGTGCCCAGCCCTGCCTCAGCCTGGGAGGGCTTCTTCCTGCCTAGAGCCCCCAGCTAGGAAGAGGACAGAGCTGGATGGAGCTGGCAGAGCCTGGGGAAGGTCTGTGGGTCCTGGTAAGTGTTGCTCCAGTAGGAGCTATCTCTGGAAAGCACGTGTGGGGATGTAGGAGACAGGGTTTCCAGTGCAGTTGTGTCTCTTATTAAGCCAAGCAGCCTGAAAGCAATGGAGAAGCTTTTCAGCATGTACACTGTTCCTCCCAATTCGGTGTGCTGGCTGCTGTGTCGTGTGTGAGGAATGGGTTGGAAAGAGGAGACCAGGAAGTAGAGGTGTTTACTGGTGGCCCTGGGAAATAAGGAAGGCAACGGGCAGACACCTGGAAGCAGAGTGTGCAGTTAGCTGGGGCCATAGACCACTGAGTTCTTGTGTCTCTTTTCCTGTGAAAAATGATATGGGGATAGCCATGGCCTGTTCCTGAAGAGACTCTGCATTTGTGTATGCCCGTTAGCTGTGGCTGCACGTGCACACTTGGTGATGGCTGCGCAAAGGAGACATTAGTGCCAGGTGGGCACTGGCTGGTAGTTTCCCATTTTGTGGGGGCAGCTGGGAACGTTCAGGGGTACTGGGGACCCACGGCCTGGCTGCTATGTACCTCTTCACCAGCGCCTCAGTGAGTACCGTGAGCTGCTTGGGGTTGATATCCCTCCCTGTGGCCTGCCCCTAGAGCCACCCAGCCTCACCCTGCCCTATTGACGGGATCACAGTGTGAGGCTGTGTGGGCTGTGATACCAGTAGGCTGCTGCTTTTACAGTCACCCCAAGCCTTCTCTGGCTTAAAGAAGGAGGAAATGAACAGGTGGTGAATGTCCCAAGAGTGAACAAAGAACAATTCACTTGCGACAGCCCCTCACTCACTACTGAAAATGGAATTGCTTAATGAGTGTTATATTCCTCTAAGGGTTTTTTCTGCTTCATTTCTTGAGACCATTTGAGGATATTCATTGACAAAAGAATATGGGCCATGCAATTGTTTTCATGGTTCCCTCTCCCCAGTGTTACAGTAACTGTTCTTTTATGTGTTTTTATACTGCTTTCTGGTGGCATAATTGATGATTCTGACCTCCCTTTTTTTGAGAACCCTATTTGCCTTTGGCTTCTCCACAGAGGTTGAGGTGGAGAAGAATAGCCTTGTTTTCTGCTTCAGACGTAACCTTGCTTTCCTGTAAGCAGCTGTGGGCTGGACTATGGAGTTAGTATTTCAATGTGTTTAAAAATGCAGAAGCTGCAATAAATAAAATTGAAAGGTTTGGTAATCATGAATGAAAGGGAACAAGCTTATTCCTTTGTCCTGCCCCCTCAGGGAAATTGAAGATGTGGAGCACTAGTTTAAGTAAAAATGTAGGGTTTTTTTAGTTCAGTAGTACATGCTATTTTAAGCAGCTGCTTCAGAAACTATTAGGTATAAATGACAAATATAGCATAACAGGAACCCCAAGAACAATATGGGTGTTAATAATAAAAAAATACCCACCCTATTATTGAGGACAACAGGAATTATTGCTGACCCAAAGTGCTTTGGACATCCTGAGATGCAGTGGTCAGGACTCTCACTTTATGGTTAAACTGGACAAGTCCCCTTCCTTTCTGCTGCCTTTCTTTGACCGGAGTTAGGAAGAGTGGAAACTTAGTCTTCTGATGACAGGAGTAATAGGCTTGTTAAAGGATTCGACACACTGTAAATTACGTGAAGATTCTGGATGTTTATGTAGTCAGTAACCTTCTTTCCTAAGTATATAAACACAAAGCACTTGGGGAGAATGTTACCAGTTGTTATTTATTTATCAGGAAGGCCTCTTAGAGGAGACATGAGGAAAGAGACTCCCCTCATGCTCAGTACAGACAGAATAAATTTTTGTATTGGACTTGGAATTAATCTTAAACTGTAACTTTACCTTTGCAAAAAGAAAAAAAAGATCATGTGTATCACAATGAGTAAAATATCTTATTCTGAATCCTATTCAGTGCTCCTGCTGTAAAGCAGGTTCTCAGAAAAATACTTTTTTTTGGTGAAAGAGTCTTGGGGATGAGGAATTTGTCTCCAAGAGATGTGGAACTGCAGTAGAACCATTTTAATCGGGCATTTTGGCTCATGCCTGTCCATGTTGCTTAAAAATTGGCCAATTAGTTTGTATGATATGTGGGACATATTGCTGCCTGTCTTGTGACAGTGTTCTTATGAAAGGTGACAGATTTATAGCTGTAAACAGTGGGATTTTCAAGTTGCTTGGGGGGAAAATCAAGCACCCAAAAATTCATGAAACAGGTCTGAAGATCGTAGTCTGACAGAGGACTGGGATAACAATTGTGCTTCTTTTTCAAGTATGTAGATTTTATTTCTATATCCATTTAGTTTTCTTTGAAATGAAAACAGATGATGTTAAATATTGTTTTGACAGGTACATTGTTTTGAGTGATATGGTTACAAAAATCTGTTTAGTAAGACCTTTTTTGACTTGGGGGTGCATAGAAGATAAAGCTCTGTGATTCATAATTAGTCAAGCCAAAAAAGGACTTAAAGCCCTAAATCTAGCCTCCAAAAGGCTGTCATATGTGAAAATGTTTTTTTCACAACAGCATTCTGAACAGCATGGCTTGAAAAGAGCAGTATGTTCTGACCCACTCTAGTCTGTAGCAACTTCACCATACTTTCCCTCTATATGCTTTCCTTAAAATTGACAATGAGAATTTTCAGTCGTCTTCTCAGTCTTTGGCCTTTTTGTTGTGGCTACCAGTAGGAGCACTGCTTGTGCATAATGCATCTTTGCTTTACTACAGGTCTGGTTAAATAATTTCAGGAAATCATTTTATCCTTTTGGTCTGTTTCTTGTTCTGCAAAAGGGACAAAATGGTATTGCATAGTAAAAACTTGTGTGATCTACTTATAAGAAGCCAGTATTATTATTAATTGTCTTTTGATTTCTGAAAAATCATTGTGATTCCACTGACTTGCTTGATATATTACAGGTCACCAGTTTATTGTATTGGTAAATGTATGGTTTATTAGACAGATTTTCTGCAGATTTTAACAATACGTAATATTTTTTACAATATAATAACACTATATGCTTATATATGATACTTAATATATAAGCATATATAGAGAGATTTGATTTCTTAAAAGAAATAGGAGGCACACTATTCCTGTTTATCATTTGGGGTGTATTAGTAACTGCAGCTGTTTGTTGTTATGCCTGAAATTCCATTGGGAAAGGGCACTAACAAATGTTCCTTTGGTACCCGGTTGCATAAGAAATGATTGGATTTTTTTTTTTTCCAGCTTCATTCCTATCTCTTTTTATTAACTTTAGGCAGGATGCAAATTGTCAGCAAATAGATGTCTAGTCTTAGGAGTACCTTATTTATGCTAAATACTTATGAAACAACATTGCTAAAAGAAACATAAAATAAATTTTATTTTTAAACTATCCAAATTTATGTGCCAAGAATTGAAGTCCAATTTTAAAGTGATTCCTTTTCTCCTCTGTATTTCATGTGTGTGTTTGGGTTTTGAGCTTGGAGGTTTTTGTAATTCTTTTTCATGAATGTGAAGAGTCACAGACTGAGGGGAGTTGAAGGTAGGAAAGATCTCCCAAAAATTCCAGTAAGAGAATTACTTTATCAATATGTATTTCCAGTAGTTTTTCGTAGTGTGGTTCAATATGACTGAAGGGACTGTTTCAGCTCCTTGTTCAGAAATCATATTTTTATTGCTTTCAAAATTTTACCCGATGTTTCAAATATGCATTTGAAACATTCCATTATTGCTATTCATATTAAAATATTTTTTCTCCATGGTGGTGTTTATTCTATTGTAAATAATTTATGCAGTCGTGTTGCTTTTCAGCCTTTACTTTGTCAAGCTGTGTGTATTTAGTGCACTTAATCTTTCTTCACTGCAAATTGAGGTATGACATTATATGCAGGACATGTGTAAGACATACTATTTATGTCTTTCAGTTCCCTGTCAGCATTCTGCTACCACAACATAAACCTGCATTTTTCTTTGAAAGAGTGAGCCTTTAAGTTTAGCAGAGCTGAGCTATGTTATGTCTGCAGTGACCATTTTGCAGCTGTGTAATACATTTATTTTGTTTGATAAGTGTTCATTCCTGATGTGTGCGTGTCTTCATGATCCATGCCATGAGAAATTAACCCTTCATTCATTTTTGTTGTTAATTTTAGGGAACTTTTCTCTGTCTCACTATTGTGTTGGGGAAGTGGTGGCTCTGACAGTGTGATATTGTTAGTCGTGTCAGATCTGGGTCACATAGAGCAGGATTCACGTGGCTGCCTCCTGGTAGTGGGTTCTGTCTACGCAGCCCTGAATCATGGCTGGCTGCTTGTATAGATATTGCTGCTTATTCTTGATTAGCTTGTAGTCTGTGTTCACCCTCAGCTCTCATTAGGTTTTATTAGCATTATCTACCCTAAATCCTTGTCCCCCTTGTATACTGACAGGCAACTTTTCAAGTGGAATAGTAGGGTTTTGTCCCAGCAAGTCCAAATGTAGTATTTTTCCTCCTACTTGGCATTTACTGTTATGCCCCATGTAAATTCTCCCATCCTTTTGCTCCACAGAGGAGTGCTTTTCAGCTCTTCTGTATTCTTTAAGTATACCTTCTAATTATTTTTTTGTAAGGTGTCTCAGTGGCTGAAAAAGAACAATGAATTTTTTACGGATTGGTACTATTACCAGCAGATATTCTCTAAACAGTGGGTTCAAGAGAAAGCAGCAACTGTAGACTGGAATGGACATTGTAGATGGGCATTGTCATGTAAGGCAGAAATAAATGGGGGAGAGGAAGTGTCCTGCAAACCACTTTTTGCTATAACATGCCTGTTCGCATGATCAGTGTTCAGTAAGGATTGTATCTCTTCTGTAGTGAATACTTAATGTTTTTTAAAAATGCTTATCTTCTATATTTTTTGGGCTTTTGAGTTTGGTGTCTATTTTGTTCCTGTGCTATAAGCTCCTTTTTCAGAGGCAGACATAAAGAATGTACCTGTCAAAATGTTAAGCTTGCAAAAAGACTTGTGCATAATAGCTCCCCTGCAGCCTATTAAGACACAGTCCTCTCTGATATCATCTTCTATTCTTCTTAGGGCTTTTGAAGCTTTTGAAGCTGGTGATTTCAGAAAAGCTGCCTAGGTTATGCAGCTAAAGGAACTGTATATTTCATAGAATTTTTTAGTTTGGTTATTTCCACTGCTCTGGTCTTTCCAGTAACTGGAGCATAAACAATCATGCTCTACCTTAATGCGTCTGAGGGAATACTTTTACTTTACCTTTAGTTTGGCAAGAGGCAGCAATTAAAAATTGAAAGCCATGACTTTTTCTATGGAATAAATCCTCAAAAAATATTGTGAACAATTCATTTGGGTTTTAGCTAATCAAAATATTTTTGAATGCAGGCAGAAGACTCTTCATGCAGAAACTTATTTTTTGGTTAAGAAATGTCTGCTCCCTTTATATATTTTTGAAGATTCTTAAGCTCCTTTGTACTCAGAAGTCCTCATGATCATGAAGTCTGTTTTCATACAGCTGTGAATGAAATGTCTTAGCTACTCATGTTGTAGTAACAGCGAAATGTGATCAATCAATTATTTCCTCCAGCTGGTGATGAGGAACACATACATGTGAGTAATTTTTTTGAAGTTGCACTTTCTTCCTTTCAGTCAACAAAACCCAAGACAACAGTGATCAGTTATGATTAAGTGATTTTTAAAGATAGTTACAATTTGGGACAAATATATTTGAATTGAAAGATCTTGTGACTTTCAAACAATCTCTGTCCCATGGTTGTAGTGTCTGTGTGTCACCATTACTGCTGTCAGAGACACAGTTTCCTAGAAGCTATGGCAAAAAGACTAGAAATCCTTCCCCAGTTTCAGTATCATCACAACCATCTCCAGCATGACAAATATTTATGTCATGAGGGTTTGGGATGTGTTCCTGTGTGTACTGTACTGTACCCTGCTGAACTTAGGCTTTAGAGCTTTTTCCAGGTAGTATGTTCCTGGTGAATGGAGGCTCCTGTCCAACTGATATTAATCCATACGAAGGTTTCAAATTTTGCAGAACCAGCTAGAGTGCAAAGCTGCCTTGGGAACTCAGTTTTGCATAGTTTTGTACATTCAAACATCCCTGGAATTACAAAATTCACCACCAAACCTACAGGTTGGGAAGTGTCATTGGCTTGATGGCTTGCTCCAGGAAGCAGGAGTTGATTGTAAGCTTTTGCGGTCTCATTGGGCAGCAGAAAACTACCTGTATCCCAAACAAATGTCCACCTGGAACATTAAGATGAGTTATATATTTGCAAAAAGTTTGAAAATCCCATTGTGAGCACTAAGAAGGTTCGTATTTACTTGGTAAATATGTATACATATAAAGATATAAAACACACTACAGTATTTCTAAAGCATGGCTATGTGTGGTTGCCAAGTGTTTATGATCCATCCTGATGAAGAGGGAGGGTACAATAATTAATGATTTGCTGGGATGAAATCACAAGGAAAAATTAAGCATTTGTAAAACAACGAAGGAAAGGCTCTGACTTGTCTCAGGGTATTTGAAAGCTAAGTAGGGCATGAAATGAAACTGTTTAAAATACCAAGAAATGTTTCTGTGTGTTGGGAAGAGGACTATGGAAAAAGGGAATCAGACTTCTGTGAACCTATATGCAGAGAAAAAAATCATTTTTACTCTTAGTGTGTATTCTGGGCAGCAGAAATGCTGTAGTTATTTATGGAAACTTCTTTCTTCCTCATTTTTTTAAAATCTAAAATAAGCCATATTGCAGTTTGATCCTTGTACATGTGAAGTGTAGCACTTCTACCTTTGTCTTTGAGTCTCCTGGTGCTGAAACAGGAGAGATAAGAATTAGAGGCAATGTCCTAGGATGATGATAATTTGTTTTTGGTCTTGTTCAAGGCAAAATATTTGTTTGACAAAAATGGAAAATTTGGAATTTTTTTTCACAATTACGATTCATATTTGTTTATGAATTGTTTGTATTTTGTAGTACAGGGTATCTCCCCTCCATATCTGCACTATTGCTGTCCTACTAAAAGGCTTATATCTCTTCTGGGCCTCACTGTAAACTGGAGTTTGAAAAGTTAAAACTCATAAAGCAATAACTGGTAACATCTCTGATTCCTCTGCTCCCATTTTTGGCTGTTTCCAGTTCTATAAAGCAGCACAAGAGTTTAATGCTGCATATAACTGCGGAGCTCCTTCCCTGGTTGTTCATGACATCCTCCCAAGGATGACAGGAAGCAGCAGAGGAGGTATAGGGCTCACTCAGTTTGCCCCTGAGAGGCAGAATCAGTTTATTTGGTGAAAAGCACAGAAGTAAAAATAATAAACTCTCCTTCTCTGCCAAGCTTGAAAACCTACAAAACAAAGAGCGGTATCAACAGACTGAGGAAAGGTGGTTTCTTTAGTTTTTTTAGTGTGAAGGTGTCCAGATAAAAACATACGTTTCCTGACTTCTCGCCATCTGTTCTAACCTTCATGTGTACTTCTTGTGTCTGTAGGGAATAAAAGTGCTAACTTCCAATCTAGGTACCTAGCAGCTTTGCATATGGTGTCAAACTGACACCTTTTATCTTGAAAGCTGGTTAGAGGAAATGAGGAGCCTTGGTGACAAATGGTCCACTGTATTGTAAGGGAAATGCTTTTGTTTTCACTGCTGGGAAATTTTCCAGGCCTTCGCCATGAGCTTTTGGCAGAGTAGAACATGAGTAATTACTTACTGATTTCCTCCAGTAAACTGCTGAGTTCATATGAAAAATAGTATGGTTTTGAGGATTTGAAGGAGTGCTGCACTCCAGTGTAATGGTTTGGGACATCAGATTGTGCTGCATAACAGTGATCCTGAAAGATCTGAGACCAGGCACTAATTTTCATGGATTTGCAAAACTGGCACAAATATGAAAGTTCTTTCAGACTGGAAAGAGCATTTTGCATTGTTTTCAAGTCATGTTTAGACTCAGCGACTGCTGATAAACTTTGGAGAGCTAATGTTTTTGAAACTGAAGGGATAGGAGTGGAAAATGGGTTAAGTGTAAGTTGCTAGAACTAACTCTGTGGGTCAGGGTGAAGTGTTTAGAGAACTTAAATGATAATAGTCTAGTTCTGGTATCTCAGAGGTAACACAACATTTTTCCAGCTGGCTTAGTGTATTGAGACCTACAGGAGGACTTAAAGATTTGTTTGGCTTTGGTAGAAGATGAGAAATTCTTTTTTTTAATCATCAAGGCTTGATTGCTTTACGTGGGACATCAGACTTGATAGATAGTAATCCAACCTGATGTAGTGGTCTTTCCCTTCACCCTTTTCAACAATCTGGTTATTTAATCCATTTAAAAATATGAAAAAGCCTAGACACAGTTTATCAATAGTTCTTACAAAACAAGTTTCTCTTTTTCATTACTTGGAGAAATTCTGATCTTTTCCTATATTTCCATAGCTGCACCACTGGAAGCTAAACCTATATGGTCAAAATAATTTTTATGTACTTTATAGAAATAAATCATTTGTAAATGAAGTCATGACTAAATTTCTCTCCGGTGACAACATTTGCAGCTCTGCAAAATGAGAATTGACACTAAAAGCCCAGGGTGATTTAAAGGAAATGACAAACTCACAATTTTGCAATAGTAAAGTACTATGTATTTTAAGATGAGTGGGAAACCTAGACAAGTGCATACCTGTACATCTCTAATTTATTGTGAGGAACTTAAAGGCATTTGTATAAAGTCATACAAACCTGACAGAACAGTACCTGAGAGTAGGTATTTTTGTATCTTGAATGTGAACCACACTCATTTTTGCACTCTAAATATTTAATGTTTTGTGTGGATATGAGGTATCCATAACCCATATAGGAATTTCTGAACACACGAGAAAAGAGCAAAAGAGTCTGAGCCCAGGAGCGCTGTTCCTGTGCCTGCAGTGATAGCCCACAATGATGGGAAAGGGATCAGAGTCCTCCAGCCTCTGGGGATTCAGACTGGTTGGTCTTCAAGTTCTCATCTGGTAGATTCTTCTACTCAATGTGTTTGACTTTCATAAAACACCATCTTGGTAATGTTGGTACATGGGGAATAAAACATGTAACTTTGTTGTATAAACAAACAATGAATTTGGGTTACTTTGTGTATTTTTGTGGAGGTTTACTTCTTTAGCGCTTGTCATCTGTTTATCAGGTGAATTCAGGTATTCTTTTGAGTTCCTTGTACTTTGATCTTGTGTCATCAGATTGGCTACATTTCCCCTGAAGTAGGCTCAAGCTTCAAGTGGGAGTCCAGCCTCCCTGTTAGATTTTTTCCTCCTTTTCTTCTCTACCCTTGCAATCTTTGTGTATTAAATGCAGCGCAGTTGGTGTTCCTCATCAGGTTGCTTGGATACTGTACATGAAAATGCTGTTGCTTCTGAGCATGTCATCTATCTTTGGTTGCTGCAACTTGGCAGTGCTAAAGGATCCAATTCTCTTTTGCACAAGTGTAATTTGAGGGTAACTCAGGTGTTACCTGCTAAGAAAATAAAGACCAAGGTGCCCTGCTGCCTTCACAGCTCCCCTCTTTCCTTTTGCAGCTCCTCCATCTGCTGTCAAGCCAGCTTCTCTGTGACCTGTGACTGTGTAATCTCAGGGTCTGACTCTATATCAGAGCTAGGCACTTTGTTGTTGTGAGGTCAATCCTAACTTTTTGTTTTGTTCTCAAGTTGTTAATCATTTGTGCACTCTTACAGAGTACAATCTGGCCTTGAGAAATCAGAGAGAAGGGACAGCAACAGGGAATCAAAGAGCCTTAGATGATAGTGACCAGAGGATGGTCTTCAATCCAGTCACTACAGCAAGAGAATTGGGAAAGGAGTACCAAGGAAGGCTGAGGAAAGACCTGGTTTCTCAGGATGCTGATCTGTAGCTCACAAAAAAAGAAAAAAAAAAAAAGTTTATGGGTAAAATCCAGCCTTCTCCCTGCAAACAGGGAAGCCAAGGGTAGATTCTCCTTGTATTTCCCTGTAGTTTAGACTGAGAATGACTAACCTACAGCCTGTGAGCCAAAGTTGGCCACTAGCCCAATTCATCTGGCTGGGCCTTTTCCACCCTCTTTCCCACAGGTGTTTTGGATGTGAATGCAGCATAAATTAGCTAAATTGTTTCAAGAGCTTGATTCCTGCTGCCTTCTTTCTTGAGCCTTTCTGGCTGCTTCTGTGTTGCTTGACTCCAGGAGCTCTGGTGATGACTTGACCAGTAATCATTTCGTAATTCTTGCAGGTTTTTCCAGGCTTGGGCCCTGGGAAGCGTACAGTTCTGGATTATAACTTTACTTTTTCTTCCTTTATTTTTGATGTCAGTGATAACATTTAGACAAATTACCTGTACTATTGAAATTGCTAATTGTTACTTAAAGATTATACCCATATGTTGCATTTGTTTGAATTCTCATGTTATTTCTGGTTATAATGCTTATGGCAGCCTAATTAAATGCTGTTTTCTTGCTGGAATATTACATCGTCTTAGCCAAATAATTAGATTGGCTGATGATCTGTGACATACGATTTCTTTGTCTTTACATTTGTAGCTTGTTTTTGGGGAGCACAGCTTCGTTCCAGGTCTGGTAGCAGATGAAAAGCTTGAGTATGGTCGGTGACAAATATTGCATGGCTGTGGGAGATGATGGGCATGAGTCATGGGGGTCTGGATCTCCTTGTAGGATGGGGCTTCGAAAAATGTTGAGCTTCTATTGTGTGTTTGGCTTTACCTTTGGCAGCTGCTGAAACAGCTGGTGTTCCTTTCTTCCTGTGTTTCTTTTCTTTCTCCTTCAAAATCAAGCCCTAAATGTTTTATTAAATGAAATCTAATTACTCTGGCTGAACATATATCCTTTGTTTTATTGAAAAAAAAAAAAAAGCTATGAAAGAAAAGTAATTATGTGAGGAAAATATGCCATGCCTCATGAGTGGTGCTGCTTCTTTCAAAGCCTGGGTGCTCTTCTATTGTATTTCTTCACCCTAATTCTTTTTTCTGTCTGAGCTGGATTTGAGACAGGAATGAAAGTAATAGGAAACATTTGTGCAGATTCTGGGGCTTGCTTCTCAAGATAAATAATGACCAGGACAACTTAAGCCTCCTATAAACCAGAGGAGCAAGTCTAAAGAGCTCAAGTGCACTGAACTTCAGCCATACGGTATGTATGTTGCAAAGCAGATGCTCTGGCCCATCTGTTGTGCTTTTCTAGTGGCATAACACATTTGGCATGGTCTACCTTGCACCATGTGAAATGACATCTCCTGTCCAGCCTGAGAGTGAGCCAGCTGCGGTGTATGAAGGAAATCATCTATCACCATGCCCCATGATGCTGAGAGTGTGTGCCATGTTGGGCAACACCAACAGGAGGGAAAGTGGGTTAGACCCCCTGCCCTGCCAGAAGGTTTGCCCTGGGTCAAATACCCATACTTTTGTCTATCTCATGCTATCCTATGGGCAGAGCCTGGAGTTTTCACACCGGGTGCAAGCTCTAGAGGTGTTAGGTAGGTTTTATACATGGTGAAGCTTCATTATTTCCTTCCTTTTCCCACTTGTAAAAGGATAAAATTGAAGCAAAGCAGGCCTCTCCTAACTGAATGTGTGCCTACATACATTCTGAGGAGTTGTTTTGGCAACTTGATTTATTTTTTATTCCATCTTAATATACAGTATTGTCAAGTCATGTTTTATACTGCTCAAATTCTTTCTCAGCCTGGGAGAAAGCCTGCACCATTGGTTTCAGTGAGGCATACTCCAGCAGAAAGACGTGGTTGGTGGGGTATCCTGTTTGATGGGACCTTCCCTTCAGTCTGAGAGTAATTTGGGCATCAGTTTCACTATACAAGTGTATTTTATTATATACTTTTATTTTTATATGAGACTGTCTTGAAAAAAAATTAGTGTCTCATATATAGACACCCACCCCCTTTTTTCAGTAGTATTAAAATTATACATATTGATAATTTGTACCAGTGTCAGGATTTTTACCTGTCTTATAAAGTACTCTCACCCTAACAGATAGACCAGATAGTGCACTGGAAGGTACCAGTCTTACAATCATTAAAATTTAGTCTTTTTGATTTTGGTTTTTTTTTTTTTTTTTGGGAATCAGGTTAGCTCCTAATTTTATTAGCTGCAGGTGCAATACTTTAACACAGGGCAAGGAGAAATCACTTTCCAGTCCATCTGTTTATGCCTTAGAATTTGAAAGTGGATCAAAGGACATGTCTAGGTTCATAGTGCATGATGAACAGTCCTATAAAGCTACATAATTTACTAAATCTCTTTTATAATACTGTGTAATGAGGGAGGTGATGAATATACAGGAAACAAAAATATTTTTCAAAATAGCTTCACTTAAATGTTATTTCTTGTTTTTCTTCATTACCTATATTATTTTTTTAAGGACACTCCTTTTAGAAAACCTGACAATGCTGATATGAATTTTTATTCTACCTAATGTTATTTGAGGCCCTAAATAAGCTTTATCCAAACTTTTCCTTGGATAGGAAAGTAGTTACTTCAGATAAAGCAAAGAAATGTGTTAGAAAATGAAAAAGACATGGATTACTTTAGCAATTTTTTTCTTAAAGTGCCATTTACAAAAAAATACATAGTAAAAAGCTTTCTAAGAATCATTAAATATTTAAAGTTAGTTCATTAGGAGTAAAAAAAAATAAATTAAGAATTTAAGCCTCTAAATCCTTTCATCTACTCTGACGTAAACTCAAGAGTTTAATCATAGAAATCCTTGGATGCTTGCTGATGAGGCACCCGTCAGCTTTCTTTACCAGTGTAGAAAGTGCAGTAAGAAAAGCTAATTTTTCAATCTGACAGTCACTTTTTAAATCAATTCTAGTGCGTTGGAATGAATCTACAAAATGTAAAGAATATTATTTAAAAGGAATATGAAAAAAATAAGCTGGCTGGTATTAAGAGAACATTTTAATTAGGAAAATTTCTGAAGTACATAATCTGTGACATTCTTGCTGTGTTTCAGGGAAAAAAGTAAAATAAAAGTGTGTGGATTAGAGGAAAAGAGAGGATGGACAGCTCTGCAAGGAATTTAAAGTCTTGAAAAATAGAGGGCTTGAAAATGGCAAGAAGAGAAGTGACAACAGTATTTATTGTGCACAGGTTAGGCAAATGGAAGTCAAACACTGAATGATACTTCGATATGATGCTCTTAAAGGGTGCAAAGCTTTGTTGTAGTAAAGCTGAAATTCTTTTGAAGGCCTGCTAATCTGTAATGCTTACACATAGGTAGCTCCCACTGACTACTAACCAAAGACACCTGGTGGTCCCAAGCTGTATGACTGTACTGGCCTAGAAATGCTCTTGCAGAGTCTGGGTGTGCTTCCTGGCTGGTTGCTTTGTGTTTCAGGCTTGCAGCTCCCCTTCTCAGGGGGACTTGCTTTATGCTGTACTGCGCTGTATTGCGCTAGTGTGGTGATTAACTTGCTTACTTCAGAGTTTCACAGTGCATAGTTTTCCAATTAAGAGCTGACTGTTAAACAGTAGGTTAAATTGCTGCTCTGACCTTGCTGTGAAAAGCCACAGGGTAGCCCTGACACAGCCTTGTGTGTCAGGATTTGTCTCTCTGTGGTGCAAACTTAGGTATCAATGCAGGGTAGTCTGTCAGAAGTGTGGAAACCAGAACTGACTATCCAGAACACTTTCACCTTTTTCCCTGAAAGGATCCTAGTTTCTCCCCAGCTTGCTGGGGAAGGTGAAAAGCAAATTTAACAGACTGGTGAAACAATTGCTATCCTAGATACTTGTTTTCTTCACCCCAGCAGAGACAACTAAACAAACTGTATGTGTATCTGCTTCCAAGCGTCTCCAAAAGTATGCATGTGTATTTTCTTCAGCCTTCTTTACTATGGTGCCAGTAACCTTCAACAGGGGTGACAAGCTGTTTGGGCCAATTACCTATCTTAGTAATTATCTATCTCAGCTAAAGAATACGCACTTCTGAATGTGAGATGGAACTTTCCTAAGACCTGGGACCATTTTATAGCTCATTTATTTTCCTCTGAACTACAGAGAAATTGCATGGAAGGCTTGGTGAGAAAGCTATTTGCAGTAGCATTTCTCAATCTTTCACTGGGGCTATTTAGGTAAATAAGACTGCAAAGCATCACTATGCAAAGATCACCTGTGGTTATAGAAGGGGAAAAGCATGTGAAGTGATTACAGAATCACAATGTCCTGAAAGCATACATTGTTCAGACATCTTTTTTATTTTTTTTTTTATTGTTAGGTATCATGCATAAACCAGAATTGAAGGTAGAATATCACACAAGCAATGGATCTACAACAAAGGTTGCCAAGGTCAGTGTTGCAAACTCATAAATAAGTTGGCTCTACTTTTTTTGAAGATTGATTTTTTGAAGTTTTCATGAATTTCTTTCTTTCATACAAGTGGGTTCCATTTGGCAGCTTTTTGTGACAGGAAAAAAAAAACACCCCAAAACTGAGAGGCTTTGGCTAATAGAAAGATGGGGAGGATAATTTGGGTATACAGTTCCCTACTACTCTGGGACAGAAATTAGACATTGAAGGGTCTTAATGTGGTGGTTGCAATTTTTTGCCTTAATTAGCAAATACAAACTATTTCTTTGTGCACATTCCATGTTCAACATCCTTGTGATGGTCAGACTTAGTGTATCTTCTCAGCTGCATCTTTTACTCAAGTGTCTTTCTGTAAAGTGTTGTTCCTGTGCATATTACCTATAACTGAAAATTTCATGTCAGACTTCTAATGCCCTTTTTTGGATTAGGCTCTTGAACATGCTTCGTACAGACACCTCTGTCGTTCTGGACATCTCTAAACTTGTTCTTAGCAGAGAGGTGGGTAGGCTGTAAATTTCACTGATGCTGTTTAACTTCTGCTACCTTTTAAGAAACTGGGAGATCACTCAGATACTGTTTTTAATATATAGATTACTTTCAGTGGCTCTTAGCCTACCAAAACAAAGATTTTTGTTCCTTTTAAAAATAGTGGTTAGATACCCTCCCACAGCACGTGTGCAAAGGATCACAGTCTGCCTTGGAAAAGGAATTAAATTTAACAAATAAATGTTTTGTCAGGAATATTTCTATGCCATTTATGGATAAATTTGCATAGATATATAGCTACATGTTATTATAATTTGACCATATTTTACACAGCTAAGAAAAACAGGAACCCTGAGGTTTTTGCTAGGTACTGAGCCACAAATAGGATACAGCCATAGCGGATGAGCCTTCAGGTGAAAGCTGACATAGGAGGGAAGCAAACACAGGAAGGTCAGTAAGAAACCTGAGTATTCCAATTCAGAAAATTTTCATTTGGAAATTTTTCATATTTTCAAATGTTTCAAACAGGGAAGACAGCTGTCCTTGTGCGTTCCTGCAGCAGAGCCCCAGGCCAGTGGCTGGAAAGATATGCATTATCTATAGAGAAATTTGTTTCATAATTCTCCCAGTCAGACAAACTTGACTTCTACATATTTCCAGGAATGCTGATTACAATTGCCTTTCGTTTTTAGTGAATAACACTCTTTCATGCTGGTCCTTGCAGCAGTCATTTCAGGCTGAGTCCCGTTGAACTTAACACACACAGTTGGCTTTCCTGAAACAGAAGTGTAGAGTTTGTGTATTTAAACTTCACTGCTCAAAGCATCTTGCTGTGTGTGGTACAGTATGGGGGAAGGGTGATAAACAGCAGTAGACAATGGAGAAAACAGGCCTAAAAGTGCCTTTGACTGCAGAAACCTCAGGAGAAAATCTGGCATGTTATAATATTTCCCCATTACTGCTTGTTGCAGTAAACGAGAGCACTGGTGACAGTGTTCTTTCCTCATTATCTGCTCCTATTTCTGACGAGAACATCCCCAAACTGCAGAGTAGGCAAAACCCCTGTTGTGTGCCAGGAACTTGGAGCTGCTAATGAATGCTGATATAGGAGAAGTGCTCCGGTAATTTTTTCATGTAAATGGGATCGACAGTAGGTCAGAGACAAACATGAAAAGGAAGGCAGAAACTTAAAGAGAATGATTTAGTGAAATAATTTGTATGATATTTTATTCCTTTCTTACACTAAAAGAAAAGCCTCTGAAAAATATAAATGAAAGAGGAGACAGCAACAATCTGTGTCTGGGAGGCTACGAGACCCTGTATAGGAAGGTGACATTTGAATCCATTAGATCACCGTCTGATGAGACAGCTGCCTTTCAGCTGAGTTTCAGTGGACAAGAGCACATCTTCCCCCCACCCCTCCCAACCCCCACCAGCTTTCTTTCCCCTGGCCACCAATCTAATATATGAAGAAAAAATAAGGTTTGGTGCATGTCACTCACTCAGGACTGCCACAGTAAAGTGATAAGAATTGCATACTACAAGTCTTAAGTCAATACCTAGTCAGATACTCATCTGGTAGAGGTTACTTAACCCCATGGAGGTCATTGTAACAGAATATTGACACAAGTGGACAACTTTGTCCTGTATTATGTCCCCTGATGGGTAGAACAGATTTTTAACCTCTGGCGTGTCATTCAGTAGACAGATGATTTCTGAGATCACAGTCTATGCTGCTGCTATGCTCCCCAGTGTGCAGCAACTACAGGTACTTGGGGTAAAGCAACCCAAACATGGACCACAATACCAAAGGAAGGATGTAGTCAGATAAATCAGTTTTATAATTAAAGGTATTTCTAAAAGGCCACCTGAAAAGGGGCATGTTTAAACCCATGATTCTAATTCACCTTCCTCTCTAATTAATACTATTTATTGTGAAAATTGGTGGTTGTTTTTATAAGAAATTATTTCCCTAGCTTCATAGAGAAGGAAATGTCATTGCAATACTACATTACCATTGTACAAGATTTCCTGTTTGTATGTATAATCAAACCGGGTTTTTTTGTTAAAAAAACCTGTGTGCTTTAAGCATTGCACAAAGAAGCTGAAGGTTAGTATTTAGTGCTTCAAAATGTACAAGCCTCCTTGAAAATGGGAAGGTGACTAGTTCTGTGATTGTGTCTCTCCTATCTGTAGCATAATACAAAATTCAAAGTTATTCTGATTAGAATTTATTAACGATCAGAATAATTGCCTTTAGCTGCCTTATAGTTAATGTTTATGTTCTGCATCAATATGCAGGTGAACTAAGTACCTAACTCCCTCATGCTTTGAAATGATTGCAGCCCTTAGCATGTAAGAGCCTCTTCCTGAGAGATACTGAGTGCCTTAGCTTTTGACTAAAATGTGTGCTCAAAGAGCTTAGAGCCTCTCAAGCACTACTAAATCTCACTGGATCAGGACCTGAAAACATTCTGAAAGCAGTCTTAAGATATTACCTGAGTGAGCCCTTCAGGAGTCAGTTCATTACAGATTCTATTAAATGAAATGTCTGCTTGAATAGACAAAAAGTTGAAATCAAATCAATCCATAAACGTTTGATTTCAAATTCCAGTGCGCTTAAGGACTGTGGCATTTCCCCTAGGAGAAGGCTCTTTCCCCCCTTCTTCACGAACTCCTTATCTCACAAAACATTTTCTGATTTCAGTTCATTTTTTACCCTTATCCTGATTCATTTTGTAGGGAAACAGGCATGAGGGACAGGAACAGCTCTGGTTCTGCCTGGTTTACGTTGACAATTTGATCCTGGGTAGCCTGAGTCCAAGCTGAGGGCTGTGTTCCCAAGGCTGTTTCAGCTGTCCTGTGGATGTCTTGTTGAATTTCCTAGTGGATACAAAAGAGCATTTATTGAGTATGGAGCTGAACCTCAGTGTCCCATCTCAACTCCAGCTGGAGCTCCTTCTCTGGGTTTAAATAATAAATATTATTTGTGTAAAGTAGTAGAGCTCTGACAAAAGAGAGGAAAAAATAATGCAAGAGTAGTTTATAGGATGAGTGGGTACTTACTGGGATATGCAAAACAATTCTAGTTTCCCAGGCAGACGACTCAGCCAGAGCAATGAGGTTTGATTTAATGAAACTTAATGAAGTTTCCCTAGCGGTCAGAAGTATTGGCTGTCTTGGACTTAATACCCCATCAGGGCTGAGGACCTGTTTGCTCTAAAAATGTTATTAAGATCAAGACTTCCATGAAATGTTTTCATTTCAACCCATCAGCTTTTTCTGATAGGAAAAAAAAAAAAAACAAAAACACAAAACAAAAAGAAAAACCAAACCAATCAACTTTATCAGAATAGTCAACATTACTTCGGTTTATCAAGCTGAATTTGCAAGCCTTGTTCAGGGCTTGGAGCTTGATGAAAGTGATGGTCAGGTTGCTTAGGTTTTCATAAGGCCAGTAGATCCTTTCCACTGATGGCTCTGATGCTAAAATCATCATGGCCCTGTAATAAATAAGTGTGGTTTGGTTTTTGGTTGGGTTTGTTGGTTTTTTTTTTTCATTCAGTTCAACTCAAGCTTCCTTTCCCCTTAGCCAAATAAAAAATGTAGGTATTTTTATAGATTTGGTTTTGTGAACAGTTAAAGTGACACAGTGGAGTGTGAATCCCCTTCTCTTCTCTGTTATCAGTAAAAAGCCCTTTGTTATGCGGGTATAAATGTGTGCAGACTGAATAGCTGCGTTGACCTCTAAACTGAAGGGTTTGCCAAGATGCAAAATGATTGAAAGTTGGGAGAACACTTCTGGTAAACATCCCATATATTTTCTGTTTGTATCGTGTTCATGCTTGGCTGCTGTGAAAGGCAGGACATGGGCCTAGATAAACTGATACGGGCAGTCTTAGGTTCCGACAGCCTGCAGGTGACCACATCCCTCAGTTCATAATGACAAAGTCGGGGAAGACAGCTGTGGGAGGGACATTTATTGAGATGCTGAAACAGAAACTCATTGTTTTTATGGAGACCTGGCTATTTCAGACTCCCCTTTACAGCATGAGCAAAATTATCTAACCATCTTAGTACCTCAGCACACATGCTGGAGGTCACCTAAAATCAACCGTCTTCATTCCAGTATGTCTCCTATCTTTTAAGTATCTTTGAAGGCCCTGTAAAGGCAAAATGTGTGAGGTTTTACAAGGGCATGGCATTGCTGATATCAAGAGATCTCTATTAATTTATGTGAAATGCAGATCTGGTACTACCTTAAAAAAAAAA
>VXBJ01000107.1:533929-788531 GCA_013400055.1 Nycticryphes semicollaris | reverse complement strand
AAAAAAAAAAAAAACCACAAAAAAACCCCACACCAAACTCAACACAACCAAGCTGGAAAAAAAAAAATCTGTGGCAGGTAACAGCTTGTTCTGTCCTTTACAATTACATAGTAAAGTTACACAGTGGGCAAGACTGATATAAATTACCAACACTTAGATATTATTGAGATGAGAATTGTTATAACTGCTCAGGCTATGAGTACTAGCAGAAGTCTTATCTTATCTAATCTTTTCCTAATCTTGGAGTATAAATGAAGATCTGAAGCAGAAGAAAAAAACTTGAGACTTCAAGCATTTTCACATATTTGCAGTGATCAAAAGTAACTTTTTCAGAGTATTAAAATTCTTGAATACAGCTCTACAACTATTGCTCTTGAAATTGTTTTACAGAGCTTTAGTTGCTTTTTCTTAAAAGAACTGAAGAGGCATGTGCAGAAATGAATAAGAAACTTCTCATAAATAACTGAGTTCTATCTGTTAATAATGAATGAGAGCTGAAACTAGGCTGTATCTGTCTTATGCAGATGGGATGGTTTAGCTATTTTTATTAAAAGTCAAAATGTGTGAATTACAAATATGTACAGAGACAATCTCGCAAAGGATATTAAAAATCCTTGTGAATGTTTCTGGCATGAGAAAACTTTAAAAAAAATGCTTTCACCCTGAGCAATAATTACAGTTTAGCTTTAAAGTAATGGATATCTGAGTGAATGATCTGGTATTACATTCAGAGAAAATGAATAGAAGCATGAGAGGTGAATAGGAGAGGGTGATTATTTACTATTTCTCACAATATTGAGGACAAAAAATGAGCAATGATATGATCTGGTATCAGATTTAACTACTAAAAGAAAGTACTTTTTATGCACACCAGATAATTAAAACTTGGAGCTCATCACCATAGTAGAGACAAGGTATCATGAGTTAAAAAAACAAAATTAAAAATTAGCAATAGGTAGCCTTTCAGTCATCATGGTGCAGTGCAGAAATCTTTCCAGTGGATGGCAAAACCTCCCTAACAAAGGAAAGATCACACTTCAGTTGCCCTGGTTCTTCCACTCTTTTTGAGGTCTTCACAGCTGGCAGTTGTTAGAGGTAGAATGTTGAATTTGAAAGATCTTTGGTTTTATAATCCACAAGCACTTGTTCACGTATCCTGGGGACCTGGATATAACAAGAAATTTTTCAGTCTGTGCTCAAGAATAGTATTCCATTTGCCTGTATGATGTGTATGGGGATACAGCATTCTCATGAGTGGGTGTTGGTGTCTGTAGAAAGTGAAAAAGGTATTTCAGTGGTTGCACGTCATGCTGTCACTGAAGGCACATTGGCTCTGTCTCAGCTTTGTGATGGGAGCAAAACAAGTGGTGTTGTGTTCTTCGGTGTACCTGGATTTTCTTCTGCAGAAAACCTTAGGTACACGGGCAGAGTTGTTGGTGGTACCCTGTTAGTTTTCAAAATTGGAAACACAACCAGTTCACGTGTCTGGGAACCAGGACCATTGACCTACTGTGAAGTGCTTTTCCTTAGTGTTGATTTAGTCTCCTTATAGAGCAGTGGCAGCTTAGGCACTGCAGGAAGACAACAAAGACTGGCTCTCTTTGTGACTGGTAGTTACTTACTGAATAAATTTCATCAACTTGGTTTGGCACTTTTAGGTTGGGGTTTTTTTGCTGTGCTTTTCCTGCTTTGGCTGTTTAGAATATATAAATTTGTCAGTTCCCTGTCTAGAAGACACAAGTTTGCATTATGAAGGCTTTTTGTCAAGGTTTTACCCAGCTAACAGCTAAGCACCATACAGCCACTTGCTAACTGTCCCCCAGTGGGGTGGAGGAGAGAATCAGAAGAATAAAAATGAGAAAACTCGTGGGTTGAGAAAAAGACAGTTTAAGTAAAGCAAAAGCTGCATTCACAAGCAAAGCTAAACAAGGAATTTCTCGACTGCTTCCCCTTAGCAGGTTTTCGGCCATCTCCCCACAAGCAGGGCTCCCATCATGCATAACGGTTACTTGGTGACTTGGGAAGACAAAACACCCAACTTTCTCCTTCCTCCAGCTCAATATGTTGAACATGATGTCATATGGTATGGAATATCCCTTTGGCCAGTTGGGTCAGCTGTTCTGGCTGTGTACCCTCCCAGCTTCTTGGATGCCCTCTGTCTTCTGGTTGGCAGGCCAGTATGAGAAGCTGAAAAGTCTTTGACTACTTAGTGACAACTGAAATATTAGTATGTTATTAATATGGTTTTCATCCCAAATCCAAAAAGTAGCACTGTACCAGATGCTAGCAAAATTATTTGTCCAGACAAAACCAAGATGATTTATTTCACTTTTAACAGAGTTTGTTAGTTTGGGTTTGGTACAGTGGCCTTTTTGAAGTGTGGAGTGTTTGCTAAACATCCATCTGTAGAATATCACCTGTCTATGCACTTACACAGGAGGCTGTTCAGGACAGTGTCCCTTCTGCTCTACATGTTTATGCAGTGCCTCGTACAATGGACCTTACCACAGTTGCAGCCTGCATGCAGAACTACCTATATGTAATAAATAGTAAAAATTAAGACTAAATATTTTTAAAGGGAAAGCCACTGTCACTTCTTGCTATCCATTTTTTCATTTCCCAGGCCAGGAAACAGTTGAACTACAAAAAAAAATAATTTCATCATCTTTTTTTTTTTTTTCTTGTGAAAGCTTTACTAAATTTCCATTTTAAGAATTAGACTAAATGCAAATGCAGAGCTCTCCATGGAATTGTAATATAGTTAATCCTATAAGCTAACGCAAAAGAGCGATGCCATTGGTGCTATTTTTAGTGACACAACCTAAAATCCTATAAATTTTTAGAGAAGTTATCAAACATCAGAGCAATTTTACAAGTGACACTAGTGAGTATGTTCATTTCACAATATTTTTGTGGGACTAATTCTGACAACTTCTCAAAATGTCTGGATTCAGCAGCCATTTAATTTTTCTCTTCTATCCCCCAACTCTATTTTTTGAGGATGGTTTCAGAGATTTCAGCCTCTCTGTATTTTTGCTACTTCATAAACATTTTGCCTTTTGTACTGATGGAAAATACTTAGCTGAGATATTTAGATTGTGAGCTGGAGCCATAAGTGGTGCTGCCCACTGCTTACTGATGCTGTTGACCACAAATTGAGGTGGTTGAGTGGAGGTGTACAGTAGAGGATCACCATCTTTCCTGGCCCTGATTTCATGGCATAGGGTGGAGTTATACATGTCCTTGATCTGTAGCAGAGCACAGTATTCATGTATTTCCTTCCCTTGCACATTTTTGGGGAACACAGCAATGACCTGCCTTACATGTGAATGTCTGCAGGTAAATTTAGACTCCAATAAAAAGCTTTTCTTTACAGTAAAGCTTTTACAGATTTTACTCACAGATTAGCAAAGGAACCATGGAGCATTGAGGGAGATATTTTATTTTTTTTTTTTAAACTAATTTTAGTGTTTAGTTGGTCTTTCATGAGCTAATAATACTTCTGGCTTTTAAAATCCTGAAACCTGAGGGTTTGGGGAATTTGTTATTGCTTGAATGGAGCCTAGTGGCAAAACTGAATATGCAAACAAAACCCTTGAATCGGCACAGCCTTGAAATTTTTATCCATTTTTAATGTTGGTTTCTAATCTACTGTTTTATAGGAGTAGCAGAATTTGTAGAGTGTTCCAGGGATTAGCATGGAAAACATTTTTATGCTCTCTGCTTTGGTTTTCAAAGTGCAGTGATTTTCTTTAGAAGTAGTGTCTGTACTTTACCTTGGTCATACTCTGAGGGGGTCAGCCTGCAACTAGCAAGGGTGTTTCATTCTCAGTGTTAGAAGCAGATTTATAACTGTTCAAAAAGGAGGTCAGAGAGACACAAATGGAAACAGCAACACAACCCTGCTGAGGATTCTGAGCCTAGGTCTTGTGTAGGACATGCATTCTGTTGCCACCGTGTTGCTGCTGGATTGAAAGGGAGCTGATTCTTCCACTTGGCCTTTGGTAGAGTCAGTAAACGAAGGTCTATTGGAGGAAAATGTTTTCCACAGAGTTCTATGTTGCATGTTATTTGTATATTGGATCTCATTTGTTCCCAGATATGTGTACATCCACAAATGCTTAATACGAATCCTGATTGGCAATAAGAAAGTTTACAAATGGCTAATACTATGATTAAAGTTCTTACTTTTAACATTGGGCAATATCTTATTAATCTTGGATTCTTGGCGGTTGTGTTATCTATGTTTATGTAAAAAGTTCTATCTTGTGTTATATCATCTGATATCTTATTCTACTATTATTCCTGTCAGATTACTCATTGCATTAATAGTAAGTGCCTAGTATATAAATTGGTCACTTGCAGTTAGTAGATAGTCATGGTTATAAATGAAGTGTGTGCTCTGGAGGAAGAAGGGAGTTTCAATAGAGTTGACTTCCTGAAGGTACTGAATTTAGATCAATATTCAGATCTAAAGTAAAGCTTTTTATAAATCCTACTATTTGAGATCTACTTTTCCTACATGAATTTAGGCTTAGAATACCATTTCCATAAGAATCTAGATAATATTCTTGAAAATTACCTATGTATTTAAGGTCTTCTGCACAGAAGCAGTTTCGAAATTGTCTATTGTTCCCTGTAAAGCACAGAAACAGTCACACAGAATCACACAGAATATCAGGGATTGGAGGGACCTTGAAAGCTCATCTAGTCAATCCCCTGCTGGAGCAGGAACACCTAGATCAGGTCACACAGGAATGTGTCCAGGTGGGTTTTGAATATCTCCAGAGAAGGAGACTCCACAACCTCTCTGAGGCTCTTATTGATGCTATGCAAGCCAAGACCAAGGTAGTTGTGGCTTGCATAGCGTAGTATCTAAAAAAATGGGTATGAAAATGAGTACTAACTTTCTCCAGGACAGAATTTGTTTTGATGCTGCTTCTGTATAAAGATTTGTTATGATAGGCCATTAAGGATTAGAAAAAATGAGAGTGTAATTGCTACTGTTAGGTTGTCATTGAAAACAATTAGACTATTGAAGTGTTGGTTACCTTTTTTTTTTCATCTCAGTATCTTACTTTTTCTTGTCTGAAAACCAAATCTATAATTATCTTTAATGAAATGTGACAAACTAACCAAAAGAGTTTAAAATGTGTGGCTGATACAGAATCTCCTTTGAAGGGCTTTTACATGAACCACTAGCATATGCGTGTCTGTGTCTCCAAAACCTTTATCCTTTTTTCAGCTCCCTGAGACTAGGAACTTTTGTGATGTGTGGTATTATATACTCTAACACTGCGGTATCAGTGATTATGCATAGCTGCTACCCACTGTCATCACCAGGACAGTAAATTAGATCTACAGTGGATGATTCTGTATATGTGTGAATGTTGTTAAATGCATACATTCTGCTAGTTTGCATATACATGTGGGTGTTTAAGTGTATGTATACACACAGACGGAAGCTATGGTGTTTGTCAGGGTGGCTTCTCAGTGGGAAGCATTTTTTTTAACATATGAAAGTAAAGTGAAATTATTATTGCCATAAGTCTGCAATATCAATCTGTACTGTTACTGTTTATTGCTATAAATCTGCATTGACTATGCTATAATAAATCTTTGTGATTTTTTTTACAAGTGTTTACATGGTGTATTAAGAGATAATAATGTAATCGTCACACCATGTTAAATTTTCCCTGAGTATTCCTTCAGAATAATCTGTTATCAGAGGACTTTTAAGTTTTTAAATCCTTTTCTGCTTCAAAAAAATTCTGCTACTTCAAAATAGCAATCAAGAACTTCACACTACAACTCATGAGTCATGTTCAAATCCTATTAGTTCCCCTAATATAACTCTGATTTACTGATTGAAAATCACAGTTTCTTGCATTCTCCATTTAATTGAGAATGGTATGATATGGCAGAAATTTTTATTATCAAGAAGCCAATACATTTGATGGAAAATATAGTCTATCCTGCCGTAAAATCCCATAGATCTGAATTTATCCTAACTACGGCATGGGGATGTGGGGAATCTAATTAGGTAATTTTGAATACTAACAATTAGTAAATTTTGTAGAAATTCTTTTGAGGTGATAAGAATTTGCTTGAAGCCACCTCTGTAATAGTGAAGAGATAAAATGGAACGTTATTACAGGACATCTCTTCTGGCAGTGTAGTATTTATTTTTCTCTATTGAATACCATAACGTCCCTCATCTCTTGTGTCACCATAATAAAGCTTCTCTCTTCTTAGGTATTCTTTAGAGTGATAGAGCTAAGATTATAAAATAATTTCTTGCCTGTGCCCCAGTTTACTGCCATTTCCCCTACCCTGTTAGGGGTGAGGACTTTAAGGTGGGTCACAGAATCAAAGGAAACAAAGCAATGAACACCAAAAAATGTTTGCTTAACTTGTTTGTTGCAATTTTGTGAGCATGAATGAGCAGGTAGAAGCAGGAAACTTCCCAAGGTGGCTTTTCAGCTCACTGAAGATGACAGGACCATACCCAATGGCATTCTAATGGTCACCAAAGGAGTGGAGGCAGGTGCTGTAAACCCAGGGTTAACTTTCATGGCTGCCTTCAAAGCAATGAAAAATACCTTTGTTGTGTTTTGTTTGACAGTCTGATTTGTCAGACTCTGGGGTCTGAACCTTTGTCTCTGGATCCATTTTTGTGCTGCTGGATAATATGCAGTTTTGCACTAGAAAGTGTTACTGATGTCAGTGGATTTGATCTTAGTTGTTTTAGTTACCGGATGGTAATAAAAATTCCTGCCATATGAGGTGACTGTAAAATTATGTAAAATAGATACCTACAATGTCTTAAATTTATGGTGACAACTTAAGGACACAAAATTCAAGGAGCAGTGTGTACACTGTGTAAATGCACCACGTGGAAAATGAAAATGCTAGTATATTGAGAGTCAAAATTGGTTTAGATCATAAGGAAGAATTGTTTGGGGTTTTTTCCAGTTTTAAAACACTTTCAGTAAAACTAATTCCTAATTCTGATTTCAAAAATTTCCAAATGTAAAGCTAGAAAAAATTAAGCTGAAAACTCTTCTTCAAGTGTTTAACCCTGGGAATTGTTTCAAATTACAGCAAAATGCAGAATTACTTTCAATGCCCAAATTTCCCATAATTTGTTTTCATTTCCCGATTCACTTATACGGCAATATTCATGGTAGCTATTAGATATTTAGTCACTCAGGAAAAATGAGACTTTCATGTTTCTCTGGTGACAACTGATTTGTGCTTGGGACCATAAAAATACCCCTTATGAAGTCACAGATAGATCAGACATACAGCATTGGTGAAGTATCACAGCCAGGGCTGCAAGAGATGGCTGCTTTTTTGTTATATTCAACAGACAAAGCTACTTTCCTCAAACAATGGATGAGGAACAGTTTGAAATAAGGAAGTAGGCAAATCTCTGCATTTTGTGTGTTCCTGCTTTGCAGCAGAGCTTCTGCCTAAAGTCTGTCCTAGACAATCTTAGCTCACTCCCTACTGCTAATTTACTAGAAGGTTATAAGCATTGTGTCTAAGATCCTGATCCCACTAAAGATTTTTTCCATTTATTTAATGAAATTTTCATGGGTAGACCCAAAGAAGCTATTGTAATTAGTGTTACAAAGTATATGCACGGCCAGAATGAGGAAATCTAAGCCATGCTGGTTTACCAGAAGCAAGCAGTCATTTGCAAGCAATTCATGCGTATATCGACTTGTTGTTCAGGCTCTGAATTGGTGCACTTGTGAGTCTGATGGCTGATGTAGCTGTGGTTAAGTTCCTCGATGGTGAAAACGACTGCCTCTAAAAGCTAGGGTCACTTTTGCCAATCTATATCACCAAACAAGTGTTTGAGGAAGGAAGAAAAATAAAAGCTATGGCTGCTTTGAAAAGTCTCAAAACGGGAAATGTCAAAACAGCATGGTTGAAGTGCACTTTAATGAATGTGAATAATACAAAACCTATTTCTGTAGACAGGCTTTTCAGCTGAATAGTCTCTCCAGTCTACTGCATTTCATTTTGTTAGCTTAGCACTGACATTTTAACCAATCCTTCCCAGGGTCCATCTGGTGGTCCATCTGTCTTCAGCATCTACAGTTCACTGTGTGACAAATGACGTATAGACTATTAAAGAATAACAATTAGTTACAACATGAAACATAAAGGTTATATAAATTGCATGCATCTATTAACAAACAGTGTCACAATAAAGCAAGGAGGATTCAGCAAGTCAGACAGTAAAAGCATATTTTATATCATGAAGCAAAACATATTTAGGTCAAACAATTTACTGAGATTTTGTTTTCTACCCCTCAGGTCTTTTGAATAACAGCTGTTGGCTGTACAGTGTTTTGGTTATGCAGAATGTTTTTAGTACAGCAGTGTTCATTATAAAGGTCAGACTTACATGCAAAGGAAAATACTCAAATTATTCATCAACCAAACATTTTTCATTCACCATACCTTACTTTAGGATAATTATGTTGAAGGAAGGAAATTATAGGAACCCTTCTCATTTAAAAAAAAAAAAAAATAGCAAATTTCCTGTACAGCCTCAGTTTGAGTTTAACACTTGTTCCACCTTGTCTTTCTCCCGATACAGGGAGGTTGTGTATGGTCTGTGTCAAGTCACCCGAGACCAAAAGAGGAAAGAGTTAACTGCATTGTTTTCATTTGACTCCTGAATCTCTCTAGAAAGTATGATAGATATCTATGCACATGGAGGAAGGCCACAGCTCTCAGACAAGGGGTGGAAAAATTGCCCAGAGGGTAGGCTCTCGGCAAAAGAGAGTACAAGAAGAACAGTGGCATAAGGTTGAAAAGATGAAAAAGAAAACTAGGGAAAGCAGAAGAACGATGACCCTTTTACATGACACTGTCTTTGCATCAGCATGGTTTAGTAGCTCAACGAGTCTATTTCAGTTATTTTATGCCAAAGTGTGGCACCCATCCAAATTCCTTGTAGGCTCTTGATACATTTTGGTAGGTGCAGCTTTCCCACCTGTTGGCTCCCTTTAAAAGAATATTGAACACTTAATGAGTACTTCTGACCTGGTAGAATGTGACTGGACTTTGCAAGTACAGCCCCACTGTAATAGATCTTGGGAAGCAGATGGAGAGGACAAATCACAACCATACACTTGCAGAGTTGGGTTTTTTAAAATATTTTTAAGACCTCGTCTGGCACAGATTCTCTCTCTCCCTTTTTTTTTTTTTTTTTTTTTTTTAGACCCTCTCTGTCACACATTTTCTCTCTCCCTTTTTTTTTTTTTTTTTTTTTTTTTTTTTTTATATTTGTCATTCAGAACACCACAATGAATTGGAAAAGAGATGTGGTCTTGGTAGATGAGACTATTTTCTCTTCTGACACTCATTCGTGCCCCTTTCTCTTTTTGGGGAGACACAGGCTCAGCTACTGCCCCCTTAATTTCTCTCTTCCCCTCTCCTGTAGCTCAACTCATCACCATCTTTGTTAAACTTCATCTTTTTGTTGCATGACCTGATGACATGTAGAGAGAATGCGTGGAGCTACTTACGTTTAAGTTCTCTGTTCTTAAAATTATTATTTCCTGATGAACAAGAAGGGTGGTTACTCCGTGGAGTCCAAGGCAGAAAATAATTTTAACCTGAGATTTCAGAGATTGAATTCTTTTTTATAATTATTACTGTTGGTGCTAAGAAGAAACATGTTTAAACTACTCTTCTCTGATTTATCCTGTGGGTAATAACAGGGACTTTTTCTGCTCTGCTAAATGCATGAAGTGAAAATAGTTGCACAACCTAACTCACGTTTGTTAGTGATCACTGGGACTGTATATTACGGTTGTATCATAAAGGTTTTTGACTCTTTTAGGGCTTGGCAAACCACCCTGGAATATGTGGCTGTTGCTTATACCCAGATTGTTGTGGTGAATTAATATGTCTTAGGGGAAGCACAGATATGACTCTAAAAAGATATGGAGCACATACAAGGTCACAGTGACGTGTTGAGAAGCATAATGGAGTAGTGACCTGAGAAGACTGGGTCATGCATATTTAGGAGAAAGGCTAGGAGGGACAGAAATAAGGAGGAATGTGTAGGAGGATTATGTGCTAATCACAGAATTGTCATGCTCCTTCCTCCTTTGGTGTCAGGCAGAAATGGGAAGAGCTGGGGAAAAGCCATATATGATTTTTCTTTCCTATGAGGAAAGAAGGTGTGGGATGACCTGGAAGGCAGCAAGAAAAGTAAGCATCCCTTGATAATGGAGGTAGCGCCCCAGAGAGCAGGAGGCAGTGTGGCGTGGAAGTGCTGGATGAAAGTCAGAGCTGTATAGGGGACAGAAGAGAAAGAGAGTTTCTGTCACACTATTGTTACACTATTTTGAATGACTGCTGTGGGTTAACCCTTTCTCAGCCCCAGCAATGAGAGCATCAGGTTTGTAAGTAAGCTAGTAGACTTACTTGCTTCCAAGCAGCCCTCTAACAACCTCTGATTGTGCTAAAATAAATCCCCCTCAAAATTTTTTGTTATGATGAAATATGCCAAGACACTTGTTCACCTGCAGCTTGGATGTTTCAGTTATCTATTGGCTCTGGTTAAGAGATTCAGGATGTTGAGGATTATATGCCTCATCTTGTGTTGTTAAAAATGCTAGAAAATTGAAAGCAACATACTTCTTGCATGTTGATTGCTGGGGTCAGTTGTGGAATAGAAGAACTTCACATTATGTCTGTGTGCCTTGAATAGAGTAAGTATGTACTAGATATGCTGCAAATATCACACTTCTAATTCAAGCCTGAACTATTCCGCTAAACCTTTGACTCGTGGTAAGATGACAGAAGAGCAAAAGATTAATTTTTAAAAGTGAATGTGTGATTAAAAATTGCTTCTGTAGGTACTCACACAGGCATTTAGGCAATGTCTGAGTGGTACTGGCCCCAGCTGTGTTGGAGGAAGCCAGCTTGGCTGCTGCTGTCTTATGGAGCAGATCACTGGATAGGAGTCAAATAATGCAGAAGATGGGAGGAAGGGGTACTTGTCTCTGAAGGGGAATAGTTGGTCAGTTTTCAAGAGCAGGTATTAGCTGCAGGGGTGACCTATGGTTTTGTGTGTGGAGCGACAATTAACGTTTTTATTGGTAATCAGGTAAAGAGTGAGTGGAAAGGTGACAACTTTTTCTAATGATGTAATATATAGTTAATCCAGGGTAGACAGTGAGAGAATCTTAAAGATGCTGATGGCCATGGAAGAGTTATAGAGATTGAAAATCAGTTCTGATAGACATGAAACTATGTGAATTACTGGCAAATTGCACACTTTTTCATGGTGAAGTTTACCAAAACGCTTTTTTATGCTGCAAAATGACCAACAACAGTAATACTTGTCCATTTGGTGAAAGTGACAAGGAATATGTGCTCCATAGTAAATGTTGATAAGACTTGTGCCAAGTGACAGATAACCCAGTAGTGAACTTCATTATGTTAGAATTTTCCTGTCCCCTTTCCTGTGCTACAATATTCAAGGAAAGTCAAGTCAATGCTCTCCACTGCAGAGATGGCCTCATTCTACTGCTGTGGGAAATGATCTGTCTTAGTCTGCTTTGTGCATTTGTAAAACACGTAACCATTCTTGAATCCTTTAGGATGAAAGACATTCTTGAAAGGCAAGGTGAAGCAGCAACTTAATCTACCAGACTGTAGGGAAAATCATAATTGTGACTAAAAGTTTTCAGTAATAATATTGCTATCACTATTTTTAAATACCAAATTGAAATATTAAAAGGGTGAGTGCAATTTTTAGGATTTGTGAAGCCTGTATATTTCTATCCAACCATGTAAAGCTGATTGCTGGTTCCAACAAAACTGTTAAAAACCGTCAGACTTTTCAGTATGTGGTGAATTACATGGCAGTATAAATACTGATTAAATACTTTACTCATGTATTCAGTTTCTACAGTCGATAGTTGACATAACATTTGTTTTCCCTTTGTTGATTTTTTTAACAACCTAATGCAGAGTGCCTAAATGTTGCACTTAATTTATTTTTCTGCTTGAATGACGAATGCCAATTTGTCTTGAGGCAACAATTTCACTGTACTCTCAGTTAGTACCCCTATATCAGCAACAAACACAGAAAGAAAATATGCAGTAACATTAAGAAAAATTACCACTCTTACAAGAAAAGTTTTAGAATTAAACTTTAAAGTGTCAAATTTGCTGTAATAGTTTCTTCATTTATTTGAAAAGATGTTGATCAGATCTTATGTTTTATGAGTGAATTATTTTTTTTAGATGATGCTCTTTGAGAATCGAGGGTGCATCCTCTAGCATTGTTTTCAGTCTTGAATACTAAAGCAAAACAAATGAATACTTCATGTGTGTACCCTGCAATGATTCCTGTGCAGTCATGCTCAGTTTGATTCATTTCAGTGGGGTAAGGTACCAGTGGCACTCATGACCTGGTGGCAGGAGGGGCTCAGGCAGGAAGCCACGCCGAATGTGAGGGCTGAATATAACCCTTCTCTTCCACCCTTCCTAGAGCCCTGCTTGATTCCCAGGGTACCAGATTGTGTGTGCCCTGTCTGAAGCGTGTGTTGCTGGGGTTGTGTGGCTGTTGGTGACTCAGTTAATTACTGCTTGCGTGTCTACACCCCCTGCAGTCATCCTGCTCAACTGCAGCACGGACATGGGTCAGCTTGTTTTGTTAGAGTCTAATAACTTCTGTGTAGTTCAGCAAGTGCAAGAAACCAGTGTCATTGTGACTGGATGTCAAGTCTATTAATTGCCATACATCCACATCAAGTCTGATCTTCTGAGTCTGTGCAAGGGATTCAAATGCTGTGTGGTTATGGAAACTGCACTGCATGGCCTCTGGACAGGGCGAGAGCAGAGCAGCCTCAGCTCCTCAGCTCCACTGATTTCAGGTACTGCTGGACTGTAAATGGAGACGTTCATAATTTGCACTGGGATCCTCTTAAGTCAGGGCCTGTTACCTGTGCCTAACCATTGCAGAGCTGCCAGACTTCTGTTCCACTTCATCAAAGCCCTTGATAGGAAGGTTGGCTGTACTTTTTTGTTTGTTGGGTTTTTTTTTTTTATTATTCTATTGCTTCTAAGGGTGCCCAACTGATAGTCTTAATGAATAAAATCCTCTTTTCAATCACAAAGCTAGTAACTGCCTGTGAAATGGCAGTGCAGGTCTCAGTCCTGACCTACAAAGACATGAAGGAATACCAAAGACAGTCATGTTTTCAGTTCATACATACTCAGACGAGACTGCCATCCAAGATACTAATGTGTCTGGCAATGATGTCATGTTACAGACAACCTGCCCTCCTTGAGATAGACTGAAATTTCTGCGTGCGTTTTTGCAGCTGACAGAACATCTACAGGATGTTCTGAAAATTTTAAATTTGCACTTGTTTTTTTTTGAAATGGAAGACCTTTTTTTTCCTATGGAAAGAATAAAAATATTCCTTTCACAAAAATATGATTTTTGAAACAATGAAGCACTGTATTTTTTAATAACTTCAAATGTATTTCTAAAAGGGTGAATCCTTCAAGTTAATAATATTAGAAAATGTAGTAGTAAAATTTTCAACAGAACTGTGTTTTCTGAGGAGTAAAATAAAAGCACTTTTCGTTTGTGGGGATTTTTTTGCCAGCACTTGGGAAACCCTTAAGCAGTTATTGGTGTTCAGTGGGATCAGAATTTTGGTGCTGAGTAGAGAAGGAAGTCCGGACTGATATTAAAGCACCAACTATTTCTGGCCATTGCTGATCTGAGGTAGATTAAAGCTGACAAAATAAAGATTAAATGCTGTGGACTGTCGTATCCCCTACTATTGTCCGCTGAATGACAGGCTGGGTAAGGAAGTACCAGTTTTCCTTGCAATTCTGAGTCCCTCCTGTTCCAATGCTCTGCTCCATCCTGATGACACCACTTTCTCTAGCTTAGGGAGACGCTGATTTCCTTTAATGGCTTAAAACAGATTCTGTGACAGCTGGGTTAAACCAACTACCAACACAGCATGCCCAGTATTTCCCTATATTGTACGTGGCCTTCTGGTTTGTATTTTTTAATTGACTCAAATTATTGGTGCAGATTTAATACTCTCTTTCCACACAACTTGTTGCCGCAGAACCTCTTCTTTTGGGCAACTTTCAAATGCTGTAATCAGGTAGAAATATTGACTGTGTTTGCAGCAAAGGCCTTGGGTAACATGCAACAATGGAACAATTTAATTGATAATCTCCCAGTAAAGGACTCTGTCTATAGTAGAGGTATTTGTACCAGTCAAGATACAAGTATTACTGTATAAAACAGTCCTGAAGACAGTTCATTTATTTTATTCCTAAATACTTCCAGTCATTTGAAAGCTTTTTCCTTGATGTCAGTTGATCTTGCCACTTAGCCGATTTCAGGAGTGCTCGAGATGGCTTTTTCCTGGATCAGCTTTGACAGCATGTCCAAGCAATTTCTTAAACTAGCAGTACTAAATAAATAGCATGGGGTCTGGTCATTCTTTCAGGCTCAGCTCTATCTGCATCTCTTTTCTAATCATATCAAAAGGCCTTCTAGGTGTCTTGCTGTATAATATTGCAAATAGTAAGCTGCAGATTCAAGAAGTGAATATCAACCTCACATGAAGAGTGTACGTGGCATTGCATTTGGTGGAGCTGACTGCAGTGCACAGTTAGTCATGAATAAAGCCACCAGGTTACATTATTTGTTTCCTGTGAGTATTCAGCACTGTCCTGATACTTGTGGAAGTGCTGAGAAATCCCTTACCATTCATAAGCAGGAAACCATCATCTTAGTACTTTTTCCTTGCTTGCTTTCTGTCTTTGCTCTTACTAAATAGTTGGTTTGCTCCTTTTCTTGATAAAAACAGCTGCAGGATCTGACCTCAAACACAGGATTCTGTGTTTGTCAGCAGGGAGCTACCATCCATGTAAGAGTGAAAGCCCGTGGTTATCTGTCAGTTTGCTTCAAGTTCAGCAGTAAGGCTCCATCACTACAGGGACCAACCATCTTGTTGCATGTTTGTACACTGGGTAACAGTGGGGTCCCCATCAAGGGCTGCAGCTCTTAGATGTTTTTGTAACAGAAATACTGTGAGAAGTCATAGCTGTGCTGGCAGGGAACCAGACAGGAGCTCAGCAGGGAGTCTTTCCTCAGCCCAGGTCCCTTCTTAAAGGTGCAGGTAGGATAACTGCAAATTAGCTTGTCCACCTTCAGGTACAGAGGGGACAAATATTTTTTTTCTAGGTTTTGCCTACTGGTGTTAATCACCATGTGATGGGGGTTTCCTGTGGCCTTCACAGCCACCGAGTAAGATTGTCCTTTGTGTGGTACAGCTGCATTTGGAAATGAATTCCCCATAAAGCTACATTGCAAGGGCTTTAGAGATCTGTCTTGATGATGCCAAGAGTGTTGCTGTATTGAGAATGCCCGAGTCAATTATTTGTTATTTCATGTAGAAAAGATTGTGTAACTTAAAGAGGGTAAAAAAAGGGATACTGCACACTTGAGGATAAAGCATAAGTAGGAAAATATTCCATTGAAAGATTGGAATTCCAGCAGTGACCTCTGTTTGAAGGTAGGGCAAATAGATCCTGCAGATCTCATAAATGCTTCAAGATTTTCTGTCCTGGCAGAAGGGAAGGGTGCTTGGAGAGCATAGAGTGTACTTACAGACTCTTCAACCAAATAATCTGATATCGCCTACTTTGTTGCTGAGTAGATAGCTAGAAGGATTGCCTTTTCTTGCCTTTATATGCTTATTTATATGGTGAAAGATCTTAGTGTTGAGATTTCCCTGTACAAAGAGAAAAACAAAACAAAATCTTTCTGCACTGGAGTGAAACTTACTATTACTTAATTTCCTGGAAACAAAAGTTCTAAGGGGAGTAGAATAGTCTTTAGAAACAAATGACCAGCTTCCTTTTGCATCTCAGAGCTTTGGCTGTTTGCCTGGTGGGCTAATGAGAAGCTCAGAGTTCAAAAGATATTGATGAGACTGATTCAGCCACAGCTTCTGAGGCCATGGTGCTCCTCAGCCTGTGAGCAGCTGAACTGGCAAGAGATTGAGGTTTGAAGAATCAACAAAATTGAATTGGTTCCTCAAAACTTTTCTGTTTTGACAAACCTTCATTCTTCAAAAGAAGAACGTGCCACCAGAAAATTCACAAGTATACTTTGGGGAAGGGGAGGAGAGAGAAAGAGGTTTACATTTTCCCTTTTGCCTTCACCAGCAACAGGCCAGAATGATGTTCTCACTGTGTAAACAGGGATTGGAGTCATGGGGAATTAGATTAAGAAAATTACTTTAAAAGGGAGCAGTGACGGTTGTCAGTGTGGTGTACTCTGCAGATGTGGTTTGTCTGCTACACGTTTGCTGCTTATTTCTGGGTTGAGATGGAAACTTCTCTGGAGCAAAGGCTCCTTTTCTTCTGTGCATGTCCAGCCCCCAGTGCGAAAGAGCTGGGTGCTGGCGGGAGGCTCAGGGCAGGCTCTGCCACGGTCCACACTCCCTGCTTTGGCTCCTGATGGTCAGGCTCTGCCAGTGCCCAGCTGAACCCACACCGAAAGCCTGAAGGAGACCCCCAGTTTTTAGGCCCGGTGGAAGTGGTCTTAGGATGCAAACTCTACCAATTACAGTGCTGGTAGCAACTGTACCTTTATTTGCTGCATGCAAATGTGTATATTACATCTGGGGCTTTGGATTTTTTAAAACTACTTAATTACATGGAGATAGTTCTCTTTAATGAATTGATTGGTTAAGAGGCATGGTGATTTCATATTTACAATTATAACCCATACAAGGTAATACACAGGGCTTCAACTAAATTCAGCATTTTATTGTTGCTCTTGACAAGTAGATAGGAACAGAAGGGACCTGTGGCCATCATCTGGTCCAGCTCCTGGATCAGAGCAAGCCAGTTCCAACCAAGTCAAAAGGAACTAGCAATTTAATGAGGAAACTTTCTCAGTAAGGTACATATCTGTAATTTTCAACATATGGGGAGGCTCAAATGGAATGTGGAATTTTACCAAACTTTTGTTTTATGTCCATAGAGTAAAGATCTACAATGTGTACATTTAATTTTCTGTAATAATAACTACAGGTTTTATGCATTTATTAATACAAAATAATCAATGAAATTGAAGGCAGCAATAAACAATAGGATACTCAAGAAAATACTGCCACAACCGGGTACTTACTTGAAGTATTGGAAGTGTTTTGTGATACATGATGAATACTTTGGCTCTTGCATGGTTTTGCAAATCTTACAGTTAGCTTTCTGTTTTACTTTAAATTTTCAGGAACTATAGCCTATTACAGCTGCATTGTAACAAAGCAGATTATAAACTATGCACAGAATTAAACTTAATCTGTAAAAGCATATGGTTAATACGGGGTTCGGGCATGGTGGGTGTGAAAGAGAAGTGAATTTCAGCCAGCGTGTATTTATCAACCATTTTCATTGCCAGCTATTTGAAATTAATTTTTTTTTTTTTGCCATTTGGAAATGTTAACATTGTAATACTTATGCTTTCCCAAGCACAGAAGAGCAAATGGATACTTTCCATGTGAATTAGGATTATTTGATTAAGAGAACAACAAATGAAACAACAGATAAAGTCTCCTTGAAAGAATGCCCCGGTGTGGTTTTCTTCTCACAGACTGCACTGCATGTATAAAGATTGTCTAGAAAAGGGGAAGGTGCAGAGCACAGAAAAAGGAGTTTTCCCCGTTGCGCCCTAGGGACCTCAGGTGACACACAGCATGGGTGAATGTCGGTGGCAGTTTTCCCACCAGTTCAGAGGGTGCGATCCAGGATGTGCTGCCGGCAGTCTGTCTGCACTGGGGAACTTGGTTGAGGACAGCCCCGAGGAGGGATTAGCCAGGGGAAGAGCTGTGGAGGGTTTTGTGGTAGTGGCACTGGGGCAGTGACATGGCTCCTCGGAGGGACTTGTGACCCCATGGTGCCCAGGGAGCAGCGGGGAGTGCTCCCAGGGGTGCGGGGCCTTGTTGGGTGGTGGCTGGTCCACCATGGTCCAGCCGGGCAGGGAGGTGATGGCTCTGGCGAAGGGAAACTCTGTGCTTATCTGGGAACACATAGTTCATGTTGGCTTTATTGCACAGACACAGGTTTCTTTTGCATTAAAAGTAGCTTTTAATGTGCTCTTCATATCTCTTCCAATATGCTCTTCATATCTCATTTTTAAGTTTACTTGCTGCAAAGAAAATGCAAGCATAGTGCAGCAGAAGTGGGTTCTGTGTATTTGCATAACAATGTCGTTAGTTTTCATATTTCAACTGGAAAACTGTGATACATCTAATTTCCCATATCAGACATCAAATCCATAGTTTGTTTTTCTAAATACTGTTTATGTCAAAGCTTTCTCTGCAAAGAACATCATATGTTTATAATTATTATGCATAATTATTGACACAAATTGCTGGGCTTTGTGCTTTGTTTTGAAATCACAGTTCCTTAAACTTAAAAATGCAGCCACTAGGGTTTGTTTGTTTTGGGGTTTTTTCTGGAAGATGAGCGGTACGATGTGTTTTCCAGTGCTGGCAGTATTTTCTGGGATGTGGGTCAAGCCGAAGGTGGATTTGAGTCAAACGGGAGAGGACAGGGTTGGGTGGTGGGGGTGGGAGCTGCTGTTGCCATGGGGATGGGAGCCCCTCGCAGGGCGCTCCGGGGGAGGTAAACAAGTCACTCATCTGATTAGGAAGGCAGATTTGAAGGAGCTGCTCTTCAGACCAAGCCAGCTACGCTGGCATCATACATCTCTGTCTGAAAAATTAAGATCCATTTACCTTCTTTTCCAGTCAAAAAGATGAAGTTATTCTATGTCCAGCTGGCAATTTAGCCAAAAGCAGAAATGCAAGGTGAATGGGACAGTCTGACCTCACTGTGTCCTTTAGTGGGACTGTGAGTACTCCTCCTCCTGTTTATCAAATTTCCACGAGTTTAAAAAAAAAAAAAAGACTCAAAATAGAAATGGCACTGAAAGCAAAGGGGTCTATGGAAAAACCTCACTGACTTAATCTGGATTTATTTTTAGATCTGTAAAGTATTTCTTGTCTTTCTGCCTTGTGTTAATGTCAGCAAACCTCCATGACAGGCCCCAGCTCCAGTTCCTGTTGGTTAATAGCATTGAGATACAAGGATTAGGAAGAATTTGGGTTGTGAATGCTGTGTTGTGTGATGCTGTCATTTGAGAAGTTTGAGAGTCAGAAATCCTGCAAATATATCTCCTGTTAGTCTTACAAAACTATTTTAATGTGCCACACAGATTAACGCTAATACTTGTGTAATGAGTAAACTCAATCTTTGAGACCACACATTCAGTTTCTAAAGTGTGTGCACGTTCTTACTATGTCTTAGCTTATTATGTCAACTCCAGACTCCAGGTTGATACCTGGAGTGTGCCCCTGAAATTATCTGTGCACTAGACAGCACTGTGTTGCTTATTGCAGACATATTCTGTATTTATAGACTTTTCCTGAGGTGGATTAGTACTTACTGTGAGCAGGTAAAAAAAAATATGGTAACTTCTCAGTTCTGACAATTATATGCCGTGGGTCAGCGGCATCTGCAGCTCCTGTACTGTGGTGACAGGCAGTTTAGAAATCCAGAGAGTCAGAGTGAGATCAAAGAGCATGCTTTGACTTAGCTCTAGTTCAAAAACCAAAATGGTACACCAAGCCTGCATCCTACAGTGGCAAACTCTGTGATCTGGTTATCAGCCTGTATTCCACAAGTGCATACCCTGAGAAACAAGTCAGTCGTGCTGTAGGCGTAGGGGAAGACAGAAGGCGGAACGTCTTCCCCATGCAAGCAGAAGTGTGGGACACTGCCAGTGCTGCATGTAGGATGTCTTTCATTTAAATAATTGGTTTGGGTACCAAGGGCTTCACGAGGTCTGGGTCCTACTGAAGTAATAAGAAAACTGGAGCAGATCCTGGAGGTGATGAAGTTTCACTCCTGGACATTGCAGGCTCTAGTCACTGCTTTCTAAGAACTCAGCCACCTCTTAATACTGAGTTTGGGTCTGCTGTGCCTCCAGGGAGGCTGTTCCTCATAGAATGTCATTCCTCTGGTTAAAAACCTTCTGTTGACATCCAATTTTCAGTTTATTCAGGGTAAGCTCACACTGCTTTATTCTTGTGCCAGCACCTTCTATTTTCACACAAAGAGATCGTTCTCCTTCCTGGCATTCATCCCTGTGATGTATTTATAGACACTAATGGGCTTCTATCCATTCTCAGCTTTCATTTGTTAACAGAAGCAAGTCAAGCTTCGCCAGCCCCTTCATTTGAACAAAATTATAGGCAGTATTGTAGTCAAAGCTGTTCAACGTTGTGTGTTCTTCCCCCAAGCATTACCTGTGTGATTTTAATGAAGCAGCCAATGATGTCTCTTTGTTACTTTCACAGGTGTCACTGTGGCAGCTTGTTGTCATCTTACATTTAGACTGTAGGCCCATATTCTTCTCAGCCATTTCTACCCTGATGAGCTCCTACTTTATATCCCAAAGTGTATTTTTTTTATTAGGCCATTATGACCTGATGTTTTATGATACAGAATTTCACTCTGTTTCTATTACACTGATTCTTTCTGTCTAACCTTCCAATCTTCTTCTGTTGCTAATACAGACTAAGTTAGTGTCACTACCAAGTTTCATTAGTATGCTTTTTGTGGTAAGGTCATTAAAATTATTAAATAAAATTTCAGCATAGCTCATTGTCATCCCCGTTCATCCATTTCCTTTGCTTTCTTACAATTAGTTTTTCAGCCCTCACCTTCTTCATCTCAGCTAATGAACTTCCATATGGTGCTCTACTGAACTCCAGTTAGTCTAGATCTTTCTTTGGGTTAGAAAATCAGTTATCAAAGAAAACTAGATGAAGCCAAGCTAATCTGATATGGCCATGGCCTGTCATTTTTTGTCTAATCCTCTCAGAATTTAGGGCTGGAAATAACTCAGTTCTGCTAGTTTCATTTTCTCAATGCAGTATGTTCATTTGAGTTTTATTTCCATACAACTCCTGGTCATTTCTATACCCTAGTTCCTTAGCCAATCTGCTTTGACTCTTATGGTTTTTTTTCCTTTTGGGCCATGTTCTAGTTTCTTTTCTTTCTGCACTGTGTGAGACGTGTTTTTTGATTTAGTTAATTACCAAATTCTTCCTGTGTCTAGTAATGTGGTAGACTATAGCTGGCACGTTGATTTACATAGATCAGGCTGATGCCTTTTCTTAGTCTTCATGGTGTGTGGTTGTGGACAACAGCTAGGGCTGTATGAACTCTGTGTCCCAGCCATATCTGAGCTGAAGAAGATGATAACAGATTACTGCAAAAGGTCTACTTTTTTTTTTTTCCTCTAATGTAGCATCAAACAGTAGAGAGTTCTGGTGGTTTTTTTTTTTAAATTTTCAGGTGAAGATCAAAGTCAAACGTTTAGCCACAGTGAAATACCCTAGTAGAGGTGTGTGAGGACAAGGTATGCCATTTGCTGTGATTTATGGGAGACATGATGTCAGGCAGGGTAGCATCCAGCCAACTCCCCCGCTTCAGCCTTACTGACTGTGGTCCTTCTACCTGCTATGGCTTTGGGTCCACAGTAGGAGGCTGCAGTTGCCATACTCCCCAGCATAAACAGTAGACACTCTCAGTAGACAGGATAAGGTTTGGAAGAAGAATAAAACAAGAAAAAAATCTGGAATTTCTTATTCTTTCCCCTCAAAATATAACACTTGTAATAATAAAAAAGGCTGGGGCGGGGGGATAATGGAGTAACAGTGAAACTTCAGGGATTTAAAAATGATCCAGGTGTTCAGTGTGTTAAGGATAATAAACTGGTGGGTGCCTGCTCCCTTTTGAAAGCTTCTGCTAGAAGAGAGGAATATCATCTCTAGTAGACCTGACTGATGAGCTCTGGAGCAAGCCCTCAGGACCTCAGGAAATACTCAGTCCTGGATTTGCTTGTGCATTTCAGTGGTTTGCTATGCCCTTCCAGAATCGTTCTTGAATGTGCCAATAGTTTTGAGTCCCTTTTCCTCACCTTTTAATCTTCACCTTTTGAGACGGTAGAAAGAGGGAAGGCACTCAGTGGTGCAGTTGTGATGCACCTTGAGACCCTCCATAAAAAGCAAAGTAAAATGAAAAGAAAGGGATGGATATGGATTACATCCACAGCCAGTTTCACAGTACTGCTAAAGTAAGCAAAGTTCTCAGTGAGTCCCTCACAAACCGGAATTTTTATGGAACAATTTTACCACTAATGATTTTGGAGAAATCTGTTTCACCTGGAATGAATTTGACCCAACAACTTTGAATCTCTAAAGTATTAAATGCAAATTTCTCTATCTGTTACATTCTTATCTAAAATGTTTATTAGAGACTGTTTGATATGTTACTGTTGGCTTAAAAAAGAATAATACAATAGTTGTTACAAAACAACCATTTATATTCATACCTTAACAGCCACCACAGCTCTGGTTCAAAATTCCTGTTTTCCTGGATTTATCATTTGGCTGTACAATGTTCCAAATTTAATCTTGGCATAAAGACTCGTCTGGAGATTGCATTTAGTCAATTAATCTGAGGGGTGTGGTTTTTTTTTTTTTTTAATTTCAGAACTGCCATGTAATAAAAAGCCAACAAACCCAACCAAACCCAACAAAATATTTTTAAAGGAGTGCTTTTTTTCGACCGTAGTTTGAACTAAGCTAATGCCACTGGGTATTTAAAATGTCAGATGCATTTTCATTACTGATGAAAACATTCATAACTGGTTTACTGCATGGTGCAGGAGATGCTACGTGCATTTCTGTCACAAAGCATGGGGCAAAAATATTCTGGGCCCACTTACGTGCGATGTTAAAGGTAACTGCTTGGGTTGTGTGATGAAAAGCTGTTGTGAAGCTGACAGTCCTAGGAAGATGATTCCAGCTGCTTGCGATTCTCCAGATGGCAGGAACATGAAGGCAGCTTGCACAACAACTTCATAGCTTCAAGGCTGTGGCTGGCATCAGGATTTGTGCTGCTAACCTTGCATTTCTGTAGATATTTGCAGTCACAAACTGGTGTCAGCCTCTCAGTTATAGCTGCTCTACTGCTGAGAAGTGGCTTAAAACCTGTCCATGTGCAAAAGCAGATTAAAATTGTCCTTCATTTACCTTATTTCTTCTCTCTTTCAGTCTTCTCAGGTTTCACTTTGTGCTTTGTAGCAGGAACATAAGATTGTAAACCATAGCTGGAATGCAGAAAATTGTTTGCAAATGCAAAGCACTGGATCATAGACTTGTAAGTTGCTTTTTTTTTTTTTCTAAACAAAAACAAAACAACCACCCCACCACCACCACCACCAAAACCTTAGTCCTGACAAAATAATTCTTTCTTAGCACATACTTTATTCTAAGCAGAATGTCAACTATGTGTGCTCGTCATGAGGGTCACGGTCAGGACCCCCAGCTCAGGGACTGACAGGGTCTGTGGCACCAGTGTGTGCACAGGCTCTTGTGGCAAATGTTACGGGCAGCACTTGAGCCGCTTATGAACCGAACATGGCACAGGGACAGCAGCCTGTTTCCTTCTCTTTGTTTGTCCTTGGGTTAGTGCAGTATGAGAGCAAAGGAGATGTTGTTTTTGTCTGTATCTGTAGAGATAATTACAAATCTAAACTACATATGTTAATGCTTCACATATTTAAGTAGTTGTTTATGAATATGGATTAGCCCATCCAGTGACTATTAACAATGACAAATATCTCGTGTTCTTCAGCACTGTTTATCAACAGGTATTCCAAAATTTATTGTGGTTTTAACCTTATGATTTATACAAGCTCTGTGATATTCACAGAAGTTGCTCTGTAATGAACTGCCGGCAAAACAGAGCACCAAATTAAGTGTAGCAATTAATGTATTCAAGCATAGTAGCAAGGTCATCTGAAAGTAATAGATTTTAGGGAGAAGAGTTGCCCATGTTAGAATTCAGCATTTCTGGACTACTATCTTTTCGTAGTAAGTTAATGGTAATAATAATATTCTGTTGGTACAAACAGTCCAGCAGTGTCAGTTTCTGATCCCATGGAAGCGTTACTTTCCAACTATGGTAACATACACAATGGCACTCAAGGATGAACTTGGCCTTGCCACTCTGCCAAATTTTGGTCAGCTTTGCAGGACCGGCTGTCTTTAGAGGGCATGACCTGTCTGCTGACCAGATTTAACACTCTCAATGCAATCTGCATTGACCTGCAAGAGGTGTGCAATAGAGCACAGACCATCCCTCTAAAAACATCAGTCATTGCTTTACTACTATAACTTTCACTTGTACTTCTTAGATTCCTGCCGCTCAAGTACATACCCGCTTCTCTTATGGCTTCCGACAAGATCACAGCTGGAGATAGTATGGCTGCAGGCACTATACGTTTTCATGCATTCTGAGTACTGTTTCAGGAAGAGAGAGAGATTACAAATTTTGACATATTGAGAAAAAAAAGAGGAAGTCACATGGACTGCAAGTTCAAAATAAAACATAATAAAAAATGAGGAAGTCAAATGGACTTCAATGTAAAAATACAAAAAAAAAAAAATAATAATAGCAGTGAGTGTAAGATATTTCTTGGCCACCAACACTTTGAGTCTTTGAAACTGTTTTATTAAATATAGTAAATGTGCTTCTGTGAGAAGTGACACAATTACTCCACATTTTTGCCAAGCTGCTTGATGTGAGAACTATCAGAAGTCTCTTCGCAGATTGATTCGTACACTGCAGAAGAGGAGATACATAAAGGTCAGGAGACAGACTGTGTTTTTTATTAGAATGATGACTATCCTTAATATTTTTCATTAGTATCTTTCAAGTACAAATGCATGCTTAAGTGGAAGTAAAGGGTATGTCAGGATAAAGAGGTAAGTAAAGAGGTATAAAGCACACCAACAACAGAACAATTAACCAGAGCTGAAGAATGCATTGTTGTTCCAGGGTCTTGGTTGATTTGCGTGATTCTTGGGTTGGGTAAGAGGTACCACACAGAATGTGCTCATGTTGATCTCAAACAAAAGCAGGAGACGACACAGGTCAAATATATGTAAAGGGGCTGGATACAAGTCAGGTTGAGTTTATGTATCATTCATCATATATACATAGACCTGCTTTAATATATTCTGGACCAAAGTAAATAAATGCATTTGGCACTGGACTGCATAGATATACTGGCTCTGGTCTTGGGATTTAGCTCTGGATTTTCTAAAACATGTTCTATATCTTTAGTGTAGATATGCCTTAAAATGATTTTTTTTTAGCTAGCTCTTCCATCAGCTGTGAGCGGCAAGGGGTTGGGAGGAAGGATACTTAGCCACCGTGTGTCACGTGGAGTAACCATGTCAATGGTTACTGTGGTATTGCATGAAACATGGAAGTCTAGGAAGGTGAGTGTTCCAACTAGGAAACAAAGTAGGTAATTTTGCTTTACATTCAGAAGAAAAAAAAAATCAGTATGTGTTGATATTTTAAGGTTCAGATGGAAAATGTGGTTACTACACATTTAGTATAATGTAATCTGAGACTAGGAGAGTCCATAAAGAGGTATATTATACATTTCTGTGTAAGAATGAACAAGGCCGTAAATTACAGGCAACTGGCAAAATTCAGCTATATTGGAGATGCTTTGTGCTACTAAAAGGCATTGGACTCTTGTATTAAATACAGACCGTGTATTTAATTGTGGTCCAGGATTTTGACCCAGTAGTTTCTCCATGGTGCAGATACAAGTCTGTGCTATTACAATTTTCTCTATGCTCCTGTAACTTCAGCTGATGTTATTTTACTATCTCATGTTCTGCTCGGTATGTTGATGGCTCAGTAACACCATTTCAGGGAGAGGTGGGCTTACAAGCATTTGCTCTGTGTTCTGAGCACAACCTGTGATAAGGACAGACAGTCCGTGCTTCAGTTTCTGGTAAATGTGTGGAGCTGCATAAAGGAGGTGATTAATTTCCTAAGAGATATCCAAAGCCTGTTCCCCTCTCCATTTCTCATTAGGAAATGCTGAAGGTGAAACTTGTTCCTCCAGAGCAATGCTTTAAAAGATCCTACTACATGGGAAATGGAAGTTTGTGCCAAAGTCTGAATGTTTCTGAATGCCTGGGTACTCCTGCTTCAGTCTGCTCCCTGGTGCCAGCTCCATGATTCAGTGTTGTTCTGAGCAATTCTTGCTTGCTTTTTTGCATTCCTTCCATTCAAATAATTTATACTTGGGCTCCCTGGTTTTGCAGGGAGATGCACCCTTGCTTTCTGCACTGTGGGGATTGTTGTGTAGTATGCAAGGAATATAGCAATAGGGCTAGTGATTTTTTTTTTCCCCAGAAGACTTTTTAGTGCTGTCACTATTGTCTCTACTTTGCTGTTGCTCTGAGGATGACATAAAGAACCAGTGATGAAAACCTAAATACTGGAAAAACACTTAGAATGCTTTAAAGGAAAATTGGGGCCTTTTACCTGACATGAGAAACTTAGAAACTTTCATTCAATTGTGGACATTAGGCAGCTGATGATAATTTTGTAAGTAGAGCTAAGTCAATATATCTGGAAAAGTAATCAACTACAATAGAGTAAGTGGCCTTTCCAGAAAAACAAATGTATACTAGCTGCAGCCAAGGACTGAAAAGTACCTTTGTGGAAAATAATTGTCTAAACGCTTGGGGTTTCTCTCTGTTGTTACATCCCTGTAGGTCTCTACTGGAATTCTAGATATAGCATTTGCTCTTGCGAGTGATTTTTCCTTGTATACCTCCAAAGGCAAAAGAAAATCAGATCAGTAATAGTCAAAATATTTGAATTGTAAGGGGAAGCTACTTGTTACTTGGGACTCAGTAATGTCACAAGGATCTTGTGCTCTGTATCCTGAGTAAAAGCCAAGTCAAATATTCACTGGCATGTTTGCAGGTCCAACTCATAGCTAGTTCTGCTTTTTCCACTTGAGTTTGTTCCTGATCCATTTGTGTGAGGTATTTTGGTATGAATATTGGATGTTATGTATGAGCACCCTTTTTGTACAGTCAGAACATGCATTCACCACCTGGTTGGTTAGTAACTGAATTGAGTCAGAACTGGTAGAAAGACTAGCTTTGGTTTAATTTGTCAAATTTTGTTGAGTCTCCTCCAGATCCACTTTTAAAAGTGACTTGAATGATTTCAATAATTGAGCAAAACTCAGTAAAAGAATTTCCCCCAGACTAGTTGTTCTGTGAGTGCATCTTGGAATTTTTGGCAAGGCATGTGAGGCCTCTCATTAGCACAAACAAAGTATTGTCCATCTCTCAAAGGTCACAAAGATCTCAGACTGTACAGAATGAAGCCTTAAACTCTGAATACTTTCCAGTGTTGAGCTTGATGGATTTGTGCACCAAACTGGTAGAGGCACAAATTTTGATCCAGAAGTCATGATGCTTCAGGTCTGCATCTTATCCAGCAAGGTTAGAGCATAAGCAGAGAAAATTCAGGATTGTTTTTAAAGACAATTGTTTTTGGAAATGCTTTGGTACCAAAACTGTGCTGATTGGAAGCTGATTAAATCAGTTCCTTATAAATGACTGAGGAAAAGATAGTGGATTTTTCAATTATTTCAAATATTATTTATTTTTTGATCCTTGGAAGAAAATAGTGGGTTTGAGGGTTTTTTTACTTTTTTGGTGTTTTTTTCTTTTTTTTGCCATTGCTGATATATACCAATATTTGAAGAGAAAGGGAAAGATGAGATAGGAGAGAATTGGTGTCTGACCAGATAAAAACCCATCATAAGTCTCAAAACTTACACAGTATTTTTCTTACCTCAAGGTTATTTTTCATGATTAAATAATTTAGTATAACCAATACTGTCTTCCTACAATAAGCACTGTGGTCTTTTGCTTTGGTGGTGAAAGCTAATTCTTTTGAAGTCAGTGTGTATAAAGAAACGGAAATCGTGAAATGTGGTTTTCAAGTGAATTGAATGCTTTCCAGGTTTCTTTAATACAGCTGAAGTGAAGACTATAGGACACCACTGAGGCTCTCAGCAAGAGAATTCTAATGGAGCCTGAGATTGTGAGCTTTCTGTTCAGGCAGAACAGAGCACCTTTTCAAAGGTTGTCAAGAATGAAACTTAGTTGGGTTCTGCAAGAGACCAGGAAATAATCATTCAAACTGCCTGACATCTAACTCCTAGAAATATAATGGCATTAAAGGCAAGAAGTCATGCATGTAATCATATAGCACTGAGAAAACTTATGTGAAGTCTAGACCAAGAAGAAAATCTAGATACAATAACATTTTCTGTCTGTATGGTTCTAAGGACCTTGGATGTTAATGGCACTGCAGCAAGAGCCAGAAAAGTGAAAGCAAAAAATCCCCCAGTGTCACAAGACAGCCAAAGACCATGCTGGGCACATGAAAACCAATGAGACCTTACTATGAGTTTTCAGAAAGACAGTATTTGTACCTTGGCACTCAGTCTCAGATGAACAAGTGAATTCCGTTGGTACTGTAAGAGGATTTAATGTACAGAAATATACAACACTGCTACAATTTTTATATTTGTCATTCTAAACATACACAAGATTTTCTTACAAAGAAAAAAAAAAACGAATGAAAGAAGCAAGAATACGGACTAATTTCCCTATATCAGATGGAATTTTCTCATCTGTGAAAAATGCAACCACCAAATACTTTTTCCTGCCTTACCGCTCCAGCTGGTTTCCTCCCAGACGTCATCAAATCCTTTTATAGATTTCATTAGTCCAGCATCTCCTTTCTTAACAATGTCAGAGTACCTTTCTGTGCTAAATAAATACAAATGAATATTAATACATTCTTTTGTTTGACTCCTCTAACTCAGAGCTACAGCAAATGCAAATTTTGTTCAGTGTGCTTGTATTCCATTGGAAGGCAAAGAACAACAATTTTTTTCATAGATTCTAATAACAGTAATTTGGAAACACAGATTAGGCAAGGTAGGTGTCTTGGTGTATATGTAGAACAAGTTGATGTCTGCCAACAGAAGATAATCCTAAACAAAACCTTTCTTCCAAAATATGTACAAAATTGTGATTATTTATACACCAGAGGTTAAACCTGCAAGGAATCTTCTTGACAGCTAAGTGGATCACATCCTCCTTCTTTTCCCATAGAGGAAACAAAAAAAAAAATCCTTATAATAACCCTATGTAGTGTTATCCCTTAAGGCTTTCTTTTGTCATAGCAATATGCAAAATATTTCAGTGCATCACAGGTATGAATTTGCCTTAGTTTGATTTCTTTTTCTGCTTTAACAAGTCAGTCACTCCCAGCAAGAAAAGCATCTTATTTTCCATACAGTTGGAATCTGTGTTGCTCAGTAATTTTTGATTCATTTTATTTCCAAATGAAAGGACTTCATTGTTCATCTGTGTAGCACTTTTGGTATCATATGGTTTCAAATCTGAAGAAAGTTTATATTTGTTCTTTTGTAATGACAGAAGTGGAATAAAGTTGCTGTTCTCTGAGGTATTATTTTATTCAGCCTTCCTAGTGGATCTAAACAACCTGAGTAAGTAGGTTACTTAGTGCTGGGGAGAAGGGAAAGACAGGAGAAAGGAGCATGTTGTAAGTCAGTCATGGAAAACAGGATTTATTAAGCTTTGTAGTTCATTGTTTTTAATATTTTGAACACAACTGAACTGAGTCACACTCCACTTCTCCTCCCAGCCCCATCCTAGAGGACATGTTTATGTGTTCTCCTGTCTGGTTTGTGCCATGCCAGTTTGGAGTCCTCTGCTTCTGCCCTGTCCTTTCCAGTTCTGCAGGAGAGTCCTCTTTTCTGTCTGGCATAACTAGGTTTTTCATTCTTGTGCTTCAAACTTAATATGGCTGTTCACAACCCAATTTATTCTTAAAGCACCAATTCATTCTTTAATGCTTTTCCACTCCAAAGTAATGTATCTTTAGAAAATTAACTTGGTGCTGGCAAAGTTCTGCCTGCAGATGTAGAAAGCTTATGTTAGAAGCAGTTCTCAATTATTAACAATGATATAAATTGGAAAGGTTATACTGAAGACTTTTCCATTTAGGGTGGTTTTAAGTATCAGATGGCATTTGTCATAAATCTATGACACAAGTCGGTAGTACATTTCATTTGGTTTAATTAAGTTTCACTTTGGTTAGGCTTAAATTAATAAGAGATGGCATTAAGTTGTAGATACACCTTAACTTAGTAAACAGGTCCAGCGTTTTAAGATACTGTTACATCTTATGTAGTGCTGAATGTTCAGTCCACAACGCTGCCAGCAGATCAGAACCTGTGAGCACATCAGCATGAAGTGCAGAGGCTTAGCTCAGGATCAGCACAGTTCTACAGGGCTTTTTTTTTTTTTTGTCTCCCATAACATATTTACTGAAGTTAGATTGAATAACAATTTATTGTCTGCACTAAGAACATGAAGGTAGCTGAAAGAAGAATTTGATTCAGTTTTTTTTATTCACTCTTGAATCCAGCCTGACGTTCACACTACTTGCTCAAAATAAGAGGTTTTTTTTTTTCCTTTAAAATACATTTATGGGCTCCACAGAGTGCATATTGAGTGGCGTATTTGGCAGGTTTGAGATCAATCTTGTTCAGGAAAGCTGTATTATTTTACACTATTAGATTATTTTAAAAGCATCCTGCCAAGAAAGTATGTAGCAAGAAGATCATTCAGTTATCCTGATTAAAAACATTTGCAGCTGTCATTTGAAACTTGTATACAGAAGCCATTTCTTTTGTTACCATTTCTGTAGTTGGCATTCCTTCTTTTCTCCATATATACACTTGTTCACAGAAAACTGAAGGTCTGCAACCAAACCCTCATTTTCACAAGTGGTCTGGAGTGAGGTCAGAAACCTTGCAGTAGGTCAGCACCCTGTTTTGGTGTGGGAAGGTCAGATCAGCAGCCTGGGGGGATGTCTGATGCTGCCTCACCAAGCTCACTTACCCTTGGTCCTGGACCTGTTGAGGTTGTTCCTGCCTGGCTGTGACTCCAGGTGGAGCATGTGGGTGCACTCACACATACTGTGTGGCTGTGACCACCAGCTTTCAGATGTCCTGTAATTTCCAGTGAAGTCAGAGCTGATTTCAAGAGTTATCTCTGTGTAAATGATAGCAGCAAACCATCTGCTATCGCTGCTTCACCAAGAAAACCACAAGCAAACAAGCTATAAATATTTTTCTTTGATGGAAATAATTCTTTCTATCAGGTAAGAAACGGATATAATACTTCATCCTTTCTAACAATATACATTAGGAATGAGATCACGGTGAAAACTAAGAACTAGGCCTATAGAACATGCTTTGTTAAAAAAACTCGCCCTGAATCAAAGATACAGCAAACTGCACTCAAATATATAAGCCCTTCCTCTCCCTTTAGATGGAGGTAGGTGTAGCCTTACCTATGAACCACATATAAAATTTATTTTTGCATTGATTTAGGGTAACTAATGATTTCAGCGCTCACTGTCTCTCTCATATCCTTCAATGCCCTTTCTTGTCTCTGCCTGCTCATTTGGAAGTGGCAAATGCCACCATGAGAGGGTTAACAAAGATTCATCACTGCTCCAGGGATGGATGAATTTTCCTCTCGCATCATTTAAGATACATTTAAGATTTTGTTGAAATAATTGAAGGTTATTTCCTTCACATTTGGTTAAAGACTCAGATACAGATAGACATTTTAAAAACCCTAACGTAAATACTGATTAAGAATCTTGATTACTCAGGAGCTTGACAAAGTTCTGGTTTGCAGCGGACAGGAATCCTAATGCTAGAATTCACCTCCTAAAGGTCTAAGAATGGTTGAGGCTTCTCCAGCACACCTGACTTCTGGAAGTGTACAGCACTTTTAAATTCACAAGCCTAATTTATTAGCAATAGTAGTTTTTAGTGAGTTATATGAATTACTGGAAGCTTTTCCACCTGTTAAAATTATCTAAATCTTCAAATACAGAATAAATAATCAACTTAGTCACCAGTTTTTTTTTTAAATATAAGTTATGTTCTACATGATTTGTTGTAATACTATTTTTTAATGCTTTGTACTTTTACTACTCCTAGGGTTGTTAATTATAACATCAGGTTTAAAAAAAAAAATCAACTTAGCATAAAATAGTTGTCTTTCTCCCTGAAATATCTCTGAGTGCACTGCTGTGGTGCATTTTAAGTCTAAAATGGATTTGTTAAAAAGGGAAGAGAGCTCTAGGTATACACATTTCATTAAATGTCCAATTATATTCATAGCTGGAGCTGTAGTGATTTCTCCTTGATTTTTAATAGAGAAGCTGCTCTCCCAGTAATTATAATTGCTTGTTAAACTACCCTAATAGCACAGTACTAGCCTATAAAGACCTGTTTAAACTTGAGATTCAGGTAGTTCTCTCTCATTCTAGGCACCTCTTTTGTTAAGGCTAATTGAATCATCAAGGTTATTCCACTGTCCTCTCAGAGGAAGCATTCTTGCTTTACCATTCACACAAAATCTTGCTAAGCAACACTTCTAGCTGAATTGCCATTTTAGTAATTTGTAACAAATGCCATGAAATCTAAGGGATGAAATGATAAACAACAGAAAACCCTTAAAATATGAGGCTTTGAATTGTTTAGGGGTACTCCTTTTTCTCTCTGTGAAAGTTTTTCAGACTAAACCAAGTCATTCAATTGCCTAAATGTGGAATACCCTATTATCAGTGAGAGTGAGTTCAGATCATAAGGAAGCAGTTCAATGGCAAGATTACTACACTTCAAGGATCTAAGGAGAGAAGAAAATGTAATGCTGGGGAAGAATGGAAATTAATATTAAGCTTAGAAATTTTAAAACGAAGTAATTCCTACTTTTTAGTAGAACAGTAGTAAAGAAGGCAGACCTGTCCTAAGTGATGAGCTTTCAGTTTGATGATTGAACTGGGGGGAAAAAGAGAATTAAGAAACAAAACTACCTGAACTTTCAGTTGAATGGATTTGTTTTGGAAAGTGGTTATTTTGGTTTTATGTATCAAGTTGTTTATTTTTGAAAGGAAAACTCTCCCCATTTTATTTCCTGGCTGTTCTTATTTTTCCCTCCTACCTCTTTCTTCAAAACAGCTCAGCAAATTCAAATTTCCAGTCGCTTTGACTTGAACCTGTATCTTTCAGGAAATTCATCATTTTCTTAAAGAAATTTCTCAACTCAAAGGGCAAGATGAGGCACTGACTCTTCTGTTGTAACCTGTATGAAAACCTACAGCCATACTTGTACTGGACTGGTAGTTAAGAGTAAATAAGTTCAAAAAGGACTTGTTCAAGAAAGACTAAGAGAATATTCTAAACAGTTAAACAAGGGGTACATTTAGGTAAACTATTCAACAAATTTAAGTTATTCAGCTGGAAAGCTCTACAGAGCCCTTGCTCTTCTGTCTATGGCTGACTTGCAGACCTGCTAAATAAGGGGGGAAAAAAGGACTATGTTCAAGAGCTGGTGTTCACACAGGGAATGGTGAAATGAGCATCCTCTTTGAGGGAGGATATGGTTTGCAAGTGGCAAAGAGGAACTGGAGATCTGCCAGTGAGAATACCAGTATGGCGTTCAAGTTAACTCCATCAACCTCCCAGCCAACTCAAAGTGACACATCCTGGATGCTAATAAACATCATATGGCTTTTCAGTCTGTGGTGGGAATGGCCAAAGCTGCAATTTTTCAGATAGATGAAGTACTGCTGTGGTATCATAAGGACGTTTTAATTAACACGATTCATTGTGAAGGCAGAGTAGGGGCAAAGGAAATGATTTCAGAATCACAGCAATGTCAGAAGTTCAAGGGAGGGAGGAAGTGGCTGATAAGCTGTTGTCAAGAGAAGATTCAGGCCAATAGAAAGCTCAACAGAAGGGCCCTCAAATGTCTAGATACATCTTCTGCAGTGTCTTCAGACAGTTGGCAGCAGCATAGCCGTGAAATGCAGGAAAAAGATAAAATATCTTGTCAGTAAGACACTGTCTGTTTCTCAGTTGGGGTTTTTTTATGTCATTTCTTATTTCATAGCAGCCACCAAGACACATGAAATTCCTGAACTAAGACTACAAATTATGCAATTTTACTGTGCTATTGTGTCTGTTGGCTTCACTTGGTGGTGTCAGTAGAGGAGCTGTAGAAGTTGCTTGTGTAGAGGGTTTTGGTTCTGTTTGTCAATAAGTCTTTTCATTTTTTTTTATTTAATTGTTTGATTGGAATGTGTTGCCTAGCATAAATATAAGCTAGGTACTTTGAAAAGTCTTACATGTTTGCCAAAAGTGTATACAGTGGGACCCAGTTACAGTAGAAAAGATACAAAACAATCATTTGAGATTTAATCATCACAAGTCTCCATTCCAATTTCTCTAATTACCAGATTTTTACTCTCTACAACTGCAATTGCATATAATCCAGATCAATCGGGCAGTGTATAGGAAATTAAAGTAGAATCTTACTATTGGAGGAAATATGTCAATGTGGCTTGTAAATGACAGACAGAAAAAACAAGGGGATGACGATAGGAACATATCAGTCCTACTGCAGGGTCTCATTTGCTAGCTATTAACTAGAGAAGGAAACCTTGGGCTGGATTCTTAGGCAGCCTAGATTGAATTGCCTAGACTAGTGTGAACAGAAGGGATTTACACCAGCTGACATCTTGTTCTACGAGTTTGAAATTTCACATTTCATTTTCTAGCATGCCAGAAAACCTTCATTCTTTTTTTCTGAAAGAATGTTCTGCTGGTTATAGCTGCAGAAATTTAAGCTTGTCTGAGGTCATCAGCTGCTTTTACTACTTTTTAAAAAGAAAAGAGCCTACAGTTGACTGTATCTTTGGAGGTAAATATTTAGGATGCAATGTGGTTATCTAACATCCAGCTGTTGTCTGTAGCTGTGGAAAGAATTATGGAAAACTTTAGCAGCATTCAAGACAAAGGAGCATATACATGCTTCAGTTATGTGAAAGAAAAGTGAATCTTCCTGATCTGAATCCATAGCATGTACAGCCCAAGGAGGACACTCAAAATTCAGACAAGTAGGAGATCAAAGGATAATAGAAACAATAGCATGATTGTTCCATAAAACAAGCTATGCTCAATACACAGCCAGATCATGGCTGCAACAGTCCAGATGTGAATATTTTGGGCAAGTTACTTAGGAATTACCCACTAGATATACTTGAATAAATTGTGTTCTCTTTCATCTCCTAGCAGTCCTTGTACCCAACTTTCTGGGCTTTGTCTTTAATAATTAACCTGAAGGAAGGACATTGTACATAAGATAAAGCTTTATACTATTCCAGTTTGGAAGGGTTTAGTATTAAAGTCTGAAAAATCTTACTCCTAATGGGAGTAAAAGGAATCTAGCAGCCCCCACAGAATCAGACTCTTCCAGCACAAGTGCCTTCTGCTTTTCCAGTAACTTTAACACATCGAGGCATGTCAGTCCAGGTAGAATACTCGGCTTTCTGATATCAGTTTATCTAGGTCAATGTGTCAAAGAAATTAAATTATTTTAGGTTGCAATTATTTTTGGTGAGGACCTGTTAACAGTGATAAAGCTTCAAATTGTCGGAGTTCAGTAGTGTGTTTATTTGAACCCAAGGATACTTGATACTGTCATGGAATATTTTTTTATTTAAAAAACAAAAATATGAATGTTGAAAACTATTTCAATTCCACTATTTGGTTGAGGATTTAAATACAGCTTTATGGAAATTCACTATGGTGGTTCCCACAGCAACTGTATTTCCACTGTAGAACACGCAACAGTATTATATTTTTTTCTAAAACTGAAATTATACCATTGTCTGTAAAAAATCTGAGCAATTTCACATGCACAGGAAGAGTTACATATTTTTGAAGGAACAGACTATTGAATTTTGAGCTTCAGTAATCTTTTCATTTCTCATCTATAATTTCCCATTAAGATAGGGTTTTGTACCACCGTATTTCTATAGAACTTGACAACAATTCCTTTACAGGCTCTTATTTTTGTAATATTTTAAATGTGAAGATCAAAGTGATTAATAGATTCCATTTCAATGCAGAAGTACTAAAGAGAGTGCTTCCTTAGATGACTTCTGTAATCAGGTTTAATTAAAACAATTTTTTGTACTTCACGAAATGAGATTCAGATATTTATTTGAATGTAACCATAGTCATTTAATTAAATCATTAGCAATCACAGAGATGACATTATTAGTTCAAGCTCACTTAGCATGTATTTTAGCCTGAGGCAAAGCCAGGGGCTAAATTCAAGACAGGCACCTCTTTTTTTTCTTTTTTTTTTCCATTGCATTAACATAAAATCCTGTGAATGTAGTGTATTGTTGCAGTCCGAGTTATAGCAAGTTCTAGCAAATTTTACCCAAGACTGAAACCCAATGTGCTGGGCCTAAGAGCTGCTTGGAAGAGAGAGCTCCTGATGGGGACAGGTTGCAGTTTCAGTACACAGTACAAATAAAGAGTATGAAGGAGAACAGGCAAATGCTGCTCCCAGACCTGCTGCTGGTCACAGCCTGTCATCAGATGTTCAGGTAAGATGCAGTAGCCAGCGCACCCTTCATCAACTCTGTGGCAGTTGTGAACCCGCCCTCTTAATATAAATGAACAGGTTCATAACCATTTATTGTTCCTCTGCCTATATTTTAACTCACAGGTTTGTAGTTTAAGTGTGGATTTGTTGCTCTGTCATCTTCCTTGTAGTCTGTCTGGTTATGCCACTGAAATATTCACCTGATTCTACTGACATTTTCCTTGTTATTTTTGGTGTAATGGGACATAAAAATCTGGAAATGAACTGGACACAAGTAGTACTTCTAATTAAGAGTAGAAATGTTATTTCCATGAGATGAGCATAAGAGAAAAGGAAAGAAAAATCTCTTAGAGACACTCTGGAGATACAGCTTAATAAAACTGGCTCCAGCAGGGATTTCCCAGACTGAATCATCCGAGGGGTCAAAATCCCTCGGACACCTCATGGTGTTCCAGTGCAGAGCCCCAAGCCCAACAAAGGCCATGTGTTCCTGCTGTGCACTCAAAATCTATGCATTTAAAACTGAACCAAACACATGGTTACGAGGGTAGAGTTCCAAGAGGAGATGCAATTTTTGTATCGCCACAGTCCAACCCAAATTCGTATTATAAAATGTGTTGTCTTTGAGGTGGGTGAGCAGGCAAAGACATTTGAGAGACGACGATGGGAGTCAGAAGCCAAATTGCAAAGTATCAGTGTGCTAGTGTGGGAACAGTAAGAAGAAGGTTCTCCAAAAAGCTGGAAGGACCCACAGGGAGAAGTGGGATACTTGGCTATGGAGGTCTTGTGCACGAGTGAAATATGCTGGCAGTTTGTTCCAGTTCTCTCATTTGCAATTTGTGAATAGATGAAAAGAGCAACTGAAAACAAAATAAAAGTGCAATTGCCTTTTTCAGTCTTCATTAACATTCTCCTCTTGAACAGATGGGGCTTCACTGGATATTCTTATGTTGAGTTTTGTTCTGGGCAATATGATGTTATTTTAGTAACTTAGGAGACTTAAATTTATAGACAGAGTATCGGAATTGTTATGAACACAAATCTTAGGAGAAAAACATCTGTTTCATGTCAACTTAGAATTCACCTTGAATTTACCTGGCTTCTGATTTTTCTTGTCACCCTGTAACTAAGGCCATGTTTAGAAAAATATTCACTGTGGTTTCCAGACATCTGCTCTGAGAAATTCACCCCTGTTAAATTTTGTTACCAGTTTAAAATTCAGCTTCTGTTTTCCTAAAGTGATTGCTGAGATGTACAGACACAGAACGTGTCTGCAAACTCTGAACCAGCTTTACTGTCTTCAGGTGCACATGCTGCCACTCTTTATATTTTGCTGTTTGATTATTTGTAGGCAGGAGGGAGACTCAAGGATTGAGCTGGATCAGTAGTAAATTTTAGCTCATTTTTTCTCCTTGGTTTTTGTTTGGTCTCTTGCATTCACATGGCACGATGTGGCTGAGTGAAAAGTTGTTTGTGTTGTCATAACAGGTGTAATTTTAAAATAAATACTCATTCTCAAAAAAGCAGAAAAGTTCTGAAAAATCAGAACTATATTTGGCAAATTTGGCAAATATTTTTTTTTTTTTAAGAAAAGGAAGAGGGAACTCTACAATTTTAGACTTAATGTTTCATTCTGGAGCTGACAAAACATTTGATTTTAACATTTGAGATGTCTTTTGAATGTGTGATTTAAGTAACATCACTAGGTTAATGAGGCTCGACATTTATAAGGGAAAGAACTAATTTTGAGTCAAATTAACAGTTTAACCATCTTTTTATTGAGAACATCTCAAATGTTTAACGTTGAATCAAATTTCTTTCAGGGGATTTTTTTCTTTCATCTATCAAACCAAAAAAAATCCATCTCTCTGAGATGTGATAACAATAGACTCTTTGCTGTTGGGAAGGTAGAGTGAGAAAGAAGTACACTTTCCTTTCTCATTTCTCTTGTTATGATTTGGCCTTTGCGCTTGCTGCAGCCCCATTTTGTGGAGCAAATGTTCATCATCATGAGATCTGTTCTGTCAGTTACATCAAACATTAGCTTTTTTCAAAATTATCCTGATGTGACAAGTGTCCATAATTCAAAATACACGATAAAAAGAGAGCAAACTAATATGATGTGAGAGGTTTACAAACATGCTTGAACTGAAGGCTGCCAAAGTAAATTACGATGGTATGGAAGGGGCAGGATTTAGGACAAGGGGATTATTAGTCACTGTTTTATTAATAGGCATTTTCTGGAAAACATAAATTGTAGAATTGGGTTAGTCCCCAGAGGAGGAAGACTAGGAAGGTAATTTGTAAATAAGTAAAATTATTTCTATCTTGGACTGAGTGGTTTGGAGGCAGGTATCAGTCTCTTCAGAGAGCACATGGTCACTGATGCACGGAACTACATGCTGCGTAGGTCTCAGTGTGCACAGCAAACTACTCTTTCTATTACCCATGCTGTTTTCTGATTTGAATTACAGAGGCCAGTTTTCTTGCTGTAATCAAGCAAGAACCTTCAAAGAGATGGGAAACGAGTAAAGAATGTGTAGAGAAATGCTAGAAGTTAAAACACTTCAGACCCTGCTGGCTTCTGGGTGTCTTGATCAGGGAGCACAGGCAGAGCTGCCCGCTCCTGGGAACCCAGCTGCTGGAGGGCAAAAGGTGGGAGAGGGGAGATGCCTCCTGAGATGCTGCCAGTTCCTGGCTTGGAGAAACCAGTCCATGTTCAATGTAGGCAGACAGCAGCTGGGCTGCCCACAGGCGGGGGTGCAGGCAGGACAGGCCCCATCTCAGCTCTTTCTCTTTCTAATTGGATACTTTTAATTATTTTGTTTTAAGTTTTTGTCCCATATAACTTGATGTCGCAGTAGGATGGCTATTGCTCTCATCTGCCTCTTTTCATTCCTGCCACTTCTGAGTTAACTTCCCCCTGGTCTTCCTTCAGCATCCTTTCCTTGTGTGACTCATTTTGTCACCTTACACCATTTACATTTTTTAACTTAAGACAGCATAAAAAGTATTTGGTTTTGGTTTTTTTCTTTAATTTATAAGAATGGGAGAGCGAGGGAATCAGAAAAAGATATAGAGGATGACATCAAACACGTAGTTAAGAATAAAAGTTGGAAAGTACAGGCAGATCCTTAACTCAAGAAAAGATTTGGCTGAAATGAAATACATGATCTGACCAGTGTTTACTAAAAATGAGCCGAAGAACAGATGCACGGAGCCAAACCAAAGTTCCACCTAGCTGCAGCTCAGGAGCTCCCCAAGGCAGAAGGGCCTTCTGAATCTCTAGTTAACCCTTGGTGGATTTTTCTGCTCTGAACTGGTCCTCCCTCTCTTTAGATCCACGCAGGCATTTAGCATCCATGACCTCTTCTGCTCCTCTTCTTGACTCTGCTCTTGAGCTCTGTGCTGCTGAAGGGCCTGTTTCCCAGCCAGATGAGAGCCTGCAGCTCTTGCCAACTTGAATTGGAATTTGAGGAGCAATTAGAAAGATTAACAATTTTAAAAAATTCTAATGAAAGAATGACTTGAGCAGTTAATAATTTCCTCTCTGCTGTTGTGCACAGTTCCAGGATATTTAAAAAAAAAAAAAAAAATTAAAAAAAGGCAGCCCTTAGAAAAGCTTTATATGACAAAACTTTGGGAAGGTTCATATCCTCTCTGAAATGACTGAAATGAGAAGTGTCTCAGGTATTGGCATTGGGGCTGCCTCTTAATGATGATTATTCTTATAAATGTATATTAAAAAATATATTGACATGTATGAAAACATACAGGTATATATATGAAATATCAGCAAACTATCACAAGAGGTTAACATAAAACAAACATGTTCTTTCAGCATCTTAGTCTGGAGACCTTAGTGCCCAACACGCATTTCTTATTTCATGCAGAAAATTGCAAGGTTAAAAAAGTAGGGCTAAAATTAACCCACTGGGCACAGAAGATTTTACATGGTGTAATCGCACCTTTACCCTCTCACAGCTGCATTTTTGAGGACCAGGTTTTGCCTATGATCCTAACACATACTTGGAGTTGTTTTATTTCTTACATTGTTTTGAAGTTGTTTTAATCTTCCTGCTGATTTTCCCATTGTCTTTTTTCCTTTCCTAATGCACCTCTTTACCATTTGCCGTCTGGGTTGCAGGACCAGCACCTATAAGAAGAGCGCAAACTGCTCTCTGAATGGGAAAGCAATGCTTATGAATGTGATGCATTTCACTGCTGCATTTTTTAGTATGTTTTTTTCCTTTCCCACTTAACTCTTGCAACTTTCTTACTTTGAAATCCCTGTCTTCGACAATCAGCCTGTCTACACACATCCCTATAGCACACAGCGTAACAGCTCTCTAACAGCATGCACTCGCTTATCTCCCTACCATTGTGAACAAATTCTACTCAGAGTGAATATGGACTGATATGTTTAAAGTGTGATATGTATTTTGTCAATTGTTTGAGCAAGATTTGTCTGCTAGCTTCCAGTACATACCTAATATGCATGTAACTATTGGAAAGAGATCTGTAGCTTTCAGCTGCTGCATGTCTAATTTTCTAGACTTACAGCTGTAGATTGCAGATGCCGCCTTATCTGGAACCTACAACAATCAGTAAGAGGATTCTCCCCTTATACAGTATGAAAAAGTTTAGTAATTCTCCTGCTGTTTCTGGAGAAGTCCATTTCTCCTTAAAACTAATTTTTGATGGAGGTTTTTACTATGTGTATAACAGTATTTGACCTGTCAATTGCTATGTGGTGTTTTACATCTCCCTGAAGGTCATCATCATGGTGAAGACCTCCTTCTGAGAAACTCTGTACCAGTACATGAGTAAAAGCTATCTATGGCTGAAAGACTCTAGCATCTTCTTTTGGTTTGTTTTGCTTAGAGGCATTTGTGATTTATTTCAATGTTCTGCAGTCCAAAGAGTATGATGTAATATTTAAATCCTTATTCTTTTACAAGCTTGGTTTAAAGTATGTATTTGTATGGAGGCCTTAGGGTCACAAGTGGAAAAAAACAATAGGGAATACAAAATGTTCTTTGGCCATCCAAGGACTGGTCTGTTGGGTCTTTGAACTGTCTGGTTCTTGAGGGAGAACACCTTACCCCAGGGGAGCTCAGCACATGCTGATCCTGCATGGGGCAAGGAGGGGATTAGGTGCCAGACAAAGGAGCATCTGTCTGCCTTTTTGGAACCTGGCAATAGTCTCCTAGGGTGCCTTCTAGTTCAATGTTCTCTGCACACAAAGTTGGATATATATGCAGGGACTGAAGCTTAACTCATTTCCAAAATTTTTCTTCTTTCTGGACACTCAAAACATTTCCACTGACAGAGCGTGTAGGCAAAGGGAGGAGAGCCCTAGATTCAGCTAGGGAAATTTGAATTCCAGTTGTAGTATCTTGCCCAGTATATAAGTCAAAGCATTTCTCTGTCCCAGGCTGTACTTTCCCAGTTTTGAAAGTAACCACAGTAATATTAACGTGCACTGTAAAGCGCTTGGTGCATATCAACAGTAGGTATCTTAAGCTGGGTGTTACTGATACTGGGAGCAAGCCGCCAGGGTAAATTGAGTGAACTGTTGTCACTCCAACTGAGTACCAAAGGTAAGAGTAAAATGTGGTTCACCGGTTTTCACACCCTGTTTCCTATCTGGTATTTTAATGGCAAATGTCTAGTTTCCATTTCTGGGGCCTGCCTTCCAACCTGCACTGTTCTGTATCTGACTCTCCTGTTTCGTTTCCCAGTCTGCCAGCGTGTAGGCTTTCTTCCTGAGCGACAGCTCTGTGTCTCTGCTGAGAGGCTTGTGGCCGGTATGGGTACCCAAACTTCAGTGACCGTCTTCCTTGTAACATTAATGTATTTATTAAGCATCAATGAGTTTCTCCAGGGTCTGTGTGGGTACCAAGGAGTCTTTGAAGAATTAGTATTGCCTCTATTGGCCACATATATGTCCTCAGTATGAAGCTATGGGAAAGTTGATTTAATTCTAGATGGAAGGTCTTTTCTGCTGGAAATCTGGTGTTGGCTGCCAACAAATAAGACAAAGTTCCCAGACTGATCCTACCATATTACAAATCTGGCCTCTTCAGCTGTATTCTTGGCATTCTTCCTTAATGTAAAAAGTGTGTGAACATCTTGTCATACTCACTAAATCAGGACTTTGAGAAACATGCTGGAATATTCATCAAGGGAAACCATGTAACTTGAAAATAGACACATCTTGAATAAATAATTTATTTTTGAAAGAGACAGAGCTCTCTTTCCTCTCTTGTAATTTTATTAATATTGTTATTTTTTGCCCTTCATAACGAAAGGAACTGGGTTTTTAACTTTACATTGTATTCAATTTACCCTGCAGATTAGGTACAATTTTATTCTTAGTTTGAAAGGCAGTGTAAGGAACATTCACAATGAAATCATGTTAATAAGTGTAACTTTATTAAAGATCTATACAAAATAAGAGGGAGGCTCAGTGATCCTTCTCTGTCTACTTTAAATCCAGAAAAATAGCATAGATACTGGTACAGTAACCAGAATTGAGTACTCTACCAACACTAAATTTATACTGCTTCTCTTGTTTCTTTACCTTTTTTGTGGCTGTTAAATTTCAAGAATGTAAAGACTTCAGCTGAGGGCCTTGTAGCCAGGCTAATACTTTGAATAAATGAATAGTGTAAATGTTGTCATAATTTTGCATGGGAGTGAAACTGTCTACTTTAACATGGTTTTTTTGAAGAGAGGTTTCCTGCTTTTTCCTGTTCACTGCTCTCTCTTTCTGTCACTTTTCATTATCTACCCAAAATGAAAGAGTTCCAAGCAGGAGAAACAGACTCTATAAAGTCTACTGTTAATATTAGAGCTTTCTTTCACAAAAATACATCAAACTTCTAATTCTGGTATCAAAATGTGCTTGACCATGACTCACAAAGGTCTGATATTTCCCTTTCAAATGCCCATTAGCTGTATTTTGTCTCCTGCAAGCTTTCACCAGCTAAAATCCTTTTGCAGAGGAGAGTAGCTTTTACTTCTGTTTCTATATGGAAATGGACTGTTTAATCTGCCCTTGAACTTAATAACATTATGCTTTCAAGTGTTGTGGCACAGATACAGTTAAGAGACTCTATATGGTAAGGGAAATTGTATGACTTCATGTTCAGGACACTGACCCAAACAAGGGGATCTGAACCTTTCTTTCCTACGTTCCTCCTCACCAGGCTACTATTGAAAGGGAAAATTCTAGTTTTTAAGAGCTGGCATTTTCCAGAGGAAGAGAGTTCCATCAGAAACCAAAATTCCGTATTAGTTCTGTTAGCTGTTAGCATGGAACACCTAATAACAGTATTTTGGGGGGTTTAAAAGAGAGTGGTTAGATATTTCCTTCAAGATATATCTGCTTAGTAGGTTACCTACATTGGTGGAAGCTTTCCCTTACTAGTGTTTTCCAGTCAACCACTGATCCCAGCCTCTTTGTACATGAGTAATTCACCTTTTTGCTATAGAAGCTGATGAAACTTCCAGAGAAGTATGTTATTTTTTGGATTTTATGTTCTCTACTCTGTCCAGGCTCTTTTCCAACTCTTGTTATGCACAATTGGAATAACTCCAAGTGGAGGACAATAATAAAACTCCTACCATCTAACTGTAGCTGCCTTATTTGAGGAGTTTGTTCCTTATGTTCACCATGTTGCCTCAGCATTTAATAGGCCCAGAGTGTCTTGGTAGGCTCCTGGCCAGCATTGTCCTCTGCAGAAAGCATTACTAACTTAGCACACAGAAGTGTATTAATTTAGGGCTCAACTTCCTCACTCAAGAATCCAGCTTGAGCAATTGAGGTTGGTCTGTGCAAATATCCCACAATTAAGGCCCTCCTGTTGCTCCACAGGACAGTCCATGTTCAGCTGCAGAAGGTAAAGAAGAAAATGCACTAGCCTCCTGATTGTTTTGGTGGCCCTCCACGGATTCACTGTATTTTATCAGTGTATTTTATTTGCTATGATGGCACTCTAAACAACCAGCCAGCTGCAGATAACAAGCTTAGTGAACTCTGGTACTTCTGCCCTCTATGCTGCAATATAAATGTGTCCTAATATTGTCATATAGTAATCAGTGACAGATGCTTGTATCCGGCAGCTGCTCTCTCGGATGGCTGGAGAAAGGACAGCCATAGCTCTGCCTTCACTCCTTTAGTCCGCTCTGGTCCTGTGCTTTGTCAGGACCAGGCAATATCGGTAGTGGACATATATAACTGATTTTATTGCTAGCACAGCAGCACAGAGATGGTAATTTGAGAAGAGGGCATGATGCAGGCAGAGAAGAAATTGGGAAAAGGAAGATGCTGTTCTCAGTACTAACATGGTTATGTTTATTTTTTCAGGTAGCCTGCTGGTTGGCTTAAACGAGGAAGACTTTTATCACCTGAAATTTCCTTGCATGGAGAAATGTCTGCCTTTGACTAGCTGCACAGGATCATTTCTCGCAATGGCATCGCTTTCAGTTTGCAAGAAATCTGTGCTGCCCATTGAGGCATGATAATTTGGAAAGGGAGTAACTCGATACCTTTAGAGGAAGGGTAACATTCTACTCTGCACTGAGTATTCCTGTTGTGGAATACAAATGAAGGTTTACAGCTGGTCATTCAGTAAAGCTTATTAGAGTGAGCTTCATTAGCTCTTTTGTATGATTTTGCTAAAGGCTAAGCAGTATTCTTTATGTCTTTGTTACTTTTTGCGCATGCTTATATGCCATCTAAATATAGGAACCTATAGAGATGCAATTGGTTACAGAAGACACAGCTGCGGAGTTATTATTTACAATCAAATTAGAGAAAAAGAACAATTGAAGGGAACAGAGACCTCACTAATAACTGCTGGGAGCTTTGATTGAAATACTGTGTTTTCTTATATCCAAATGTATCATCAAGAGAGAAACAATTCTGTATGGTGGCTTTATTACTGGAGTGCTAGACTATGTTGTTTTATCGTTGTCAAATTTTACTTTTTATCTATGTTGTTGACTGTTTTATACAACTACTGTTTCATATTAATCTATTGCTCTTATTTTTCCTATTTTCTTTCTTTCATGAATTGCTGGATTCCACTTTGGCAATCTAAGGAGAAAAGAATCCAGATCCATCATCCTCCTTTCTTAATCAAAACCAAACTTGCAGAGATGGTACCCCAGAAATGAAAGTTCCCAAATCAGTGATGTCATTCCATCGTGTCACTGGCTGGCAAAGGGCCTCAAAGACTAACATTGGCAGCCTAACTAAAACCAAGCTCTACGCTGATGTTTATTTTAAGCCCACCTTATTGTCCAAGTCTGTTCAGTGAAATGCTCCCGGATAGCTCTGTATCGCCATGTTGACTTCACATTTTGCCATGACTGGATTTTGTGGTGCTCCTGTCCTTTAACACCCTCGTGTCAGGTTGTACTTAACACTCTGCTGCAACCTACTGATGCTCTGAGGAACTACATATCAGGCAACCCATACTAAGCTTCTTCCCTCCTCAGCCCCACCCAAACGTGGTTTAAAATAATTTAAGCAGTCCATTTTCAGCACTTAGGGGATCATTGTTTGGAGGGGAACGCACTTCTATTCTGGCATCTCTATATTTAAAAGTTTCCTATAATGTGAACTTAAAATGAGTTACTGGTTCTGAAAATGGCTGTCAAGTTTGATGAGCACAGCAGGATGAACAGATTGTAAAGTCACTAACATGACGAATTGTTTCCTTCACTGTTACATTCTTTTCAGAGCTTCAGTAAGTTGTCTAAATTTATGCAGAATGATTAATAAAATCAGCTTTGTTAATGGTTAGTAAGCATTCACTGTTCAGGAGCAACTTGCTCTGTTAAGCTACAGGGGATGATAACGTGCATAGACAGCCGAGATTTTTCTGGTCAGGTGCCTTAATACCAAGGTGCATGGCAATTTCTGTGTGCTCCCATTAGCAGTTTGTCTTCAAAAAGTTGGAGTTCTCAAAGTCGTGTAGCTGCTAAGCCTTATGAATTTCAGTAGAAAAGAACCCAAAGCTGAGCTGGCCTGAGAGACAAGAAGATAACTGTTACAGCTGGAATGATGGTTGCTTAAGAGTATGGCTGGTAAATGTCAGGATTAGACTAACAATCAAGGTGTCTAGCAGAGGTCTACACAAGACAGCTGCACAAAGATGACAGGTAGATGGGGAAATTATGCTATATGTGCTGATAGGTCCAGGTGTGATGATGGGAGCTCGAGTGCATGATTGGAAGGAATATGAAGGAAAACGTGTAGAAGGATGACTAAATAAGTGCAAAGCGGAACTATGGACTTGGTACTTTGGATCTACACCCCCAGGTAGTTGTACTTTATGGTGTGTTTTGGAACGAATAGACCAACAGTTCTCTGCATCTTTCTTTACAGACTGTCTGCACAGGGCACCTGGCTGGAGTCGCTTCCCAAATCAAGGCAGAAGCAGTTGATGAGAGAGCAGGCTCTGGAGAGGCTGTCATTAGCTGGTCATGGGTTGTGTGTTATGGCACCCCTGTGACTCACCAGTCACTGGTCAGACTTAACTGCCAGTCTAGCAGTGGCTTTCCAGTGAGAGCTTTACTATTAATTGGTGTTTGGCTCGGGCTGCACACTGAACTCCTCAAGATACATCATATAACCTTATTCCTTTTCTAAAGACTGCCTTCCAGTAACTGAGGCCAGCAGCCTCTGTATCTGTCTGAGGGGTTATACTGAGAAGTTATCTGTCTGGCATCATGCGAAGTGTGGAAAGCAGTAAATTGCAAGGTAACATTAACGAAGTGGTTCATGGACCATGTGCTCCAAGGGGAAACCTCATGTGAATGTAGCTGCAGAATCTCTGTGGGTCTGGAAGGCAGCCAGGAGTGGCAGGACATGCCTGAAACGACCTGTTGTTCTGTGCCCTGCCACCTGCTTCAGTGTCTGAGCCTGAGACGTTCTCTGCTAGTTTTGGCACCAACAACCAAACCAGAGTAAACAGGTTATTTCCCTACTAGGACCCCTAAGTGTCTGTTCTGCACAGAATAGTCTAGAGGATGAAAAGCTCCTGAAGGGGGATGACCTGGGAGAAGAAGTTCATTAGGCTGTGAATGGCTTGGGTAAGGATGACCAGGAGACAGAGGTATGAAATGTTGTATTAGTTCTGTGGAGTGGGAACCTGTCCATGATATCCTCTAAAGGGAAGATGATGCTTTTATTTAACACTGGCAGTGGAAGATGGATTATCTGAATACTTGGAGGAAATTGTGTGAGGAGATGAGTTAAGAGCTATTAATCAACAAGGACTGCTAAATTGAAACAAATGCAATCCAATATACTTCAGACTGTCCTGGGCACCAGAACACTTACACAGATTGGGATCACAAGAAACTAATTTATGCTGGGGAAGTTTTAACCCAGGAGGAAATTATAAGCATATGTTTTCGGGCAGCTGTAACCTAGAGCATTGTGGAATATGATTCTTACTAATTAATATTGCAAAAGCAAAGACACCGGCATCTGCAGTGCTACCTTTAGTATATTAGCAAATTACTCTTAGTAATAGGAGTACTCCTAGATAACAGAGGACTTTGAGCCTGATGCTGGCAAATGAATTATTGGATCAGAGAGAGCATCCTGCTGATTAGGCAAAATGGCTGAATAGAAATAGGACAGACAATGTATTATATACATGGAAAATACATTAGAAGAATGTAAAACATATGGAAAGCATTTTTAAGATTGTGAAGGGGGAAAATCGCTGGATCAAACTTGTGGAATCTGAAGAAATGTACTCTGTGAAGCATGGAAGTTTTGAAGCTAGAGAGGGACCTTAAAATTCATGTTTTATGCCTTTGTTCTTTTCTTCCTTTCTTCACTTCCTTATAAAATGGTTCTTATGTGGTGCCAGCCCACAGCTCCAATGGTGCTGAGCATCAGTCCCTTCCAACTTCTGAGGGCGGTAGGACTTCTCTTTCCCTTGCTGTGGTAGCCCTGCACCCAGCCCAGCTCTCCTAGCCAATGTGATCTGCCTATTTTGCTGGCAAAATTGTATATTACTTTGACTTTTACTGCAGAGCAGAGAGAGGGATAGAATTCAAGTTTGGAAATAGGTAGAAATTAAGGTCTGTGAAAGAAAAGAATACCTACAAATAGTGCGTAGAAGGCAAGGATGCAAAGCCTGTGGGTGGGCTGTTCAGTAATGACTTGCACCTTCCTTAAGAATATGCAGCATATCTGGCAGGGAAGAAAATGTATGCATTTTTCTAAGCCACTGACTCCAGATAAATGTTCTAATGTTTGCCATTCTGAAAAAGCAGTTGTGATACTACAGACCATTCTTTCTTTCCCATCTTTTCTCTTGAAAACAATGTGCCAGGTAATTTACAATCTCTGGCTGTTTAGGGGCTATTAAGAGTTAACAAGTGATGGCACCACTATGCCTATTAAAATCCATCCTAGTGGGTCTCTTCTGGAGGGCTCACAAACCATCAGCTGTGTTTGAACACAGCAGGAAATTAAAGCTAGCTCCCAGAAAGGGATTTTCCACCCAACATGCAACGCAGGTGGAGCTTAAGTGCAAAGCTGTGATCCTGAGAACCTTGCCAAGCTGCTGCCTAAGCAACACAGACAGCCCTGCTCAGTTTGATAATGCCCCACATGTCTAAAAGTCTCAGAACACACATAGTGCATGTTGATGGGAGCGGGATCAGTTGTGGCTAAGGGTTTGTTTCAAGACATGTTTCTTAAGCAAAAGGTGTGCAGCAATTCCTTGTTCTAAGCTGTCCTCTTTAAACCACTTTGCCTTTTGGCATTTTGCATTTAGACTGATTTTGTGGAAAACAGTGGATTGGAACAGTTTTTCCTCTTCTTGAGAGATTTCAAACCCATGTTTCCCATTCCTTTGGTTATACTGTAAGCAAAAGGAACTCTTCTGTCTCTTGGTGAAGCTCTACCGCTGTATAAAAATAATTCAGATCTCTGTGGAAATACAAAAAGAGAACACACACCAAAAATAGAATGAGCATATCTTTGTATTTTGGCATTCAGCAATAATGCTGAAGTATTCTATTTCAAGTTGTAAACCTATGTTTTCAACTAGATTTTTGATCTGGTCCAGAGTCATTGACTAGAATTGGCAATAAAAATCCATGCCCTGGCTGGAACTCCAAACCAAATTTACTGCCTTAAAGTCTTCACTTCATACCTGAAAGTACTGTATTGGATATAGACCATTTGGGAAAGTAATTTCCTGCTTATTTTTTCATAGAAATCCATGTTAAGAGGAGATGCCCCACTGAGGAACAAGATGTACTTGTTTTTCCCATTATAAATGTCATTTTCTGATTTAAATACTAATGTTTCTGTTGCATGTGCGTGCAGGTGGTGTTTGTGTTTATGTGAATGTAGCTTCAGAGCAAGCTTGAAAACATCAAATAAAAACCTGAGAAAGTAATCTGTTGTATCCATAGGGTGCATAATCGGTTTCAATACTATAATAAACAATATCAAGGGTTAAATATAGACTAAAGACAGTCAACTTGAATAATGAGTCAGCAAAGACTGAGAGGAAGTGGGGTACCATGACTAATATGTGGTACCTAGTATAAACCTAGACATTAAATATGTCATGTTCTCACCAGCAAGATGATGTCAAAAGGGCTAATTTACCCAATGACATGCTGAGTTTAATGCAAAATAAAGAATCTCAGAATGTTCCAAATTCTAACAGTCTGTTTTTTTCCCTTTGCTATTTAATGAAAGTGATGTAAAATTTTAAAGTGTATGATATTTCTACTTAAAGAGCTTTCTCTGGGAAAAGCTCTTAAGCTTTTATTTATTTCCAGCATATTGTATGTTACTTTACTCTCCAATGTTTGTGTTGCCTGCAGGATGGCTCTTGAATGTTACTGTCCTATACATACATAAAGGCAGTGTGTATGGGAGGCAGGTGTATTTTTTAGGCTCTGACTCACAATCCTTGATCTTCCGAAATTCACGTGCAAGAATAGCTAAATATTACAGTACTGGAACACACTAGCTAAGTGCTATAGTACTGTAACACATGTATAAACACTGATCTCTACCATGCTTCCACGGACTGGATGTAGTTCTCTGGCAGGATAACTACACGTGGAAAATCTTTGGGAAACAGACCACATTCTTTTGCTGGTGCAGTACAGGATCTCACCTCTGTATTAAGTGTGCAAGAGTCCTGTATTTGATATCTTGCCATCATAATTCTGAATTCTCTATTGTTTGAATACAAGTTGGTTTGCTCCAGGGCTTTTGTTGTCCTATTGCCCTCACCTCTCAACTCCGTTTTTATTTTATTATAGAAATCCTCAACCAGTGTATTAAATTCTGCTGTTTTCCAGACACAGAAATACAGTGTCTCTAGGAACCCAAACGCCTGTTGCTTTAGCTCTTGAGTAGCTGGCCTGTACTAGACTCCTTTCAGACCCTCCTTTCTGTGCTATCCCCACTCTTGGGCAAATGTAGTGCTAGCTCCAAACTGTCTGGAAAAAAAGTGTGCAGAGGTCTCAGGAGGAGACATGTTCAACTTTCATTTTAAAATAGACAGACTTTGACCTTAAGAAGAACATAACAAACTTGTATTGTTTGTTCCTTGATGCTATTCCTTAAAACAGTTCCCCAGGATTTGTTTTGTCTATTGCTGTATCTCCTTCATTAGTTACTTTGGATAGGTACTTCACTGATTAGATGTTTCTGCCCATCTTACTACTTTGAACCTGTGCCTAACCTTCTTCCCCCTCCAGGAATCTGCTTCCATTCTGAACCTTTACCCGGCATTGTGTTGGGAAGGATATGGATCCAAGTGGTTTTTATTGTTACTTGAAATTCCTCACTCTCTTTCAAAATGCTGATTTATTGAAGTGTCTACCAAAAGTTGCTGACACCATATTTCTGTGTACTGTGTATCCCCACCAAGTGAGGCAGAGAAAGCACAGCATAAAAATCTCACTGGTCAACTAGGGGATTTAGCACCATTTAAAGTTGAAGCGTCTGCTGCTACTTCCCTACGAAATTAAAATTCAGAAGACAGTGTCTCTGACGGTCTCCTGCTGTTATCTAAACTTACACCAATGCCCCAAGTCATCACATTTTGGCTTATTGAGATGCCCCAAAGTATTTAATTCTGGGTGGTATTAAGTGCCAGTGCACAAAAGGAATGCTTAAACCCGTTCAGGATTGCCTGTCTGCATCCTTCTGACTTATGCAATTGCAGGGCCCAGTCCTAGTCTGATACTTTCCAAATCTATCTGACAGAAATTGGGGCAGGATTGCTGTAGAGAACACCCCTCAAAAGGGAAAGTAAATAGAATGCAAGCCTTACCCAGCAGCTCAGTGGTTAGGGTACTCATCTGACATGCTGGAACTTTCAGATCAGCTTACTGTTAAGGTGACTTCATCTGAATCCCTTTCTCCCAGGATAGCACCCTTAATCTCTGGCTGCAGGGTTGAGGTACTCACCCGATAGACTGGAGTGTCTGCAGCTCACTGAGACATCGCAGCCAGTCTGAGGAACCCTTTCGCTTTTCCTGAGGATTCTTCAGTCCATTATTACTATGTGACTGTGTGTCTGTCACTTAAAAGCAGGAGGGTTCTGGAGCTGCACTTGTGTGTGTGCAGTAAGGCTGGTCACAGGAGTGGGAGCGCATGACCTCAAGTCTCTATTTTGCGGCTGCAATAGAAAGCTGGAATACTGTTGCCTTTTTGGTGCGTGCTGCAATCAAATAAGGATTGAGACAGAGAGGGTAGGAAAAACTAGATGTACTGGCAGTTACTCAGGAGAGGCACATACATCTGGGGGGTTTTACACCTGGCTTCTTCTCTGTGCACTGTGTACCCAGATTGCCTAAGCAATAGCTGTGCCCAAACATTTGCATTCAGACAGTGAAATTCTCTTCTGTGACAGCCCAACTGGACTTACAGAGCAGGCTTATGCTATGTCCGATACGAGTCATAACACATTCCCACACAACATGCTCATCAACAGGCTGAAGCGGCATGGTCTAGTTGAAATCCTCATTAGCTGAGTACACGGAGAGCTGAAAACTGTCCGAAGGTTAGGTATCACATGGTTTGCTAAAACAGGAGGAAATTTCAAGAGTGCTGTCCTTAGCCTAACTGTCATTAATATTTTCACTACTGATAGACGAGTAGAAGAAAGATTACCCACTGACATTTGTAGATAATACTGTGCACGAAAGAGTTGTGAGTGTTTTGATGTGAAAAATATCAGTATTCAGAAGTTCAAGAAATGGTCTGAAATTCACCCCTTGACATTCAGTCCAGGCCCAAAACATTGCGTTTTGGAGAAATCAGACACACAAATATGAAATTGGAGAGTAACTACCGAAAAAGTAGAAAGATGCCAGAGTGTCTGGGACCTAGATAGGAACACCAAGTTATTGATGTTACTGTAAATCTCTTAGAGATGAGAAAAAACAGAGAGTTTACTCAAGGAAGAAAAAAAGGGAGAGAGTATGTGGAGGGAAGGGACACAGTATCAAGCCTTGGAGGTGTTCTTGACCCTGCCTCCGAAGAGGAAGGTAAACAAGATGAACTCTTGCAGCCCCTATGACCATGTGTATCTTTTCTACCTAATGACTTCCTAATCTAAGCTGAAGCAAGTTGAGGGAAAAAAAAGAGAATGTAAAATAGAATAAATAATGACAAGTGAATTGGGTTTTAAGAATTAATGGATTATTAATATTCTTTCTAGTTTAATCATCTAATTGTAACAGCACTATAGGTGGGAAACCATTTACAGGGCAGAGTTTATCTCCCACCTGTGACTAATCAGCTAGCAAAAACTCAAGTGTTGCTACCCCAAGCGAAATCTGGGTAGGGATAAAGCTTTAAAGAGGGTCTTTACAGCATGAGAGACCAGTAATATCCATGATTTTGTTTATGGCATGTGTTATACCTGATTTGCATGCATCATTCCACTTCTGTGTAAGTGTTAGGTGATGAGAAATTGGGCCTAGAAGTTTTAAGCTGTTGGGGTCCACGTAAAAACAACATTTAATGACACAGGGACTCTCTGTGGGTTAAATTGGAAATTCAGACAACTAGAATTATTAATGTGCCATTAGTGATATATAAATATATTCTAGTCACAAAAGTAACCTTGTTGTTAGCTCCTGATGCTTTTGTTATTATCCCTTAAAGGAGCTATTAAGCATCACAGATCCGTGTTATCTCAAGGCTGAATAAGGAGAAAATGTTTTATTCCAAAGAAAAGTTGAAGAAATGGCCTTAAGGAAGACCAAGCAGCTCAAAAAATAGAGCAGCCTAATTGTGATGGGCTCAGAGGTAGAGCCAAAGCCCCCTGGGCAGCTTACCGTGTAGGCAGATGCTGGTGCTAGAGACTGTTTTTTAGAGTTTGCTATCTGGCTCCTCAGCCCACTGATCTTGGAGAAATATAGTCACAGCATATACCCATGTGGATCTACAGTATCAAATCCCAGGTGCTACACCAATACAGCCTGGAATACCTGTGTTTTCTGATGTTTTTTGTGCTCTTTAAGTGTTAGACATTTAAAATAGCATCTTTTTTCAGCTTTCCAAATGTAGTCATCTTCTAAGAACAATTATTTATGAAAATGGCACTTTCTCAGCATAGGTCTGCTTTTTACACATCTGTGAACTCCACCTGCTGCTTGCAGTGCCAAAGCGTTTTCAGTTTCCTAATCCCAACAGCTCTCCAGATATGGTGAGGTGGGAAGCATCTTCATTTCTGTTCCCTGGTCTCTGATCTCCCCATGAGTTGTTCCTAGTTGATTGTTGCTTTATAAACTGCTGAGACAGTGGGGCAGTAGTGGAACCTCATTTGGACCTGGATGCTACAGTGATTTGACCTGCTGGGAATATTGGTTGTAGTTGACAATAACTTGTCGCAGTAATTAAGTGTGAAAAAAACCCAGGTGCTTTATTGTCACATGTGCTGACGGCAAAAGCTGGACAAAACCACTTTGCATGACTGTTGTCGCTGTAGGAGGCAACAGTAAAGGCCATCTTCTAAACTGACTTTGGTTTCTGCACTTGGTGAAATGAGGGGCTGTATAGACGGTAAAGTAAAAGGTAGTATATAGATAAATGGAGGTGGTAAATATTGCAAAAAAACTCTGAAATGGTATGCTCGTATCTTTCCCCCTTTTCCACATTAATTTAACTTCTATGGAAGTTCAGTGAGAATATATGTATGTGTTTCAGGACAGAGTTTGTCCCTCAGATTTAAAATGTGCTTGAGTGGTAAGTAAGTTGGAATCTTTTTCTGCTTATGTAGGGGACTATGCCGAAGCCCAGTGAAATTAGTGAATTTAGTTCTGTTATCTTTAATGAGATTTGATCAGTCTCGATAATGTGATGTGTTGTTACTATCGACTATAATCAAGAACCTGATAACAGCTTCAGAGTACAGTTGTGAGACAGTTTTTTAACACACTTCTCTAGTTACGTTAAGTATATAGAATTACCCTAAGCAGAGTACTTCTTATTCCATCGTGTTGAATGTTTTTATTTATGAGTACGTAAAAAGGAGAGAGATGTTGGCACCTGCCGCTGTTACAGTCAGTGGGACACAATTATTTAACGTTGACTGATCCTGGCAAAAGTTCTTGTTCAGCTTTTCAGTTGGTCTCCTTGGGTAGCTGCCTCCGTAAGACGTTATGCAGCCATCATGCCCAGCTGTGCTTTCATTTTATAACAAATTCACTTCCTAATACTATTAGTATTTTTGTACTCTGTTACTGTACTAGTACTTCTATTTGTAGGTGTTATCATATACCCCCAAAGATTTGACAAATCTGTCAGAAAGAAGGCATTTGATTCTCCAGTGTGTAATATGCTCACACTGCCTGCTGCTTTCATTTACATCATACGAGTTCCAATCTGAGCTTGACTGTAAACTCACCATTTCTGGATAGGTGAAAAGGATTTTTTGTTTAAAATGCAATCAGTCATTTTTTTTTATTATGTATCTATATTTAAATTAAAATCAAACCTATTGCCATTCTAGAGTTGCTGTTTGTAAATAGCAAGTGAGAACTCAAAGGCATACAAACTTTAAATATTTACGATGCAGCAAATCGGACACAGAGACAGTTTCTAAACTCACAGAAATTAGATTAAACTCTAGATTTTCACTTACCTAAGTTGGTTAGAATCAGCTGCTTGGCAAGGAGTTTATACATCAATGAGAACCTTTTCCCCTCTTTCTCCTGCCAGTGCATCCTTGAGAGTTGTTGGGCTTTTTGTTATTTATTTATTTATTTATTTATGTGTTTGTGACTGGATATGAGGCAAAGGGGGAAGATAATTTGTTTATTTCCCTTTCTCTTCCATAAGCTCCTCTGTAAGGAAAGAACAAAGTTGCAACCTTTGGCAAAATAAACCTCTAGGAAGTAAATTTCAGAATGCTTGTTTACATTTTTTTTCTGACACATGTTTATGGTGTAGCACTTTTTTCACCAAGAGTCTTCTAGCTTGGAAAATGCAGGTCTTTGGGTGTTTTACAGAGTACCCGATTAAATCAATTTGCTCTTCAAAACTATTCTGGGTGTTTTCCACAAACAAGTTATCTCTGGCAATGGTGTTTTTGCCGAGGCCAGATGAGATTCCAGAGGGGCTGTGGGAGATACCTTAAATCTTTCTGCAGTTTGGTGGCAAAGTGAGTGGGAAGACTTGGTCTCACAGCCCAGGCTTGCATATATAGTGAAACCAAAACTGACTTCAAACACTTTGTGTGAGAAGCAGGAGGAAATAGAGAACAAAACTGACCCCACAATCACATGATGTGGCCATGTTTCCATTCTGAGGAGCAGGCTTTAAGGGCCCGTGTGCATGTGTTTGTGGTAGGGACTAGACTGTGCACTGAAGGCAGAGATGCCTGCGGTGGCACAGCCCAACAGTCAGGAGGGTTTGGGCTGGTGCAGTGGGTCCTAGTTGACTTTCTAGCATGGCAGTAGAACAGCAGTTCTACCTCAGAGGGAGCAGTGAAAAGGCCTCTGCTTTTCGTACATTTGAGGATAATTCTTTCACCTGTGCAGGCAGAATTTACCACTGGGAGACAGTGGGATGAAGTCAAAGATAAGGGGAGAGGCCACTTACGGCAGTTATAGATGCCCAAGCTGGTGGGATGCGTTCCCTGTTCAGACTCCTCCACAAGTAGAGTGCTTTCACTGCAAACTCCAACAGGCAGATTTGCATCCACTCTTCCATTTTTTTGGTCAAATGGAGCAAAAAAGAAAAAAAAAAACACCAAAAAAAAATCCTTTCCTCCTCAAAAGAGGTGTTCCATAGATTTATCCTTAGCCCTCATGTTCTGCCATGCAGAATTTGCAGTCTCAAGGGTAGCTCTTTCCCACTGCTTCTCCTGACCCTGGCAGCAGCACATTGCTATAGGCAACTAACCACCACATGAAGTGGGCAATGGTAGGCTAAGGCTTTGCTTTCTACTGCTTTGAACTGGACGTGTACTCTAATGAAACCTGCTTCCAGTTTTCATAGTGTAGCTGAACTATATACTGGCTTTTCTGACTTACTTGTATTGTCTGGTTCATTCTTTGGTTATGGTTATTGTCTCTCTTTTCAAAGGAGTTGACTGCTTTTGTGCATATGCAGTGCCCGAGGGGTTTGGCAGAGGTAAAGAGGGGTTGGCTGGTTTTGCTGTTTATTTTTATACCATAGACCTTACAGTCTATGTGCTCTGCATTTTCATGAAGGAAAAGAAATTCGTGCAGTATCTGCTTGTAAAAAAGAAAATACGGCAAAGCATCAAGCTTGTTCACAAGAGGATTACCCATTCAATTATTGTTCTGTTGAGCACTCACCCCAGCTCATTTCAATTGGGAATTTGTACTGGTGAGGTAGCAGGCTAAATAGATTTTGTAATAAAATTTAGAGGTCATGAGACTTATTCTACTGATCATTTCAGGCAGTAGGAAAATCAAGCAGACTGAGTGTTAAAAAAAAGAAGTCTCCTGGAATGCAATCCTCAATGCCAAGTACACTTTGTATACAGTACTGCGGAAAAACAGCATTTAAAAATGGAAAGGTCGGGCTCATGACCTAGTTGACTTCCACAAATGGTAAAATATGCTTACTGTGGAAGAAGAATATGTACGGGACATCAAAGTGAGAATTAATAATGTGAAGACAATTAATCTTGCCTTTAGCATCATCCATAAATACAGGAAAAAATGTGCAGGTGGAGCTCTTACTAGAAGTTTCAAGTTGCTCTGAATATTCCTGAATGAAGACTGTGATCACATGGAATTGCCTTAAGCTTCTGTTACTTTGTATTTAACTTTTCTGTTAAATACAAAGTTTTTTCAATCTATAGAGATAGCTATGACGATGCACACTTGTCAAGTGCTACATGGAACAGGTAGAATGTCTACTTTAAAATGTAAAGCTGCTTGACCTGTAGTTTTATTAGTGTGATTATGTGCAATTTCACCCATGCAAAATATGACATGGATACTTGCTTGTCATGACAGCTGACGTCAGTCTGTTAACCAATGACTTAGTGTTGCAATTAACTCATGAATGAACTTGTATCAGTCATAGCAAATGGAAACTCTCAGCAATGCATATTTAATGTGATTGATAATGGAGAAATATTTTGAAATTGGTAACACATCAGTCATCCAATGATTAAGATAAACTTAAAATTGATTTGATGTGATTTTCCTTGCAGCTTCCATGTTAGAATTTTATTGAGTACCTAAAATAGACTTAATGACATGGCAGAGATGGGATATGAATGAGTCTTAGAAGAGCCATGCTGCTGAGCCTGAGAATTCCTAACAGCTTTGCAGAGGCAAACAAATAAACACACCAAAAGTATTATTTTCTGCAGGACGCTCTATGTTTAAAGGTGCCTATAGTCCTGTGGGTGCCTGACCACTTACAGGATGAGACAAGTGTCTTGTGAATCACCGAGTAATGCTTTTGCTCCATAAATGTGCATAAACACGCGTGTGAATCTTCTCCTAAGGGGCTAATACAACTGTTACAAATTCAAGGGTTTACTTTTGTGCAGCTGAAGTGAAAAGCATTTTTTTAAAATGTTCAAGCTAGGTATTTATAATACTGTTCTTAACGTAGCATCTGAAGGACTCATAAACAATATTGATCTTCCACTTGTACCAAATTGAAGGTTAAAGTATTGAAACCTTTTTATCGGGGAGAGTGATTAATGGGAATTGTACAACTGGCCAGAAAATGGAATCCAGCATTTAGATGAAAATTTTTAGTGAAACTGCAGATGTGGATGAGACTGATAAACAGTTTAAAATAATTAACATGAAAATAGTATTAATTATTTTTGTTCTTAAAAATATTTACTTACAGACATATCTAGCCTTGCTGTTTGTTTTGACCTTATGAACTAAACATTTTAACACCTTTAAACTACATCCACAGTGAGGGAGCAAAGTGCCATTTTTCCCATCTTTCAGGGGGAATTCAGAGTAAGATAAATTCTGCAGAATAGCAACCAACTCAGGTGTCCAAACTATCACCTTAATGACCAGGTAGTGCCCCCTTTACGCTTAACATTATACAAGTTAAAGACAAATTTTTTAATGCAAATTCTGCTGCATAAAATCTGTCAGTAAATACTAAACCTTCAATAAATGCTGCTCTAACATAATAGATTCTGTAGCGGGGAGTTGGGGGCCCTACAGCTGAATGTGCCCTCTGTCATTAGATAACTGCAACGTAACCCCTCATTTCACTTCTCTAACATCAAGTATAATGAGTAAAAGTAATCTTCCCTTAGAGGTTTTTTTTTTTTTGCTTCCCTTGTTTGACCCCTATAGTAATAAGTTTTCTCTTTTAACATAGCAGTTCCACTTGTCCCATGAGGCACTTGTAGATCGACTTCAGTCATTTGTCATGTTGCATCTGTAGCTTCGAGTAGCAGGTGAGTCTGTTTGCTGTGCTATTGCAAAAATACATGATTCTCAATGGAATAAGAAAAATTTATTGAGTTTCCTGGGGGGGTGCTTGCTCTTGATTCCATGGAGGGAGATTTTTTTTTTTCCTCCTGACTTCAATCCACAATTTATGCCTCTTTTTATTCACAAGGCAAACCCAAGTTGCCCAAAGCAACTGTGTTGGATGAATAAATATTTCTTGTAGAATACAATTTGGGGGGTGGTATGGTGGAGAAGTCTATCTCTAGAGTTCAAAAGTATGGATGAGGTCAGATCAAACTGACATACTCATTTTTCTGGCCACTTATCTGATTGCGTGCTCTGGTCAGAGCTGCTGTTAAATATGTATATGTCTTTGTTCTCATCAAAATTGCATACTTGAATACTACAATGTCCTTTCAATATTTTTTCCTGCAGTGTTCTTTTCTCCCAAACTTCTTATATTTAACACTCTAAAAAGACAAGAATTTTGACTCAGCTATGTAACTAAATATGAGGTCAGATCCGGTATTCCGTAATTAAGGAAAAATATTCTGACCTTGATGAGCCTGTAAAACAAGTACAAAGCCTGTTTTCTACAAGCTGTGTTATTTTTAGTAGTAAGTCTTTCTACAAAGGATACATGCTTGCCTTTTGCATGCAAACCTTGCACGTAAACCTTGAGGTTTACACTTAATTATCTACCTGGTCCTGATTCATTAAAGACATACATATGTTAATTGACTAATATGAATAGTTCCACTCAGTTGTAGCTCATCAATGATCAGCCTGCATCCTTACAAATCTGGTAGAAATAGTTAAATTTATATAGAAAACATATATAGAGTAGGCCATAGCAGGAATGTTGAATTGTTTGGAGCCACCCTGGGCCCCTCTTATCTGCCTTGCTAAAGCAACCCTGACGATGCCCATGATACCTCTACTCAAGCAGCTACGTCCCATCTGGTTCCTGAGAGAAAGGCAGCTGAAGGGCTGGAAACCTATTTCTCTTAATAACCTTTAAGCTATAAAAGCCTGTTTTTACAGAGTATAACCTTTGCAGTAAAGTGGACCTGTAAATGCAGACGTTAGAGACATTTGCAAGAGTATTACTTCTGTAGTTTTTTTATTTGACTGTCAAAGGAGAGATTTTGTGTTTGTATGTTTTCATTTCCTTCTATTATTGTTTTGTGATATGACATCATTGGTTGTGCAGCGAGACTTCAAATAGCCTTGGCAGACTGAACTGTGTTCAAGCTAACAGTTTTTGAAGAGTGGAGAATTAACAGGATATATCATATAGACTGTTTTTTAGTAGTCAGAGGAGAACTACACCACGGTTCAAATGGAAAGATTCTCACGAAATACTGTGGCCCTGTATAACAGCTGACTGAAAACTGAAAAACTTCTGAAATGTAGAGGAACTCTGAGACAAACCATAATAATTTATTTTGTATAATAATCATTTGGTAAACAACCGTATGCATGTAAAATCCTGGACACTTGTGCTTTGCGCTATGCATGACAATTTTAGGGACAGCAGACCCAGCTCATCTTCGACAAAGCTCCTTGCCCAGATGATCGCTGAATGTTTACTTTAGAGGGTGATAATGAAAAATGTGTTATTCTTAATCCAACTGCCATTTTTTTGCTCATTATTTCAGTGTTTGTGGGTATTTCTTGCTTTTCTGCAGTCTTGAAAATGTTTGTAGTGCAGAAACAGCTGGCTCTGACTTCTTGATGTCTGCTAATAGATTTAAGCAGCCAACTGCTCACTGACAAGTATCTGCATATTCACTCAGCCCTGGCTTGCTCGCGTGTAGCTGTGAAGAGAGAAGTTACATGGAACACAGGCTGCTATTGCCTGACCACAGAGCTGACCACATCTAAGCAGGAGCAACAGTAGTGTGTCCAAAGCCAGGGATGGCTGGAGATTCCAAACCTGGATTATGGTGATTATTATCTTAAAATCATTTTCCAGAATGTACATGCACATACTAAATGGAAGAAACCATTAATTTTCAATATTCTTTCTCACAGATGCAATGGGTGTTTTCTTTGCTGTCTGCAACAAATTGCACATTTATCTAAGTTACATCTTTGTTGAGGTAGAATGCTTCCTTAGAGTCACGGTGGCTACTTCATCTTTTTTTTTTTCTTTGCAACATCAGACTGTGGTTTCCTATAATGAGCCTTATCCACATTGTCTGCAAAGTGAATGGAGTCTCCTTTTTCTCTCAGTGGCTTTTTGTGTCATATTTCTCAAGAGCGTGAAAATTTTTCCAATCCAGTAGTACTTTCTTACTGAGCTTTAGCTTCAGATAAGTATTGTCTCCAAGATATATTACAAGATAACACCTGTTGAATGATAGAAATAGCTAGACTAGTATCTTTAATTGTTTTAAAGGAACTCTGAGGCACTTAACATATTTCCCAGATCTTAATGGGAAATGTTTCCCTTGCTGAGGAACACTGAAACTCTGGGCTCTGATGTTCTGTTATCACTGCTGTCTTCGGGATCTTTAGTAAGTTTGGAGAACTGGGAGCTATGCAGAGGCTTGAGTGAACTCATGGCACGTTGGCACCACAGAGACTTACAGCTGACTATCACAAAACAGGCATGCTTCTTGGTGAGGATGTAAGGCAGGAGTTCTTGCAACATTTAATTCCCTAATAGAACAGCCTGACTAAATGTTAACTGACCTTGTTGGGTTTTGTGCCTCAGTGCCTTTGCAGCTTCAGATGTTGCTCCTACACTTGTCCAGAATTGTTGGCTTGTCAGGGATTACGCCTGAAGTTCCTCACGTTTTATTTCAGTTTTGTCGTGCAGGGATTCTGTGTGCTCAGATGTGTGATCACTCATGGTCACCTCCTTTCCCCGGCCTGCCAGGGTAACTGAATTGTGAAAACGCCACATCGCAGAGGAGAAGAAGCATTATGCAAAGAAATTCACGCATGGCTCTCGCAGCAATCCTGTATTCTCCATGTTACAGCTTAGTGTTAAGGCATAAAGCTGTATTCCTACTAACAGAAGACACAATCCTTCTGCTAGGAGGGGAGAGCTGTGACTATTGTGTAATTTCTGTGGGCTTAACTGCCTAAACTTAATTTTGTTTCGACGAAGTTTTCCACAGTGAAGAAACAGGGATGCCACGCCAACTGGCAGAAGGACTGGAAGGCATCCAGCCTCACTCTGTGCAGGGACCACACCAGCCCTTGCTGCTTGGCAAATGCTTCCCCCCAGTTCTGAGGATGGTGGGGGCTGACCAAGAGAGTCGATTTCTCATGCAACCTCATGGCCCGGCTCTGGCTTCGTCCGGTGAGCCGACCACCGCACGCTGGCGAGCGGTTGAAGCCAAGAGCAGCTCTTTCTTTGTGGAATCCTCGCAGCCTCCCTGCTAGAACATCCTCCGGTGCCCACATGCACGCAAAGAGGGGCGGCCGTCCCGGGGCTCCCTCCTGCGCCCCGCTCCCCCAACCCATCGCCCATTCCCCGCGGAGCCTCCCCGCAGCCGCCGGGGCGGGAGCGTGTCCGTTCCAGCGGCGCCGGGGCGCACATGGCTACCGAGGGCGGCGGGAGCGCGACGCTCCCCCGGGGAGGGGCTGCCAAGTCTCCGGCGGCGGGCGGCCCCCGCCCCGCACACCTCCCCCGCGCGGGGGGAGCGGGAGGGAAACCCCCAGTTCCGCTTCCTGACGGCGCCTCGGTCCGGGCGGGGAGCGGCGGCCGGAGCGCGGGGCTGCCGGCGCCCATGGCCGGCGAACGGACGCGGCGCTTCACCCGGAGCCTGCTGCGGCCGGGGCAGGCGGCGGAGCTGCGGCACAGCGCGGCCACAGCCGCCGCCGCCGCCAGCGGGCGGCTCCAGCTGCGGGTGAGTGCGGCGAGGGCAGTGCCGGGCGGAGCGTGGCGGGGGAGCGGGCACCGGCCCAGGTGCGAAGCGCGGTCGAGAGCCGGAGCGCGGTCGGGACCGGAGCGGGGGGCGCCGCGCTGGGTCCCCCAGCCCGCACGGCCCCTGGGGGCGAGCGCTGGGCAGCTCGCCGGTACCGCCGCGCCTCCTGCCCGCGCCTCGCCGTTTCACCGCTACAGACGGCTGCTGGTGTCCCTCTCTTCTAGCTGTCTTCCTCTCTTGAGTGTCACCGGTTTTCTTTTCCTTTCGAACGAGCTTTGCGCGGGCAGATGGAGTGGAACACGAAGACCTCGCTGTCGGTGCCAGTATGAGCCCAGTGCGCTCCCGGGGACGGGACCGAGCTCTCCGAGTTATTCTCAGTCACGTGATTTTTAGGTACTTCACAGCCCAGATGCTCGTATGTGGCCATAACTACTGAGACATGTGTGCACACTTGGTGATTTCCACTGGAAACCCTATGGAAAGGGGCCTAAAATGCCACAGAAACACAGACCCCCGGCTTCGTAGTAACATTGGCTTCTAAAATGTGTTGCCTGAGGCATCAGTCCCCTCCGTCTCTCCATCAGTAGAACAGCACAAAAGGGCTGCAGACTGTTACCCCAATACTTCAAGAGTGTTTTCTCTTCCCTTTACGTACTTGTCTGTAAGAACTTAGCGGATAGACCCAGACAATAAGTTGTTAGCAGACAGAGAAATGTCCGTTAGCTTTTTTGAATCACTAGTCATTTATGAGTCACTTATTAGCCATTTTTATATTAAGAACCCTTTGGACTTAAAGTGTTATGAGAGATTAATGTCTCCTTCTTAGATGATTAAGCATATCATTACTGTGAATCATGTAATTCAGATAAATATTTTCCTTTTCTAGCTTTTCTGGCAACACCGTTTGTGACATAGACTAAAAAGCTGAAAGAGGGAAAGTTGTAAGTGAAATGTCATCACTCATGAAAGTTAACCCCACACCGGTGCCTAAACACAGTGCTCTGTCCCTGCATAAAACGGGAAACAATTCTGCAGCTCTGTTCCCTTAAAGTTAGTGAGTGTTTCCGTCTTCTGAGGGGCCTTGCACATTAGAAATGGAGAGCAGCGGTAAGACGGCAGCTCTGCTCGGAGGCAGCACCCAGTTCATCCTTTCTAGCTATCTGTATACCAACTGGGAGTTGTTTTCTTTACCTCACTAGATTTGCAGTGCTTTTGCGGTCAGCTTTGGAGGTCTTCATAAAGCCTTTCCAAGTTTCTGACACGTGAAAGCTTGGTAGAAGCTTACTTTTCTCTTCTGGTTTCCCATGAAGGTTGTACGTGCTGTCAGCCTTTGTCACATCCTCAAGTGGCTCGACAACTGCTGCTGGCAGATTTGCACTGCCTTGCCCTCTGGGCACACAGAGATCAGAGTTTGGCCCATTGTCAAACAGGACATGAAGTTGATGAAGTTTTGGTGGAAATGTTCTAGAAACTGTATCGGTTTGGGCTCTGCCCAGACACCGTGCTGAGTACTTGTCCCCTAAGAGAGTATATTCAAGTCCATATATTAGCTGAACTATTGTATTCTCTAATTGCATCTTAAAGTATTATAAATGAAGTTCTATTAGAAGTATATTTAAAAAACCCCAGAGGATGAGACTGATGAAGGAAATGTGCATTTGATGGTCTAGTTCCCTTGAGGAGAGTGGGTTTTTTAAGGTGTTGCTGACGGATCTTATATTGCTATAGTATTTTAATTACTGCTCATATATTTGAGCTATATTTTACTCAACCTGTCTTTAAAACATCAAGACTTCAGTTGTGGGGCAGCAAAAGTTGTCTGCCACTTCTGTGAGTCTGACTTCCTGTTGACTGATGAAACATACTGGTGCTGGATTTCATCAGGGCTTTTGATTCGATATCTGAGGCAAATGCAGTCAGATCTACAAAGATGATCTTTTAAAGATACTGAAGTTAAGATTTGAAGACGCCAGGGCAAATTCTGCTTTCAGTTATACTGCTCAGTGGGAGCACTTAGGGACTTCCAGATGTTATGTTTTATTCACCAGCAGGCACAATGGTTCTCAAGTCTGGGTTGCTTGCTGTGTTGAGTATCTACAGCTCTGGGAAACTTAATGAAGTTACCATCTTTTGACCACACTTTTTTTTGGGTTGCCAGTAACATTGCCTTTGAAAGGCAAATTTTTATGATATATCTTACGCTGAGGACTTGTGCTGGGGTACAAAGCTTTTTGTCTTAGAGTTAAACCTTTTCTAGCTCCATCAACAAAGAATGAGCAGAATTAACCACTGTATCTTGACTACAGAGAGAAGATGCCTTGACCTGGGGTGCTGGATGTCCGTAACCAGGTTTGGGGCTGTCATGTGGAGCTGTGATAACTTTGTGCTGGGCAACGATCGGTGCCTCTGGATCTGTAACACAGGGTGCCGGGGCCAGCAGGTCTGTTGAGGCATGTTTTCCAGGGAAGCTCTTCTGCCCCGTGTGCCTGGCACATGGGGGATGCTGGGTGGCAGAGCCTTTGCAGTACGACTATTGCACTGCTATGATTAGAAAAACCCCACAGGACCTGAAATTTCTTGATGAACTTGTACTGACTTTTTTATAGCAGAAGTGAATATTCTTGCAGAAGAGAAAATTCTGGTGTTTTCAGTGAAGTACGTTGTTTCTCATTGCATCTTGTATTCTGAAATCTGACTGGAGTGTCCTGAAAGCTGGTATAGCTGCAAATACCTGGCTGCTACAAAGTAGGGAAAGTGTGAAGGTATAGAAAAGTGTAAAGTGTGAAGAATTAAGCCTCCTGGTACTGCTTTGGTGCATCTCCTGTATTGAATTGCAGCTGGGCCTCTGCCAGCAGGATTTGTAACAGCACCTGCAGTAGGGGTCATTCATGTCTTAGCAATTTGGCAAGAGCCTAGGGATCAAATGCCTATCTGACATTAGCTGTCTTAGAGAAAAGTGGAGTGTTGTGTCTTTTAGCTCTTTACTGTCTTCAAATGTATGGCTTTTCCTTTTGTGTGCTTTACCTTCCCTTTTGCTCGTATTTATTAATTTAATATGGGGAAAACAGTTTCTAGTATTCAGCACAAAAATTTGTAGAAAGAAACAGGTGGCAGTGTGATCAGGGAAAAAGGGATGGCAGAAATAAGGATGTTTATAATTTAGTTTTGTATTGTACAAGAGAGGAACTTCTGTAGTGCCTTGAAAGATAGAAAGTGGAAACAGAGGTTGAGGGTGAAATATATGTGTATCTCTTGTTGGTAAGGGGTAGGAGCTGCCGTGTTTTGGCACAAGTGACAGGTTCTACATTAATTAACCAACTCTTCAGCAGGTGTGGCAGTTCTTCAGGTTCTTTCTGTTAGTGCCTAGTTAAGCCTTCATGTAGAAATGGCAATTGACCAAACTAGTCAGTGAAATAGATCGGCATCTATCCAGGAGGTAAATAATTTAGTGCGTTTTGAAACTTTGTTGTGAAATTCTTTTTCCTCTTCTAATGGAAAAGGCTTGTTTGGAAGTTGCTTTGTGAAAGCTTGCTGCCACTGCCCAAGAAAGCCAAATAGCCATGCACAAAAAGGGAAATTAATATGTCTGTTACTTCATTTGTGTCTGTAGCTGCAGCAATATTTCACTGGAAGTTTTAAAAATAGTGTCAGAGCAGCTGTTGCTCCTAGAAATCCGCTTTCTGGCCACTTACCTAATATTAAACTTCACGTTATGCTATTATTTCCAGTTCTCAATTAATTTGGCTAAGTACTGCTGGCTGCAGTGCTCATCCTTTACATAAAGTATTGTGACACTGTTTTTATAAAAGAGCTCTGGGGGTTCTTGCTCCTCATCTCTCTTCTATACTAAAACAAGTTAATAGCAGCCTGGAATTGGGTTGTTGCTCCACGTGTCTTTTTTTTGGCAGAGGTTTCTTTCCATCACGCTGCAGCCAAGAGCCGAGAGTTGTGGTGTCCAATGGCTTCGTACTGGCTGTCTCTCTTGAGTAGAAGGCTGGATTACATAGCTTCCTCTTTCCCCCAAAGTGGGGTTCTCTTCTTGTTATTTTACCTGGGGCCGCTGTATTTCCTCCCTGAAAGAACAGATTCAATCTGTTTCCAACGTATGTTTCACGTGGCATGTTCTTTACAAAAAATAGAGTCTCTTTTTATATTGTAGATGTATATTTCTAGTTTTGGGTACATAATAAACTGCTTGTGGGTTTTTTCGTGACACCAGTGGTGTGTTATAGTCTTTCAAGAAGAGTAATGTATATTGTTTACAGCCTCACAGGGAGCGTCCACCTGCTGCTTTGGTGCTCTGGATAATAATAACAGAGCTTGGGCTGTACTTATATTGTAGGATCATGTTGTATCGCCTTTTCCTGTTACATGGCCATGCTTCAGTTGGACTTCCACGTTGAGAATCAGGCTTCTGTGTTGAGAATGAAATGATGCTGCCGACTTCACCGGTTGAGAAGGTACAGTGTTAACTGAGTTATTCTAAAGACAGAAATTGGACTGTGAAAGGCCCCTTTCTTCTGAAGATAATCTGATGTCTGTTGTTTGTCCAGGGTGACCCAAAGTAACAAACCAGACTCTGCGTGGTTGTACATACACGTATGTTCATAGTCTTCACAGACCACCCACTAGATTTTTGTCTATTTCCCTGCAGACTTCTTAAGGTATTGGGTCTTTCTTATTTTTATGTTTTCTTCAGTTAAGGCTGAGGTGAAAGCCTGGTGAGGTCGTCTTAAAAGCATGTGAGTAGAATGAAAGCTTCATCCCATTTTGGTGATTGAGGAGAGACAGAGTTAATTCATGGCACAGGCATAAGGGAATATTATCTGGAGTCTAGAGCTGGTGAAGGTTCTGCGTTTGCGAGCCTTTGCATTTGAGATAAGTTACGGTTTGCTCAGGGCAGACAACTTGTCAGGCATGTTTAGGATGTTAGCAACCTTCTGTGAATGCTGTGCAATACTGAAGTATTAAACAACTAGTTTATATTTGTATTTTACCTGTGAACCTTGCTCATGAGTCTGGATTCCAAAATTTATCTTTAATTGATATCCTGTGCAACATCCCTTGCCTGCTCAAAGACAAGACCCACCTTATTTGCAAGTAGTTTCCTTCCTTAGCGTTTTGTTTTGTTTTGAAGTGTCTGACAAGTAATTTTGTAGCTGTTCTTCAGCTGGGGTGTTTATCCCAGGGCTGCTTGCAGTGGTGTGGCCCTGAGAAAGATCTGATGGTTTTCAGCTGGCTGCTGGAGCCCAGATGTAAGGGCAAGCCAAGGAAAGGGCACAGCAGGAATGCGCTGCTTGCACATTCTCCAGCTGCTGGGCTCCCTCCTCTGCAGGCAGACAAAAGGGCCAAAGTCTTCTCCTGAGCAATCCTAGGAACTTCATCTGAGACTAGCACCGGGGATTAATGCAGAAATGAGGAAAAGGAGGTAAGGGAAAAGAGCCTCAGAGAGAGTGGAGACAGAGAAGGGAAGAGAATATTTTAGAAGTCAAAAACATTGGAGAAAATGGGGGAAAAGAGGAAAGAATTTGTGGGGAAAGAGAGGCTGAAGAAGACGATAAAACGAAGGAAAGAAATGAAGAAAGCTGCAAGAAAGATTCGTCAGGTTGGTGAATAACTCCTGCAAATAAGCCCTTCATATGGAACCCTAAGCAGTCGTTTAGTAGGTAGGGAGACCTAGGGGCTGGTTTTACATGTGGAGTTTTTACTGTTGTTTTGAATCTGTCACTTGACTAACGCTTTGTTTTAAATTCATGGGAAGTGAGTCAGCTTGAGTAACTCAAAATGCTCTCCATTTATAGAAGCTACATTAACTTTTTTCCTTTGCTTACAAGGTTGAATAAGGGGTCTAGGGAGGGAGAGAATGAACAGCAGTAGAAAAGAGAATCTGCGAGTTAAGCCTTGTATTGGCTTTGGAGGACAGTTGCACAGAGAGAAGGTTTAATATTGTTGTGGTTTGAAACAGGCAGTTCTGCAGCGCGTGTGTCACTACCAGAAGTCAAAACATGTTTGTAACTTTTCTAGCACAAGGTCAAAAGGCTATGAAATGGTGACACAGATGTGATTATTGCACAAATAACCAAGACTCACTTGTAGTGTGTGTAAAGTTTCCAGTTTAGGATTGCCTGGGTTTCACAGAACTTAATAATTTTCTGAAGATAATATGTGCTGTGCGTTTTATACCAACTGTGTATTCTTTTATTAGCAAATGCCAACTTTATCTCTTTTTTTGTTAATAAAAATTAAAAAAAAACATCAGGAGCTAACTGCCCATAATCATGCAATAAATCTATAGCAAGAGCCTTAGGATGATTGTCTCTGAGTTCTTTCCCATCATGTGCTGTCCTGCCCCATATGACTGAATAGTTTGCCTGGCTGTTAAGACTGTTTGACCATCTGCCCCGCTAGTCCCATTGCTGATATAGGCAAAGTTTTCCCTCTCCTGTAAATTGTAAGAAAACTGAGAGCTTTGTGTACAGACTTGGTGCAAATGACTTCTGCTCACGTTGTCCCTTTCTGGGCAGAGCACAACCAGGCTCTAAATAGTGGTGTAATAATAGGGCACCACACTGCATTGGTGCTAAATGGTAACGTGTGTCGGTGTAGCCTTCCGGAGCCATTCTCTTACAGGACAAACTCAGGAGCATTTTTCTTCTTTTTATTTGTCACCACTCCCCTCTCCTTTGCTTCTTTATATTGGGCTCACAATGCAGTAGTCTTTTTCTTTTCTTTTTTTTTCTTTATTTCTTTCCCCTTGTTATGATACATAATTACCTAAGCACATTGCTTAGATATGTTTTTAGTAGATTACTTGTCATCTCTGGCACCATTTTTTTTCCCCCCATGATACACGCAGGCAAGAGGTCAATGTTGCTTTTTGTGCTTAGATTTTCATAGAATAAATAATTTTTACACAGTGCTTTGCAAATACAGGGAGAGAGTTCCCTCAGAGTGCTGGGGATGGTGCTGCCCAGCCTCTCCTCTCCTTTCCACCTCAGGGAATTAACATCCAGCCGCTTTGCTTGGGTACTGTAATGCAGCTTTTCAGCTGGAGCCCAAATACTGCATGTTTTGGAACACAACGTAATGTTTTGAGATGACATAATGTAGATGTGCTTTAAGCTTGTATAAAAATACATCAGATGAGGAAATCTGGATACGTTTGTGACATGTGTGGGTTCCTGCTATGCAGACAGCAGCGCTAACTACCACCGTTAGGATCCCACGCGAACTTAGGGAATAGGAGATTGGTGCTTCCCTCTGACAGGAGTCATCTTCTTTCTCTGTATAACAAGGTGTTATCTCTGCAGACTCACACCAAACAAAAAACAGCCTCAAAAATTTTAAAAAAAATCAACTGTATTATATTTTAAGTTACTAATTCATTCATTATTAACTAACAATCAGCTTACTACTAGATTTTCTTCCCACAATTGGTGTGATGCTGTTGGTATACCTTGTACAGAAATTTCATTAAGTTGTCAACATTGTACTGAATTTCTTAGTTCTGAGCGTAGTTCTCCACCTCTGACTTCATCTTGTGCAGAGCAAGCGCAAGGTGATTCTGTTGTCGAGTCTGAAATGGGCTTTTCAGCTGTGAGAGTAACGTTCACTGACTTAAAGCAAACATGATTCTAGGTTACTTTGGCATGTTGACCTAAATGAAATGATGTAGATCTAATGAAATTTAATGAATGCAATGGAGTTGGATATGGTGGGGGGGGTGGGGGGGAAGCTTCCGTTTTTAAGTGTTACTATTTATCAACATAAGCAGTGCAGAAATGTTCTCTCTGAAACTGGAATGACTAGATATGTTTAGCATAGCAAAAGGGGGAAAAAAATCTATGTTTATTATCTTTTGTTTTGGTTGGATTTTTAATTTAACTGTCATCATTTAAATGCATTGGTTGCCCATGTATGTTTTCTGGTTGATGTACCTGCTTTTGCAACTGGGAGTGGGCTGATGTATGCCAGCTGATTTTGAGGACTGTACTTCTGTTTTATAGGCAAGAATGAATTTGTGGACTCTGAAGTATCTCATAACACATGCCTCTGCTTTCCCAAGGACTAAGTTAAAGGCTCACCACATGGGGAGCACAAGGACTCTGCAGAGACAAGATCTAGACACATCCGGAGGTGTCTGGAAAACTTTAACTATGAATTAAATGTGTCTGTGGTTTGATGCAAGTTCCTCAGTGGTCTTTGTTCTGGATTGGTTTGTTGGGGTTTTTTCTTGGTTTAGGAGAGGTTAGCATGGCTTGAAGAATATACACTTCTGAAGTGTGAGAAGCTTCTTCTGTGATTTGAGTTTTTGCTAGGTTCTGGGACAATTTCGAGGGGTTTGTAAACCTCACTGCATTTCACNCCAAAAACTTATTCCGTAAAATTCAAACCAGAGTTCTGTATTTTGCATGAGTTAGAAGAATCCTTGAAGAGCTGCGGGTGGTAACCAGGAGTTTTCTGTGACATCTTTACCAATTTCTTTGTATTTCTTCATGATATTAGGATTAATTCCTTTTGCCTTTCTCTCTCCTGGTCCATTTTCTATATTGCACTGTGACTATAATTAATGCAATATAGGACCAGTACAAAGATTTACTTGAAAGCTCTGAAATATAGTCTAGTTCGGATTTTGTCTCTATATTAAATACAACCTCCATTACTTCCTCTCATCTTTGCTACAGGTGTGATGCATGTCTGTTCCTGGAGCATGATAGTTAGTGTCCGTGTAGAATGCTTGACATTTCATAATTGGCATCTATGAACATCTGAATTTGGGACCTTCTACTTCCTTGCAGGAGCAAGTGTCTTCATCCTGACCCTTGCAGGCTGCAGACTTGCCACTGTGGGTGTGGGTGGTGCTGCTGCAGCTGGGAGGTGGGGGGAAATGAGCACGCTGGAGTACGCTGGTTTGCAGGTGACGTATCCTCAAAGGTGCATGATAGAACAAGTATTCTGGGAGGAGGGACATGAGAGGCAGGACTGCTATGGTATCTTCTGGCCACAGGTATGTAAAAGAGCGTCAGTGGCTTCTAACCCTGAAACTACTTTTTCCATTCCTTCTTTCTGCTGTGAGACGCTTGTTGCTCTCCCCACCCCCTGCCTTCTTGCCCTGTCAGCCCTGTGCAAGCTCTGGCAGCCCTGGTGAAGAATCCAAGCTGAAAAGTCAGCGGAACGGAGAAAGGAAAGGTTGCCTGTGCCCAGATACTGAAGGAAATGTACGTGTGGTTTGAGCTAGTCCTCCATATCCCTTTTCTCTCCCCTTTGGAAGCAAATACAGCACTCCTTTCCATCCTATGAGTATCTGCAGGAGAAAGTATTCAGAAGTTGTTGAGTCTTTTAGAGTGAAAGTGGTGGGTTGAAGTCTGCCTGGGGGCTCTTGGCTGGACTGGTTTAGTTAATAAATCATCTTTGGAGTTGTCTTGTGAAAGAGCTTTCTCCATTGCTGTGCAAGTACATGCCAGGCTTGATGCCTTTTGTTAGGAATGCCTCCATTGCATTTCACAGGCCATAAATTAACTTGTGGTGTTTGTAGCAGTATCAGGTGTACAGCCTATTTCCTGGTGGCTTTTGTTTGTTGGTGTGTTTTTTTTCCCCTGTTTGTTAGAAGAGCATCAAAAGTGGTCTTAAGCCTCAAAAGTGGTTCAGAGCTCAAAACTTGGCCATCCTTGGGATGGAACTGTTTCATGGCTTTGAACTTTTAAGCTATGCTGAAAAAAAGAATACAGTGAAGTGCATGGTGCAGCTTGACTGTGTTGACAGGGAGAGACCGTGGGAAAGCACGAACCGGGTCACACCTCTGATTCTGCTCACAGCGAGAAAAGGAGTGATGAGTAAGTGGTAATGAGCAGACTTTGATATTTATTCCAGAATATCATGTGGTCTGTATCTTTTGCATTCACATATTTGCAAGGCATACTAAAATATGTGCTGAGCTATCATATCTCCTTTGTCAGCGTGTAGACACTTTTTCCCCCCTTCCATTCATGTGTAGCAGGTGGACTTCCAGCAGCAGATAAAGAGCAATTAGAGTAACAAGGCAGAAGTGAAATATCATACACAGCTTTCATCTGAAATCAAGTTACTAAAAAAGAATCTGCCCGTTCCAAAGCTCACACCTCACTTTAAGCATCAGTTACCTTTTACATGAGTAGCAGTTGTTTTTCTTTTTGGGCTGTGTGATTGTACGATGTCTGCTGGCACCATTTCATTAAACAGCTAAAATGGCTAAAACACTGGTAGAAACGAAGTCATAGAACATTAAGTAGAATTGAATGATACCAGTCTCTTCGATGCTACATGGATTTATCCTCATAGCTTTCCTGGAATCAATGAGAACTGTTTTGGAGGTTAATTAGGAGAACTTACCAAATGGAAATTCAGGCGATATACAAGCAGAAATCTAGGTTATCTTTTCCCAGCTAAATAATAACCTGTGGTTTAACAGCAATGTTGGGAAATCCTTAATATACCCCAAAAACGTTGCAGTCTAGTTAGATGATAGTTTTTCTTCAAGTGTCTTTCAGAAACCTCCTGTTCCTTCTTTGTGTATTTCAAATGCAAACTCAAGTGTTGACAGAAAGTTTGCTTCAGAAAGGAATTGCAGTTCATGAAACACAGCAAAACAAAGTAGTTTAAGTCTGCTCATTTTGAAAATGGAAGATGGATGAATTTTATAGGTAGAAACCATAGCTCCAGCTTGCTGTGGATGTTGGCAATAAAATACTTTTTGCCTTCTGTGTATCCTTTCTCCAGAAAGGGTAAGGAGATTAACTGTTTGCAGACCAGTTTCAGGTAGAAGTTTCAAGTTACTTGCCTTGCAGAAAGTAGGGTGAGCAGTAGTACAGCAGGGCACATGAGCTGACAGGACTCCATATAAGGTTTATCTCCTTTTTTCCTTTTAAAAGTTGTTCTTGCAATGAGAACCCTTCAAATTGACTAGGCATGGACGATATGTTGTACTTAAACATCGTACTCTCATTTCTTCATTCTCTTATCTACCCACTCCCTGCTTTGCTGCCCTCGCCCAGTCCTCTTTGTGTCTTTCTCCCGCTTGCCTCTGAGCCTCTGTTAATGCCCTCTGTGTGCAGGAACAGTGTGGCAGTTGTCTGTCAGGCACCCTATCTCTGCTTGCCATCCACGCCATCTCAAAACCCACTTCTTCCAGGCATTCTCCTTGCCAGGTCTTCAGAACTGATATTCTCTCTGCCCCTTCTCTTCACTGAACAGCTCTCCCGTGTGGCTCTGTCTCCTCTGCCTCTCGCAGGGTGTGCTGTCCTGCCCTGTCAGTGTAAACTCTTGGGGTTTGGTAATACGCCTCTCTCCTAGCTTTAGTGTAAAGTTTTACATTAAACAAATGGTTTTGTATATAAAATTACTATTTGAATAAAATTTGATAAAATTCAAATACTAGGTAGTGACTTATTGAAAGAAGAACCCTCTGCTCTATTCCTTAAAGACTTACTTATCAGTGGTTCCCTGTTCAGTCTGGTGTGGATAACAATGCAGTGTCTTGAAGTGTGAACCTATTGATATATATGTGTTTTTAAATAGACGTAAGTAAATAGGTAGCTGGCAGGGCTAACATCTTTTCCTCAGAATAATGTGGCACACATGTTTTCTTGGCTTTTAAGCAGAGATGCTTGGCATTTAAATTCCATGCTGACGGCTACTGTGATGTGCTAGAATGAGATATAAGGACCTCTATACTTGGTCTTTGTGCCCTGACACTCCTGGGTTTCTATTTCCTACTGCTCTTTCCCAGTGTGTTGTTTTAGAAGAGCCGCACTCCTAATCCTAGAGGATCTGGCAGGGATTCAGATTTGAAAATGTGCTTTTCTTTATTCTGGGGAAGCGTTTGTGTGACAAAGAAAGGAGTTGGTAAATGACTTTTAACTAACACCTGAAAAGCTGAGGTACAGCGCCTGTTTGCTGCAGCAGTGAGAGGCTGCTTCTGACCATGGTGGGTCACCCATGGCTCCAACTGGTATAACTGGGTCTAATGTTACCCCGTCAGCATTTCTTGAATCCATCTTGAACAGTTTGCATTGCATCTGGTAAGCTTTGGTTGTGTTCCCGGTGCAGAGGTGAAGGTGGGTGTGCTTTAAAAGGGGTGGTAAGAGGAAGATCGCTGTCGAGGAACAGCAGCAGAGTGGACCTTGCCATTTGCCCTGACAAAAATAGCTGGGGTTTTACAAAAGGACATGGGGCAGCTGACTGTTGATGATTAAAAGGATGAAACTTTTAAAAACAAGAAGTCCTTATAGGTGTGGTTATTAATAGTTTAAAATACAAGAATTACAGGAATTAAAACTAAAGAAACTAAAAGAAATCTGAATCTTCCCTCTCATGTGTTTCCTTTCCCCTTTTCATTTTTTTTCTTTTCTCTCCATCTCCACCCTCCCTTTATATTTGTTTGGGAGCTTGAAACAGTGAAAGTCAATATATTTTTGTGATGCTACAGTACTTATGTAGGTGATGCCAAATGGAAATATTTAGGGACAAGAAGATTGTCTTTTTTCTTGTCTTTTAGTTGTGGGTGTTGGGGGTGAACCTTTGCATCACTAATGCCTGGAGCTGCTGGGAAATCTGCCTATTTGTGTTTCTTTTGTTGTTCTTTGGGGGGGGTGTGTGAGGGGCTGTGTGTGTGTTATGTTTTAGAACATGTATTTTTATTTTTTTAAGTCCAGTTAAATGCTAGGGTTTGATTTAACAGCTTTGTCTATTGACACAACTGTGCTGCAAGGGGAAGCACATTGAGACAGGTTCCTTCAGTACCAAAACCCTAGCACATTAGCACACCACTCTCCTCTAAGTCTTGTTTATAAAGATTCTTTCCTGTCTTGAAGAAAAATACATAGAGGTAATAAGCAGCTTATGATTTCATTCAGTTAATTGCTGTTAGTATAGGGGGGGAAAAAAAGGCAGAATGAGAGTGGTCAGAGTCTTTTTGCTCTTGGAACTCCAGGTGTTCCCCATAACCAATATGCCAAATACATCCTGCTGTCATTACCTTACAAGGATGATTTAAAAATATTTTTCTGTCTTAAGGGTACAAAAGTAAACAAAAATTGAACCATGACTAAGGACTAATACTTCCTCGTTGCTATCATCATGGGCTCAGTTGAAGAGATTTGGTTAGTTTTTTCATGTTTGTCTGTAAGATAACAGTAGTAAAAACTAGCAAAATGCAAGCGCTAACGGTACAACTGCTTTTAGACAGTTTGGCAGGAAGCGCTATTTCCTGTTCTGTTGACTTTCTCATAAATATTAACCCCTCTGGGGCTTCACTATTTGTTGCTGCAGTGGGACAGACATTATCAATAACAGCCAAATTTAAGTATCTTTGTCACTTTAAATAGATTTAGCAGGTTCTGGTTAGAAAATACAGAATTTCCTATTGATTCTTTGTCTTGCAATGTAACATCTTCAGATTTCTGTCTGCATAGTTGAGAAGGCAAGTGGAATTAGATTTACCTTTCATGTATGGGCTCATACTGATGTGGTTTGCTCTTCTGGATCAGGTTAGAGCTTCCAGAAGTCGTATGTCATAGGCAGATGCTGGGTTCCTCAGCACTCCCAAGTCAAATAGTAACTGTAGTGCTATGTGATTAAATGCTTCCCAGATTACCAGATAAAGCTACATGTGCAGCAGGATGAGGGATCCATCTTCTTTGTTACTTTGAGATGAATTGTACCTTTCTCTCTTGATACCCCAGCCAGTGCTATTCACAGCCCAAAGGGTAGCAGCAACACCAGGATGGAGATGAACCTCCCTTAACCTTTCACCATGACTGTTGCTCTTGGCTGACAGTCGTGTGAACACTGGTTCAGCAGGATGCCTCTAATTAATTATCTCCTACCACAGTGCAGCAGTCCTTTGTGGCTGGCATTCAAGCTTGGGTTTTTTTTCAAATCTCATCTATCTGCATCTGATTTGAAAGCCAGAGGGTGCTGCTTCACAGAGTGGTGAGATGTGCTGATAAGCTTGTGCTGGGTGGAGCATGTGTTCTCGAGGTGTCTCGCTTGAAATGCTGTGGCTTCCATTTCCTGGTGCTAATGTATGCCACCAGCAGTCTGCCCCAGTGCTCTGCTCAGTACATTACCAGCCTGATCTTTTGTGAAGAGTAGTCACGTTGAATTTAGAATTACTACATAAAGAGTAAGACACTGAGAGTAAGTAATTGTAGCCAAGTCCACCCTTATGCCTGCCAGCGTGTCTAGTGTGTATATGCCTTGATTTAGATGTAACTGCTCTTAATTTGCTCAGCTGCTTGACAAAAACATAAATGACAGCAAGGTGAGAGCTCTTTTGTTGGCTGCAACTCTGTGTTACCATGAAATCATTATCATGTAGCTTGTGCTGGGATAAATGATTGTTAACTTCTGATTTGAATCTAATTACAGCACTAATTATATGTAGGAGTAAAGTTCAGCAGAAATGATCTGTTGCTATCTCTATATCTTAGTTTCTATCAAGATTTTAAGAGAAAGTTGAGAATGTTTTTCCTTAGTGTGAAAAAGGGGTATGTTTAAAGGGAATCTGTATCAACATGTATTCACTTGGGTATTACATGCTCTAATGAAAGTTTTGGCAGCATAGACAACCAGAGTGTTTACTTCCTTAAAAAAAACCCAACAATAAAACAATTTTTAGGGTTAAAGTGCTCGGCATGGAGTCTGTAACAGTTAAGTTATTTCCTTCAGCATTTGCACTCTTTCAGCTGGAGATACTTAAGAACATAAGCCTGTTGAATGCCCAGCTGCCAGCAGAAGAATGAAGGGGTGGTCCAGGAAGTTGGTCATCTGTCTAAAAATCTAATTGCATGTTCAGCACAATTAGAGAGCTGATTGCTTCTCTGAAATAAATTGATACATTTGTAAGCATAAATAATTAAGATTTCTTGAAAAGCGCTGTCTGCTTTGTTCTTTTTTTCCTGCTGGAGTTGAGAAATCCTGAAAGACTAAATAGAGGTCAACATTTAAGTACTAGCTAAAATTACTAGGATCGTTCAGAAGTTCATTTGAGATATGTCCTAACAAAATGGAGATCGACATTCACTCTGTTTTACTAGATCATCTCTATTTTGGTCTGAAATGGTTCTATAGGAACAGATTTTTTTTTTAATACGTATTAGTTAATAAAAAAAAGTCAATAACGGATACAATTAGGGCTTTAATAATATAAACAAATTACTTGCATTTCAGTGCCTGAAAATGAAAACTTTGCACATGTGTGTATTTAGCTCATAGTTTCTACTCATATTTTAATCTCCTTTGGAGTTCAGTATTAATCTTTCAAAACACACATGTTACTAATCAAAATATTATTCTTCTAAAGATTTTTGCCTGAAATACCAAGCAGAAGACATATGTTTTTAGAGACTGTGTTACAGCTTAACAAATACAGACCAAACAACTTATAGTTGGGCTGGTTTTGCTGATTTTGTATTTCGTTGAATAAAAAGCCTTGAGGATGTGAATGTTAATTGATGCCAGCCACGCAGGTTCATTGGGTTTGGGTTTTGTATGATTTTATTCTCTTCTAGAGTTCAAGTAAAAGAGAGGGAGTGAAACCCTGACAAGAGACACGAAATGAAAAACACATGTTCCACAGAAAAGCTGTCCAACGGACAGAACACCACAATGTCGCTCATTAGATGCTAAAATTGCTTAGTTCGATGTAGTGAGCACGTTATTGTGCTGTGAAAAAAGGCAAAGCAAGATCAGTTCTAAAAAGCACAGGATGCTTTTGTTTTGTTTTGCCTTTTGGGGTGCTTTTTGCTTTCCATGGTGGTAAGGGCAAAACTGTGGTTTTGAAGACACTTCCTTAGGAGGGAGGAGCATGAGAGGTGGGAGAGGAGCCGTGTAGGAGTTGCTCCAGGTGTATCCTTTCTGAAAGGGCTACAACATCCCCCTGAGGACTGTTGGTCTCTGGGACCGTGTGGTTTTTGCATGCCGTTATATGGGTGGTCTCACTGCTCCATTAGGCAGTTTGGACTTTCTACTTGGTGTAAAAGGAGAGGTGTTGTGAGCCTTCTTGAGATTCTACATCTGCTAAGAAAGGAAAGGGTTTGCCCCTCCCCCACTCCACTCCTCTCCTCCTCCCCTCCCCCATTCTATCCAAGAAGGTAACTTATGCTGTATGATAGTAGCTGGCAGTACCACCCACAGATCCCATTTCTGTCAAATGACTTGTCTGGTGGATGTTTATGTGAGTAGGATTCTGTCTAGGTCGATTTCTGTGTAGAAATGAAGGATTTGACCTGTGTGCTTTAGCCCCAGAAATGTCATGGTTAGAACATACATGATGTGACCAAATGGGGATAAGCTGCTTGGTTTGCTCCTCCTATCAAGTCTGAGGGGGTTTTGAGCAATATTTATAACAAAACACAACAAAAACCAAACAGAAAACGCATGACCCTTTCTTCATATTTGTCGCCTGAAAAACTTTCAGTCCTGATTCCTAGCTTCTTTATTTTGGGAAAAACTGCCATTGGATTCCTGGCACTGACAAGCAAGCAGGGATCTGAAGCCACGTTATTGTACTGCTAATGGAAATAATCCATATTCTTCTTGTGGGATCTTTCCTGTCAGATAAAAGGGTACATCTGCAGCTGCTCTGTTTGGGGGAGTGGGGTGATGGGACATCAGCACCTGAGACAACACAGTTTTTGCTGGCCCCCTGTATGTACAAATTTTACTTTGCACTTCCTTTCTTACTCTGTCCTCATTTTTTGCCTCATTTTTCCATTTTGCAGCTGTAGAAGCTTATGCTCGGAAATTGAATGAGGTTTTTCCTTTTGGTTCCTTGCTCCTGGCTGAACTCTTTGCATATAGAGCCTGCCTCAAAGTGAAATTGCCTTGAAATAATAAGCAGGGATTATACAGCTGACTTAGAGTTGAAAGAAGCCTGATTGGGAGCCTCTTTTGCTCGTTTGTATGTTAGGTTAGAAACAGAGCCTTCTGCAAAGTGAAATTGTATGGCCTAAATGGCCAGCTTATACTCTCTTGTTCTTGTCTTTGTGTTAGCCTTTGGCTTGAGCTACTCTTCCGCTTTGGTTCTGTTTAGGGATCTCCCAGTCAGGGCACGAATTCAGGCTCTGGTTTGCTGGCCTGAATAAGCTCTGTTTTTACACAGTTGTGGAATAACTTAGTTTGGAAGGAACTTCTGGAGGTTGTCAAGTCCAGCTCCCTGCTCAAAGCAAGTCCAACTAAATAAAGTTGCTCAGGCCTTTGGCTGACCAAGGTACAACTCCTCTGTGCCCTGCTGCTAGGTAGGGTGTAGATCAGCAAGTTTTCTTACCGATGGACCCTGTATTGAGTCCTTCAGCCTCAGTCTGTCTTGATGACCTTCAGTCCAGAAGGTCAGTAGAAGGACGTGAGAAGGACTTGATCCAGTGTGTCAGTAGACTTTTACTGTGTATTTGACAACTTGACGTGTCACTCTAGATACTGTCTTCAACACATTAATTCTTTGGTCATTAGCCGGATTCCTGGCAGGTTAGCAGGTCTTTTCTGTAACTGGTTTGCTCTTCAAGGTGGCCAAACCAGTTCAGGGATGTCTCGCCAGGGTATTCATGGCATTACTATTAAATATAGTAGTATAAGTACTTCCTTTGCTAGGGACACCTTGCATTGTATCCCGGACTACATTGAACGCTGCTCATTGTGGTATCTTATCAGTTGTTGATGATCATTTTGGTATTGGCCATTGCTTCTAGCTCTTCCCCCTTTATTTTCAGCTTCTGAACTCCCAGAAGAAATTCTTACCTTCAAGACATTTGATGTTTTGAATTAAAAATTCATTAAATTAACATGGAATGCTCTAGGCAGCTAAAATCCTAGCTCCTTGGGGTGGTCCATCGTTCTTGCTGGGGAGTTTGGAAGGGTGTTTCTTGGCATGAAACCCTGTGAACAGCATGTGCAGAGCCAGATAGGAATTGCTGCTGATCTCTATCACATGCGTAGTCTGAGAGAGAAAAAAGGGGGAGAGAGGAAGGATACGAAAACTGGGAGGCAGAAGGTGAGTCAGTGTAACCTCTCTGGCCTGCCTTCATACTTGGGGGGGAAAAAGTGGTGGGTTTTGTGTTTGGTTTGTTTTTTTTTTTTTTTCCATTTTGACTGCAGACAAATAAAAATGTGCTTGGCTTCCAGGTAGTTACTTTAAATTTGGACATAATAAAGAATGAGAGACTGTGCTGGAAAGTTGTGACCTAGGTGGAGATGCTGTCAAAGTTAACTGTCCCTGCATGAAGACACAGTGAGGTGCTGGGGAAAAAGTTACTGCAATCCCTGGTAGAGACTGAGACCTTAGGTCTGTGGAGCTGGTGAAATTCTGTGTATGTGGACTTCAGGGTCCCAGTGAAGGAGATGGAGCAGAACAAAGTCTTGTGTCCTCTCCATCTTGCTTGTGGCCATTCCTCAGCACATGCCATGCAGACTGGCAGTGAATGCCACACTCCAGTTCTCTAAATACCTTCCTGCTCTGTTTGCGATCCATAAAGTCCTGCTTCTCTAGCTGATCTGGTCAGGCCCCTGTTTGTAACTCTCTTGTGTAAGCAGTTAGGATTTGTGTACGAAGCCTGACCCATTCATTTAGGTATCTGATTCCACTCTTTCTAGGTAGTATACAGCTAATATTTTACTTTGTTAAACATTATGAGAAATGTTACAAGAAAAAAAATTATCTTATTTAAATTCCTACCTCAAATTATAAGCTATTTGCATTTTATCCTACTCCAGTGAGTTGTTTGAGAAGTAAAGGAGCGTACTGGTAGGTAGGAGCACACCAGGAGATACCTTCCCTTGCAGGCTCTCTTGTGAGCTGAAAAAGAGATATAATCTTTTCAAAGAGTTAGGGGCTGAAAGTGTTCTGGTTGTGGTGCAGTTGTATTTTTTTTATCTGTTCTTAGCTGGATTGTAAGTAGAAAGATGTCATTCGCTTGGACTGCAGGCAAGCTGGAATAAGAAATGCATTTTCTAACAAGATATCACTGTCCTAAAATTCTGCTTTACTACAGATTTGGGTGGTGTCTTTTTGAAAGTAACTCTAATTTCTCAGTATTTGCTCTTACTTTGTATTTCTAGTCTGTGTTTGACCAGAGATACTAATTTTGGATATTGGCAAGCTGTAGCTGTTACAGAAATAGAGACTAGGTTGCACATCCTGAAGATAAGATCTCAGCAATACAGGTTTTTACGGCTCTTGTCCAAAATTTGTTGATGTCAGTGAGAGTCTTTGCAGTGTGTTGGTAGGCTTTTAATCCTATTTTAAAGGAGAAGGGCTAGTTTGTTAAACCACCGTGCTGTTCAACCCATATTCAGGCCATTTAACACTGGATGTATTGTTGTACAAGTGGCACCTCATCCAAACCCACATGTTATTCTTAGAAGCTCATTAGTGGCTGATGATTTCTCTTACAGCCATGCAGCGTGCCACTGGGAGCACGGTCTGAGGGACGTTCCTCCCTGGTCTCCAGAGTTGCTCATTTCTTTTCCTGGTATTTCTGTAAGCAGCAAGGGCTGGTGCCAGGACAGCAAATGGAGTGGGAACAGTGCCTTTCTGTGTAGCTGAGTGTGTTTCATTCTTCGAAATTCATTTGAGAAACATCTAGACAAAAGTTGTCTTTGAAGTTTTTGCAGGTCGTGGAAGTCTTGGGTCCTTACAAAGTAACACACCAGTTGTACTCTTAGAGCTGTAAGGTCTGTCATAAAAAACAACAGAGTGAAAAGAGGCCAGTGTGGCTTTTGGTTTTCTCTTCTTCCCTTTATGCCAGTTTTGGTTTTCAGACACTCTCCCATGGGGTCAGTGAAATGCAAGTCTTCTGGAAGCAGGACCAGCTGCTGATAATGCTGTTTGAAGGGTTGTGTTGAATGTGGGTCATTCTGAAAGAGGGTAATAATTTGCTACCAGTTCGTTTTTGGGAGCCTATGGGGTAGTGCCTGTTTTTTCTACTGTGGTTTATTTGTGAAATGTTTGCTTCAAAAGTGCGAGCCCAGCTTCTGTTGTAACTTCTGGTGAAAATTCTTCCCACAGTTTATCTTCAAACACGTTTTTATTTAACGCTGTGCCAGAGAGAGGATCAATTTTGGTAGCTCCAACTAATTCTCCTCCAATTTTATGAGATGATAAAAGTTCTTTTAAAAAACAAATAAACAAACATTTGCTTTATAAGTTAAATTGTTACTTTTCCTGGTATGAAGTTAAATATTTGCTTTTCCTGTTACATGTTTAAGGAAACCACCACAATCCTCTTAGCCTCTTTTTTGGAATAGCTAGTGTTAGATCCAGAAGCCACTGAAGTGCGTTGAAATAAAGAGGTTTTCATCAATGCCTATAGATTGCAATTCTCCCATTTTACTTAATCTAAGATGTGAGAATAATCCCATTGATGTCATGGAGGCTGTAACTGTAGAAAACTACCTGTCAAAGTGAGAAATTACTTGAAAATCAGCAGGGTGCTTCACCTGAGTTGTAAATAAGAATGTGGCAAATATTTGCAGGCAAGTTATAAATTTATTTCACATTTTGTATAAAACTAATATTCTGAGAAAGCCCTTTAGGGGTTGAAGCTCCAGAGATGTGGATTCTAGGCCGGCATCTGTCATTAGCCTGTTGGAGATTCTTATTTCAGTCTCCTTTATCACTTTGTCTCTGTTTCCTTATGTGTTAAATAATTGCAATATATTGATGCCAGTAGTAAACTGCTGTGGGATCTAACAGAGGGAAACCTCTGTATTTTGGCCACGTACAGTGTGGTAGTAATTAAGAATACTCTGCACAATTTATGTATAATACTTTTCACCAGACATCAGCATGAAAGAGAAGAGCAATATTGAGAAGAGAAAGGTGGCATTAGCCTGTACAGTCACAGGGAGCCTGTTTCTGTGGTTATCAGACTTTTTTATCATAGAATCATAGAAGGGTTTGGTTTGGAAGAGACTCTAAAGATCACCAAGTTCCAACCCCTGCCGTGGTCAGGGACACCTTCCACTAGACTGAGTTCTCAAAGTCCCATCCAGCCTGGTCTTGAACACCTTCAGGGATGGGGCATCCTCAGCTTCTCTGGGCAACCTGTGCCAGTGTTTTCCCACCCTCACAGTAAAGGATTTCTTCCTCATATCTAGTCTGAATCTCCCCTCTTTCAGTTTAAAACTGTTGGTCCTTGTCCTATTGCTATGCTCCCTGATAAAGACTCCCTCCCCAGCTTTTGTGTAGGTTCCTTTTAGGTACTGGAAGGGGGGCTATAAGGTCTCCCTGGAGCCTTCTCTTCTCCAGGCTGAGCAACCCCAACTCTCTCAGTCTCTCTTAGCCTGATTTCTTTCCCCTCCATGTCTGTACGTGATGGTTTCTATTTTCAGCAGGTGAAGTTCAAGAAACAGCAGAGGTGTAAGGATATGTTTTGCAGCATGATCTCCCATGAGCTGGCGGGCTGTCCAGCAGCCCCATGTCTGCTGTTGCACAGCCCTTGCCAGGCCCCCAGTTTTGGGCTCACATCCCACGCTGGGCAGGCTGTCCCCAGGGGCAGCAGGCTGCCACCCAGCTCGCTTTTAGAGCAGGCATGAGTTCTTGCAGCCTGTTCTGCCTTTCTGTGCCACATATGGCATGGTGCGGCATAGGCGGCCTTTCGGGGGGTAACTTCTTTGCTTTTGAGGGTAGGTCTGTGTGTAACTTGTCATTCAGTACATTGAAAGCTCAGATAGAAACAGCAATCCTAATCCTGCAGTCCTTCCATTGGGCTGCTTCCCTAGCTGTGATGGAGAACACCAGACTTTTCTTTTAAATGTTTTGGATAATGCAGAATGTAGTTCTTTATTTCTCTCTCTCTTCTTCTTTTTTTTTTTTTTTATGCCATAATGAGAACATTTTATAAACACAGTCATTTAATCTACATTACTTATAGCCACAGAGGAGAGCGAAGTCTGGTGGTGGATTGGTCTTTCATCTACTACTCCCTAGAGGGTGCCATACGCTTACTTTCTGCAGTCCTCCTCTTTGCTCCGTAGCCAGGTGACATTGCAACAGTTTTGTGGCCGTGCCAGCAAGGTCTCACCTGAATGTTGCACTGGTGTAAGCATTGCTTGCTGCTGTGTAAGGTACAGTAGACAGAAATGAGGTGGCTGAATTTAAGCCCCTCTTGTGAAGTTTTATCTGTGTGCTGCTAACTGGGGAGTTCGCACTGAGTGTAAATGAGTATGGGTAAGAACTGTTTGTGTGGGTCAAGGGTAGGTTCATGGGAAGGAAATGCAATTTCAAGGTGAAAAAGCTGAGTATCATTCCAGAGCTGTGCTGGCCGGTTACTGCAGTAAATGCCTGCTTTCACAGAATCACGGGATGGTGTGGGGTTGGAAAGGACCTCTGGAGATCATCTAGTCCTACCCCCCTATCATAGCAGGACCTCTTAGTGCAAGTTGCACAGGAACTTGTCCAGGCAGATTTTGAATATCTCCAGAGTAGCTAGTGGAAACTACAGAAATGGAGAGCCTGTGTAGTTCTGACTCTCTTAGTCACCTTTGGTAAGAGCCTTGGGCCTGCTCTGCTGTTTGAGACCTCAGTGTTCCCAATATTTAACTGTTTTGAAGCAATACTTTGAAATACAGGGCATGAACATTTTAGAATCGCTGTAAGAGGGTATGTTATCAATGGAAGACACGGATGCTATTTACAGCTTTTAGCAACTGTGAGTGCATAAGCTTTCTTTGAAATAAGAGTGTGAATACCGCTTATACTTTAAAGATTTTTTTTATTTTATTTTATTTTCCTTCTCAAAATGTATGATGGCAGTGATTCAGCCTGGCACATCCCAGCCCTTTATAGGCCACTGGGCTGGATGTGAAAGCTTTGAGACATAACCGTGTTGGAAGAGAAGACAGGGCAGCTCCTGAAGATGGATTCTCATAACCCCCCCAGACCTCCATTAGCAACCTGGCAACAGCCAGAGAACAGGAGGTGGTATTGGAAATACTGCCTCTGTGGCAGTGAGAGATTTCACTACAATGTGATGTCCACCACATTACTTTAAGGACGTAGTCATTAGTAAAAACACTCTGAAAGCTTATGGTATTCCTCAAGCATAAAATATGCAAGGAAAGGAGGCACATTAATGAGGATTTCTGTCATCAAGGAGACTGCCATGAAGACTACCTCTTGGAGTCCTTCACATGACTTATGTGGGCCTCCATGCTGGTTCCTCGGAGCCTGGTTAGGATTACACTGTTTGTTTTGAAGTATTAGAGCATGAAGAGAGACTTTCAAACCTGAGTACATTTTTTTTTCCCCCCGCTCTGTTTTCCTTGCAAATGCCTCTAAGCCCTTATGAAAACAAATACTCAAAACAAGGATCTTTGACGTTTCTGAGGAGAATTCCCTTTGTGAAGAGGATAATGTCTATCAGCTCTTTTTGTTTTGAAAGGGTGGTGCGAGTGATAAGTGATAAGGTGCTGAGAAATGACACAGTAGCTTACCAAAATGTGAGTGATGCACATCCGCATCAAGGTAGAGATTGTCGTTTTGTTGTTGTGTCTTTCTTCAAATGCTTGCCTTCTGTTTGTATAGGCTAGACCTAAATAGAAGTCTTACTATAACTGTGGGTTTCTGGGTGGAGCTGTGAGTGACAGCCACCAGCCGCTTTGTTACTGTGGTGCTGGGAGCTGCTCATCAGCTTTAGCAGGGTGATGTATGTGTAATAATAACTCATGTAGGATTGCCTTGAAAAACTGCAAGACCCACTTTACTCTTCCCAAGAGAACAATTCATGCTTTAAAGTGGTTAGAGCTTGTGGGGGGGGTCTGACTCCGGAAGTGCTCAGCTGAGTGCTGTGCATGTCTGTGTGTGGTAGTACATCACCTGGACTAGAGCCATCCCAAGCTGTCTCTGATTGACCTATGCGAGGTAAATAGCTCCTCTGGCAAACTTTTGCACTGTCACTGGTGAAGGATTTTCAGTGAATGGACATTGTTTTGCCAGTTTATTAACCACTGAGAATTTAGGTAAATGGTCCTGTGAGTTGGCTTCAGAGTGCCAACAAATTGCTGTCTGTGACAGTAGCTTTGTATAAATCACCAGCAAGTGATTACACCAGCAAGTATCTCGCTCAGCTGGATACTTGGGCATCCTTTGGTAAGTTGTAATGGTGGCAATAGCATTATCATCTCTAACATTGTACCCGTATGCTGTCTTTAGTTCCTGTTCGTGGCTTGGGGCTTTTGTGGGCCAGACTGAAGAGGCTGCTGTAAGCAGTTTCAGGGGCGTTCCTGTTTTTGTGAATGGCTCTTGCAGTTGTCTGTCATTGCTGCTTTAACATCATCACACTTAAGGAGCTTCCGTGTAATTTCTCAGTGCACATCAGGCCAACACATCTTGGAGAGGAAGGCTTGTTTTCTGGAGAATTAAAGAACCCCCAAAATGTTGCGTGCCACCTTGACAGCTGAGCAGGTGTGGGCAAGGGTTCTTCTAGGCTGCAGCCGTCCTGCCTGCCTGAGGAGAATGCAGCCTCCTCTGGGGCTGGAAGAAGGAAGGAACAGTGTTTCATTTGGAAAGTCATACTTGTACTAAAGGATGTCCTCCGAGAGCCGCCTTTCTATCTTCCTGTTTAAAGCCCCTAGCTGAAGACCAGAATACCAATAGGTTTTATCCTGTTTGTTCAGATGGCATGAATTCAAATGACACATAGAGCAAGGAAAAATAATGGAATAAAGCAAGCTGTGGGAAGGAAACAAACTCTTAATGTGGTGTGCTAAAGAGGTATGAAATAGAAGTGTTAGAAAATGTTTGGTAGCATCTTTAGAAAGTCTTCCAGCCTGCAGAAACAGAAACACAGAAATACTGTGGAAGAGAAATAACCCAGTGCTTGGAGGATGAAGGGTTTACTCTCTGCTGCAGACCTCCTGCCACAGACAGTTTACCTCTTCAGGCTCTGGTGGCCCGTTTGCAGAGCTGGCATCTCTTTTGTGTGGAAGCTGAGGCTGGATGATGGATAGCTGTTAGGTCGAGGACCCAGATGCCTTTGAACTCTGCTTTCTTGTCGTGGACTTTGTAAGGCATGGCAAGCATGATCCACTTCTGCTCTTGTGCATTGGTAAAGCTGTACAGACCCAGCCCTCGGAGCTGCCAAGGATTGGGTCACTGAAGTCACCTGGGTTAAACACCTGTCTTGACTCTCCAGTTCCTTTTTATTATTATTTTTTTTTTCCACAGACATACCTTTAGTGGTCAGCTTCCCAGCCTGCTCCAGTAAACCATCCTGCTGGTGTTACATGGCTTCTTGGCATCACTGTAATGAGGGGTGGTTGAGAATGGAAAGCAGGCACGTGGCTTCCAGTGTGGCTTCCAGTGTGGCTATGCCTTAGCTCAGCTGTGCTGCCAAAGTCCTCCTAATGGGGAATTAAGGAGTCTCTCGCACAAAGGAGTATTTTGCTTCCCAGAGGGTTTCACTGAATTCAGCTTCTGGATTAAAGTGCTAATTAACACAAAATAGTGCTTAATGCTTCACTGTAAGAGTAACTAACACTGTTGATAGCTGGTATATAAGAATAATGTATGCTAACGAGATCCTTACATTTGAAAACCAAATCTGTTGGTACTGTGTGTGTATCCAGGCTTTTTTAATGGACTGGAAGGTTTCTTCTCCAGTCATAGCTCATGCTCCTGTGAGATTTCCTTGAAACGAAAGGGTTTTTTTTAGTTCTTCGGTGATTCCTTTTCCTCTGTGCATTAGCTGTTTTTTCAGTTCCTGAATTCTGATCAAGGCCTAGGGGCTACTTTAGCTGGCTTTGGCTTGTCAGTTTACTTGGGTTTGGACTAAGTGTCATTTTTCTCTCCTAATAGATGAAATGTGTTGTTCCTGCTTGTATCTAATAATAGCTTAATCCACAAATAATTGTAATGAAGTCACTGGGCCCACTGGCAGAAAATAGTTTGATCGAAAGACCACCGAAGTGAATGGGATTCTTCACTTGAGAGCAAAGCAAAGCTTTGAGTCAAGCCCTAGAGTGCTATTCTGTGTACGTGCGCATGTGTGTCAGTGTTGGGCTGTGCTATGGAAACCAAATTTCATAAAAATCCCTGCCAGCTCTCCCAATTGAACACTGGTGAGTAAGAGAAGATGCCGTACAGACAGGCGGGAGCTGCATTAGCGGCACCCAAGGTAGCGGAGCAGTTGCCATAACAGCCAGCAACAGACGTTATCCAGGCCTGTATTGCTGCTGCTGGGATTAGAGGCAGAATGTCGGTCTCCCAGCTGCCAACTGCATCTTTTGTGTGGCCAAGGTGTCAGTCGCGGCTCTGGAGCAGGCAGGGGACTGATGAAAATGTAAACAAGAGCAGCAACAGCAGGCAAGATTGCCGGTTTGGTGCAGAAACCACCCGGCTGTGCCACTGCGCTCTTGTAATCGCGTTAGAAAAGCCACACTAATGAGCGTGCTGTGAGCCCCCTTCTGTAGGGTGGGGGAATGTTGGTGGACAGGCAGGCACGCCGCCTAAGTGTGTGAGGTCTGTGCCTGGTGGGATCCAAGGGAAAGAGGCCGGGAGGTGCATTGGCAGAGTGTGGGTGAGTCCGGGCAGCACCTGCCAGCGCTGCTGACGGCTTTCCCTGCGCGCTCAAAGCAGCTTGCCCTGAAGAAACAAAGGCAAGAAATAATGGCATTGAGCTTTTAAAGGACAAATTTAAAGGATTTAGCTTTTCTGGCAAATGCTTTAATTAAAACGATGATGTCTTTGCCAGATCGCCGAGGAATTAAACCCTAATCAAGCCAAAAGAAAGTATTTCCATGGAATGTTTTCACTGCGATTTCTGATTGTAATTGTGAGGAGGAGTATTATTTACAAAAATCTCATTAACAGACACTATGAGCTTACTTATGCCTCCATGGGGATTGATGTCAAAACTCTTATGGCCTTCATTAGAAACCAAAGCCTTTAGATGCAAGGTAAATATGGTTTTGGGTGCGCATATAATAAAGTTATACATATTAGCTTAAAAGCAGCTTCTCTGGAAATCCTATTGGAAATTCTTAGTTTTCCTAATATGTAAGAGAAATCCATTTTCCGTAGATATTTTTAGTGCTGCTAACTTCCTCTCAAGTGCTATTATCTTACACCCTCTCCCATTAGTGCTTTGCTGTGTTTCCAGGCCAGCCGTGTGATTGCTAAGCATCCCTGCCTGCTTTTTGAATGACTTGTTAGGCAGGAGCCAGAAAGGCCAGTTGTTTGTGCTGCCTCCCGGCAGCTGCTTCTCCCTGCCCGCGTCCCGCCTGCCCAAATACTAAAACACTTTCCTCTTCCCCATCGTGGACAGTCAGCGGTGTTCGGTTCAGTGTGAGACCCTGTCAGCACAGACCCTTCTCAACACACACCTCCTGTGTAGATGTGAAAATGTATTAACTCCGCGGAAGGCACGCGTGTGTGGGAGCACACAACAACTGCACCATTGAAAGGCGATGGGGAGCTGCACACTGCTGTTGCTCATTGAGCCCCCGGGGCACTTCAGACTCAGCTGGGTGAAGCAGTTCGCATTTCTGCATTCGTTGCTTTTTTACCACTTGTTACATTTGCAACTCGAATGAGCTTGCTTGTCCTTCAGAAAATGGCAAGTGAAACGATTACAGCCCAAATCTCTCAGTGAGCTTATATGCGGCCCCCTTTTTGCAGCAAAACATCCCAAGGCACAGTATTTAAAAAACAGCAGCGCTGATAATGAGAGCTAATAACTTTCCAGATGTTTGCTATTTTGCTACATAGGACTTTTAAAAAAAGGTATTTAAACTGACCCTGACAGTTGTTATGGATGCCTTTGTGTGTGTTTAACGAACAGCTGGCTCTTTTGAACTGGGAATTTTAATACTTTCAGTTCCATGAAACTGGAATCAGAGGAGGCGGATGATTGTACGAGAGAGAGAGAGCGCGTTTTCTCATGTGAATTCCGAAGCAGAGGGGGAGGGAGAGAGAAAAAAGCATCGTAATATTGCGTGTGTTTCAGTTTGAGCGGATCAAATCTTTCCTCTGTCTGCATCCAAGCTCTTTGGTTGTGATCAGATGATCAGAGCTCAAGGAAGCGATTGGAGAGCGAGCTGGCTGCAGCTGCACTGTAGGCTGTTTTCAGGGACAAGGAGCCACTGTTTTTCAAACATAGCATAAACATAGAAGTTATTTTGTTGGCTTCAGGATGCAGATATGGGTTGTGCTGCCAGCATTGTTCTGCTCCAAGCCTTTCGTTCTGTGGTACAGAGGAACTGTCCACATATCTGCAGGCGACGACGGCGAGAGGAGTTGTCACATGAAATTCTGCCGCTGGATAGCGATGATGAAATGAGCAGACCCAGGACTCTCATCATAATGGTACGGTGTACTTTAATCAGCAGAGATGACAGAATTATTATTGCAGATGTTACATGGTTATTTTTTTTCCCTTTAACTATGTATTCGTAGAGAAAGAGCATTGACAGACTGTTTGTCACTGTAGGAGAGTTTGCTGGTACATTCGCTGCCTCTGTTGTCAAACAGAGCTGAAATGTTACTTTATAGGTGAAACTGTGGGCTGCACTTAAGCTCTATATAAAGTAAATGTTCTGTGGCTTAATTGTTGGTGGGTTTTGTTGCTATTTGGGAGACGGGGAGCACTGAAGCTGGTAGTGTGGTTATGTTTTATTTCTGACTTGGAATTCTGAACAGCAGACAGTTTAGGAAATGTTTGCTAAGTCTGCTCATCATAAAAACAAAAAACAAACCCCAAAGCCAAACCAAACCAAAAAAAAACCCTTTACTTTCACCCAGGATGCAGCTGGAATTTATATCAAGTTATATGCAAATAGAGTCCCATATATCTTTGCTGCAAACAGTTTGCAGCAGTAGAATGTTTGCTGGATCACCGCTTTCCGGTTTAGTGAGTTGCCTCTGTTCTTTAATGAAAAGGAGGGGGTTGAAAGGCTCTCGGGCTGAGAGAGAATTTTTCTTCCTGAATTAAATTGGATGATTTTTGTTTTGTGGTGCGAATATAATAAGAACCCTAAGTCTATTAGGAATAAGTGACAGGGTGGTTCCTCATTATAAATCACTGTTTCAGAATGAGGAGTACTCTCACTGCTCAGTTACTGCTCTTCCTTGCCAAATGCACATATGGTAAGTGTTTCTAGAAGCCTGGAGTGGTTTGGGCCTGAGGTGACAAAGATTTGGTACTGTGTGGCTCTCGCTTGATAAAAATATTTCTAAGACACTGCAAATAGCGTATTTGCCAGTTTTTCAGGGCACTCCTGTATATAATTTGAGTGGTAGATATTGGGGGTTTTTCTAATATAAAGTATGTTATGATGAAGTCCAAAGTGCTGATACCCCAGTGTATTACACAGGGCAGTAACTTAGTTGTAAGTGGGTGATGGTAACATTAGAGAATTTAATAGCAGTTGTGGGACCTAGCAGTGGTTTGAATAGAGCATTGCTGCCCGTAGAGAGGTGTGTGGTGCAGTCATGGCAACTATAGTAGCTAGGACCCAATCCAAGCATTGTTTTATATATCAGCTATGGGTATTATCCAATGCATGGGGGAGGCTAATGGTCATAAGAAGGAAGGGGATGGATTTTATCATTGTGAAGCTGGTATTTAAGTGTCTTTTGCTTTAAAATTTAATATCTGTAACACAATTTTTATTTAATTTATTATTTTTATTCTGCTTCATGGTTAAATAAACAACCTCAACAGTATTTAAACAAATAACTGTCTCTTTCCTGGTAGTAATTTCAAGCATGATGAGATGAGAGGGGTCTAGAAGAAATTGCACTGTGTCTAATTATGAATCATCTGTGCAACTTGCTCCAGTCCTTGGAAGAAAGGGTAGTCTAGGGTGCAAAGTCATGGCAGCAAACAATGTACCAACCTCCCCATACCCAGATGTAGTTAGCAGCTTGACTTATACTTCTTTGTGTGGTAAGACCTGGGAGTGTGTGCCTCCAAGAGCTACAACAGAGGTCCCTAGGCTCTCAGAGAAGTGGAGCTTCCCTGCAGCATGGAGGGAGCTACGGAAGCTGTCACCATCCTGTGGAGCTGGGGGTACCCGGAGGAGAGAGGGACACACTGGTCAGATGGTCTGTTACCTGCTGCTGGATGTGGGCCTTCAGGGATACCCTCCTGCCCTCGAGCACATCCACGCATCCTAGTAACAGGGGGTTTATAGGTTTTTTTACCAGCAACAGTTAATGCACTGGTGTTTGTCCTGTCCCAAGGCTGCCCTTCCCCAGGGGAGCTGTGAGATGGTTTTCTCCCCCTTGATCTATCTGAGGGGAGGAAGATGTGGGGTTCAGCCCTGGTGTGAGGCTGGTGGAGGTGCAGGCAGGTGCTTCAGAGGAAAGCTGCCAAGCAGGGGACAACTTAGGGAAATGGTCTTCTCTCACACATCTTTCTCTTCTGGATGTGTATTATTACTGTACCTTTTTGTTTAGAAGCAGTTAATTAGGTAACTATCTACAATGGCTTGCCATTGAGCTTCCCAGTTAGGCTTAGTTATAATGTGGAAACCTGGAGAGTTTCAAAGGAAGTGTCATTTTAGAGCACGTCTGAGGCAGAAATGGGTGGTCTCCTTTCCACCAGAATTCATGTTACTTAAGAGCAGGATGATAAAGAGGGCTAGAGGCTACTGGACATTAATAAAACATGTGTTATGGTCCTAACAGTTTATGTTTTTTCCCCTTGGTCTGTTGTAGATCACTGAAGTTTATGTCTGGATAATACAGCAGAGACAACTACGTAGACAAGCAAAAGAGTGTTTAGTTTACAGTGTCATTACGCACGTTGTGTAGATGCCAGGAGCTAAACTGATCCCAATGAGACTACTGAGTTTTCATGTCTGAGGGTAGTGAGTGATTGGGGTGCCCAAAGAAAAGACGCAACGAAATCCTAAAATGCAGAATATCTGAAATATACTGACTTGCCTGGGTGTGATTGCCAGAAGCTGTGGGCTCCTGTCAGCTGAAGGTCTGTCATTAGATCTTTTCATGCTTTCAGATGAAATGGCTCTCCTCTTTGTAGCTTGTGTGCCACTGGCTATATGCTCCCCACTAAGGGTGTTAGTATTTGGTATTGATTCAGGAGATAAACTAATCCTTCGTTCTGAATGGTGCTTTTGAGCCCCCAGGCTCTGCTGTCCTTGCAAGTTTGCCTGTCCTGTGTGAAGCAAAAGTAAGATCTCATTGTTGCCTTGATATATGGAAAGCAATCCTGAGGCACAGATAACAGCAGTTCTAAACTACTTAAATACCAGAACAGAAATACTTCCAGTACGTATGTAGTTCTATAGATGTGCTCCATTTTCCTTTGTTAATCCCCGAAGGGGAGCATCCTTGTAGGTTATTCTTTTAGGAATGATGCCTTTGCCAGTGGCACTCCAAGTGGGAAATGCTGTGGGTACGCTCCATGAGGAAAGAAAGGGAGAAGGCTGAGTACAGTCTCCAGTTGTACCTACTAATCCTTGTAGGAAATCTTTAGGTATCACAGCAGATATTTCTATCATTCTAGTCCTTGAGGAAAGCAAAGATTGATGTCTTTATGAACAGATTATTTTTTTTTCTCTTCAGTTTGTTAGTTTAGAAATCTGGTTTTATCCTTGGGCAAACAAATTAATCAGTTTTAGATCTTGACTGAATCCATGGAGCAGGGAGAGATGTCAGAAACTGGAAATTCTTTGTCAATGACTATTGTGTGTCGTGTTCTCTTGGACACAGTCCTGGGAGTTGCCAGAGACACGCAAAATAAGTATCCAAACAAACTCTAACTAGATGTCCAAGTTGAATCAATGTGTTCAGTGACTGCATTTGTAGTCCATCTTGTTGTTTTCTGTACCTTTAAGAGTATGTGTGTAAGAGCTGGTTTTCAAAAAAGTCCATCAGATGGTGAAGTTTGAGATATTAAAAACCTCTGAAGAATGAATGCAAATGATTGTATGTGCTGTTTCTGCAAGAAAAAGAAGAAGAGGAAGATGCCTGAAGGAAGAAGGTGGGGTTATGTGGAACTGTTTGGTGTTTGAAGTGAGGGCTCTAATGTTTAGGATGATGCTTTGCATTTGGAACTTGTGACTTGCAAAGAAGTTGAGCTTTATGTAGTAGGTCATTCTTGGGTTTTTCATGTGATTTATTATGAACTGTGGCAGTTGCAATTTGTGTGGAAGATAAGAGCAAAGTTCCTCCTCTCCACCCCTCCTTGCCCTTGGTAACCAGTTACACAAACCAGTGGTAAAATGTTTTCCATCTTGAATGAAATACTGTAACTGACTTGTTAGCTTGAACATAGCAACAGCAAGGTGACAATACTACTCTCTTTATTCAGTTTTTCACCTCTGAAAAGAGACAGCTTGCAGAGATTTTCTCTGCCCTTTCCAGTTAGGGAAGCAGTAAGAGAACCTCCCTGGTTGCAAAATGCAGGGTGACCTCGCTGCTCTGGTGTACAGGCAGGGCTGCCTGAGCTGCTTCTCAGGTCACTTAGTCTGTAAACAGAATTTTAGTCTTCTAAAACCAGTGCAAACAATAAAAGGATGCCTTTGAGAATTTTTCCTCATCTAACACTAAAGCTTTCCTCCAGAATTGCGTTCCTTAAGTTTTGTTGCATGATCTGTGTTCGTCTTCTGTTTCTTACTGAAATAATTCAGTGCACTCATTTCCTCATTTGTATGCATCTACCTACTGTAAATGTGTACTACATGCATACTAAGTGCTATCAGGAGATGGCAACTCTGAAAATTGCAAGATCTCTGACTCATGACTTACTGGGTTTGTAGGTGGGAGTGTGCCTGTGGGTACCCAAATGGACTTACAGTGGCTTTTGGAGTGTGGCATGAGGCTAAACTCCGGGAAGAGAAGGGTGTTCTTTTCCCTGAGTGAGCTGGAGAAGGGATTGTCTTTGGAAAGCCAGACTACCCAGGGCTATAAAGTTCAAAAGAAATATTCAAAATATTAATATTTTTTATCTCAAGTCAGAAGCTTCAATGTGTAATACATTTTTAAGCAACAATAAACATATGTAGCTTTATTTGACCTTAATCAACTTCCACTCCAGTCCCTGACCTCAGCAGGAACAGAAACCAGGCCTGTGTTTGAATAAATGAGTAACATCAGAGTGTAAAGAGGAAAAGCAGTAAGCAGTGCACAAAATGCAGTTCCACTTCAGAGCCGTTTTTGCAACTATTCTTGTTGCCTTTGAGACTTCTTTGCGTCCTGTGCCCAGAGGGGTTGCCAGCCGCTTCTCTTGGGTGCACGTGCTCCAGTGAGGTCAGCACAGCAGCCTGGGAGGGACCCCATCCGTCTCTCTTCTTCCGAGTACTGCTTGTTCATCTGTGCTGAAAGACTTTTGGTTTGGTTTTGCCTTTTACCAGTATGAGCAGGAACTATGGCTCGGGGTATAGTTCCTTAATTACAGAGGAGAATGAGCGCAAGATGTGGATCTGTTTTCATACTTCAGAGTGTTGCAGTAACATTTTAAGTATGCATACGGTTGAAAAAGATGGCATTAAAACCAGCCTTTTTCCACTCGGCAAATCTCCATCTGACTTTAGAACTCTGAGCAACGTTTTATATTCCTTTCACTTCTTATTAGTGTTGCAGCAGTGCATGTAGTGTGACAGTATGTGGAATGAAATTACTATGAATCTGGTAACCAAATTCCTGTGACAGCTTATAAAGAGCGTGGACTCAAACCAATAATGTGATGAAAATATTCTCCTACATAAGAGGAACTTATTGTCTTTTAATTTTTAAAAAGAGAAGCAAGCTTATTTATTTGTAAGCAATGCATACCTGAAAGAGTAGGGTATAAATTAAAGGGGTGCAGACCAGTCTCAGCAAATAGCAGTCTTTGGGAGTGCTTTGGAAAGGCTTTCTGATTTTAGGCATTTGACAAAAGTCACAGTTTAAGATGCATGTTCAAAATGCTTCTTGGGAGAGAAGAAAATTGACCCATAAAAAGGTGAAGTAACTTGATTATAGCCAAAAAGGCCACAAGAGAAACAAACACACAAAAGAGGAAAAAAACTAACCAAAACCAACACTTCAGTTTTTTCAGGCTTTGGCCATCTGCAGCCACACTTGCTTTGTGTCATAAGCACATCTATAAACAAATCTATGCACACACATGCTTGATTTGTCACAGTTTTGTCTGCGATGCTCTGCCTGCAGTTCTGCTTGGCTCTAGTTCTGATGGGCTATAGTAAATGCCAGCTTTCCATGTTTCCCTTGATCACGTTGCTCTTTGGACCTTCCTACAGGGGAAGATAGGAGAGTTAAGAAGAAAAACCCATGTAATCTGACTGGTCTGGGATTTTGGGATTGGGTGAGCTGTGGCTGTAGGAATTTTAAGCTATTAACGTGATGCGGTGCCCTGGTACATCACATCAGCCATGAATGCAGATCCTGCATTTATATTTGTCTGCTCTCCTGTGTTTTATCAAATACTTGAATAAATTATAAAGAAAAACTAAACTCTGGGTAATAATAAAGAGATGGACATGGCATTAAATGCCAAGAATTAGACACAGGGTGAACAATCTAAAATAACCACAATAATATCTCTGAAGATCTGGAGACTTCAAGGAAACACTTTGAAATACAGTTCGCACAGAATTTAGTAGGGGTATTTTGTTTCATGCCGTCCGTAGACAGTATAGCACTAGACAGAGATATAAAACATTGAGATAGATATACACACACACACATATATCTATGAGTTTATGACCATCAGCCTCTAGGCTTATTTTCAGAGATGTTCTCGGGGTTTTTTTTTATGTGCACCTTGCGCAGCACAAGTGGTTCCACACTCGTAACTCGGTTTAAAATCATTTGGTCTTTTGACTCCCACAGTGAGGTCTTGGTGAACGGGATGTGTGACTGCTCCTGGCACTGTGCTGCCCGTCCTGTATGGGTAGGTCAGGCTGACAGATAGTACCTACAGAAACGGGCTGGGAGCAGCGGCACTGCCCGTTACTGGATCCTGGCTGAGAAGTGGTGTTGTCCCACGCTGCTCAAGCTCTGTTACAGGAACACGTCTCCATTAGTGGTATCACTGCCCGTAGCTCATGGGAGATGGGTTGGGGTGATGCAAGCAATATGTGTGAGCCAAAAGGATGCAGAAATCCACCTGCAATGCTTCATGAATGCCCCCAGCACCTCTCAGGTGTTCATGCTGCGTTACCCGTGAGCTCCTGCCTGTCTGTGGGCGTTGCAGCTGGAGCCCTGACTGCGCTGCACAGGGCAGCTGGAGAGCCTGGAGCTGGGTAGGTGAGCAGCAGTGGGGTGGCAGCAGCACTTGTCATCTTAACATGTATGCACTCTCCTTGGGCTGGGCTCTGGTAGACTGGTTCTCTTTTGCTGAGTGTGCTGAGCTGCAGCTGGTTCAAGAAGTGTACAAAGGGACAGCAAATTAAACTTGTGCTTTCAGAAAACATTATCAGTGCCAGTCCCTCAGCCCTTGCCTCTCGCTGGCAGTAACTTATCTCTGGCTGCAGCACTGAGAGCCAGACCAGGCTTTACTTTTTGTGCTTTTGTAGGTATGGAATCCTCTGAGTAGAGCTATCTAGTTCTGAATGCATATAGCTGAGTCCAGAGTCCACTTCAGGCCTTTGGCTACAAACATGGGGATATTGATTTAGCTTGGAAACAACTATGGCCTGTAAGAGGTAGGCTGCGCGAGGGAAGGAGCCATAAAGAAACTGGGGCCCTCAGAAAACACCAGCCAACTGAAAGTACTGCCAAAGTGAAAGCTGTTGGGAGAGGCAAAGAGAGGGGAGAGCTGTTGGAGCAAAGACAGTATGTAAGAGAAAGGTTCAGGGATGAGAAAGAGAGAAGCTAAGGGGAAAATGTCATTTCTTCTCATCTGAAATTTATTAGGCACGCTGCTGTTTAAGTTTGGTAATATTTGATTCTGAGAGCTTTGTTTTTGCTTCATGCTGACTATACCTCTTCCTACTGATGTTAATCCCTCTTCCCTTGCCTTTCTTCCACCCCTTCCTTTTCAACGTGGAAAACAATCTTCACTTCAGGATAAATGCACTCCATTCTCCTCCTGGGTGGATTGGAAATCTGAATGGAGTGTGACAGAACTGTTCCTGATATTTCTCACTTCTGTGACACTTCCTCTTTACAACAGAAATCTTAATATGCTTGGTCTCAGCCCATTTTAAAAAACATCAGAATTCCAGTTCAGCACATTTCAGACAAAAGCCTTATGCAAAGTTTCATTGCTCATGAGACATGACGAGATATATCTCGGAGCCTTTACCTTCCCCCTTCATACTCTTCCATCTATCAGAATCATTTATTTTTAATCCATGTGGAAAGTCTTTGTTGCTCCATAGCTTCTCCAGCAACCTCTGGCCAGCAAAGCAGGGTAACGTGGCACAGTGCAATGGGAGTTTTTTCACTCAATAGCAACTGCTGAACCATTCCACCATCAGCTGTGGCAGAAGGATAAATGGAGTAGTAGAGACTGTGAGTACATCTACAATGTAAACTGAGTGTGATGATTACTGTGTGCTTTAAAACCTAGCATGGCTAGCATTGGTGATCTTTTCTGTTGCTGTGCATCCCAGGGGGGTTGCCACCTGATATCTAAAAACTCTCAAGAGATTCTGACTTCTAGATTACATTTCCTGAATCGTATAAGGTTTTGATGAAAGGCGTCACAACTTCATGACTATTAGATGACTGCTGCCAGTGTGTGGGTGAATGCAGACTAGTTCCAGACTGCTATACCTCCCGTAGCTTAAGAGGAACTGCACAAACACAGGCAAATGATTTGGATACTCCTTTAACCAAAGAAAGGTTTGTAAAGGCAAAACACAGGATTTAATTTCTAAGGCTAAGCAGCATTTCAGCATATTTGAGCCTGTCAGCTAGTACTAACTGGCTGCTCTGCTTTTGTGAGCGGAGTGAAACAAGAAATAAACTATCTGCCAAAGTACTCAAGTAACTGAACTCTTGTTCACTGCAGTACTGTTGTTTCAGGAATACAGAAACAGGCACGGTGTCTTCTGAGTGTTTGGAGTAAAGGAAGGGGGAGGAAGGTGGAGTGTCTAGGAAGTACAGGAACAGTTCCTGGTCTTCTAGCTTTCGAATTACATTGTGGCATAATTAAGGCTTCCAGTTTGAGTTAGTAATTGGAGCGAGGAATACCACGGTGAGGAAAAGATTAGGAATCAGCACCAAAGCATGTCACATGAATACTTCAGGATGTTTTGGGTGGCGAGGGTCTGACATCATCTCAGGGCACTATTCCAAGTCTACTCTGGCTGAAGCTGGCTCAGACTGTGGACCATGATCTCCTAGGCTGAGGTGTGGTAGCTGTACATATGTGCACACATTTACGGTCAGAAAGAATAAGATTCCTTTGTTGTTCTGGGGCTCAATTATTTCTGATCTTCTAGGACTATTATTTTAAAGTCAAGGTGTCCTGTTTCAAGGTAAAACAGAACCAGTTTTCTGTTTTACAGTTTTACTTTTTCAGCTGGGCCCATTCTAACTAACTAAAGTCTGAAGTTAACAGCGCATTGTTCAGAAAACTGTTCAGTCTCACAGTGATAAGACCTGATTATACCAAGGAATGGTGCAGAGAGGCCCTTGCTTATTATCTATATTGCTAGAAAAACCAAGCTCAGGTAATTTCGTTATTTGCCCCATTGGAGGACTGGAAGCAGAAAAGTGTAGAGAGGTCACATCCATAGGGAGGAACGGACAGGACAGGTGGCCCAAAATTGACCAACTGGGGTATTCCATCCCATCTGCATCATGCTCAGTATAAAAGCTAAAGGATCAAAGGGTCAGTTCTTCTTTCTTCAATGGCTGACGTCTGAGGAGGACCCTGTCTGTTCATCTGCCTCTGATCCCGATCCGAGCATGCCTGACTCCAGATCTGTAATCCAGCTCCTATCGATCACCGAGTCTTGGTGACTGGGTCTGGGGCTTTTCCTGATGCCTGCTGGTGACATGATCGACAGCCTGGGAGCTTGATATGGTTTTGTATCTATTGTATCTATTTCATTATTTTCTTCCTTTTGTTTTTGTTTTAATTTTAGTATTAATACTTCATTAAAATATTTAGTTATTTTTAAACTCATAAATCTCTTTATCCCCTTCCTCTCCTTTCTTTTCAGGGGGAGGAAGGGCCATCTGTCAGTCCAGTTTTGGTAATTTTGTCTGAAACCACGACACGAGGAACTCTGTAAATAAATACATATTATAAAAAATGTACTTTTTTTTATCCTGTTACTTCACTGCCTCTCCAGAACAAAATGTTATGTTCTGTCTAAACAGAAAGAATTTGTGTGCAATATCTTACTTCTACAATTGCAGTCTGTTAGTAATTATTACCAATTTGTGGTTAGCTTAAAACATAATAGATTCTGTGTGTGTGGTTTTCAATGAAAAATAGCCATTGTAATGTTTGTCAGACTTCTTTCTGCCTCAGGGATCACTCTGAATACAGTGTATGGAACCAATTGAATCGAACACTTCATGACTTTGGTGTTTGTTTTTCTTCACTTCTCATCTGTCAACTGCTGTGCTCATTTTCTTTTCATTAGTATTGATACTTGCTTGAAGATGAGACGGCCAGATTGAGTTCTCAGTTACACACGTGCAAATCCAGAAGAATAAGGTTCTGATTTAATGCAGTAAAATGGATCAGAAGTGTAATTCTGTGCTGCTTGCATGTTTTTCCTCTAAAAAAAGAAATCTTGAAATCAGAGTGGAAAATCTGTGTGGCCCTGCTGGAACAATCAGTGGTTAGCTATGAAACTAGAATGTTGGGAGTTAAACATCGTGTCACCCATCACTCATAATTTTGTTTGGAGTTTCAATAAGGGTTTGGTATTTCCTTGATGTTTTCCACAGGTTATGATTTATGGGCTAAAATTAGTTCTTTCAGAGGGTAAGACTTGCCAGTAAAGAGATTAATTACTGAAATTACTGACATGTAGATTTCTAGAAGCACATGCTCCACTGTCCTTTTTGAGACGTTTCTTCCATTAGTAAATGATGTGCAAGCGTGCATTGCAGCTATCTCTATAGGAGATCTGATCTTAATGGGATTACAGAGGAGAAACGTGTGTTCTTGAGAGAAACGGGGATTGGAACGGAGATTATTTTTTCTCGCTTTTGGATATTTGTGGCTTGAAGGTAAAGAATAAAAAGCGTTCACACAGATGATCTCCACGTCTTTCTTTTCAGTGCATTAGCTCTCTTCCTGTCTTAAACCTGTTCTCCCACGTGCTTGAGGAGCCTTTTCACATCTCCCTAGAGCTCCCTACAGAAAGCAAGCAGGCACAGACTATCCAGCTGCCTGTTCCATCTCTTCACCTGCCAGCTGGCGCTTGTGCCTGAATTTGCTTATTCAGGCTGTGACCCTGTTTTGGCTTTTGCAGTGCTTGAGTTCCTCCAGCTATTGACCACCGTTAGCTCTTTGTTTTTAAGCAAGGGCACAGCCCATTAGGAGGTGCAGTGATCTAAGCAGTTAGATCTAAAAGCTCATGTGTTGCCAGGAACGTCTGGTTTCTTTGGCCTTACAGCCTTGCAGTTGGGTCTCCTTTTATCTTTTAACTGGCCTGTTAGGAAAGAAGCCACCTCCCTTGTGGTCTGTCTGCTCCCAGGTGTTAGATGTGTGCTCCGTACACATCTTTTGGACGAATGTGAGCTGCAGATGTGTGGAAGATACAGGAAAAGTAATCCTAACCTTGAATCTCGTACATTCAGTGAGAAAAATAGTTACTGTTTCTACGCAGACTTTTAATGAATACATTTTCCAATATTTAAGATACACGGTATATTTTGTTCTTCATGATGCATTTGATTCTTCATGATGACCATTGGGCCCTTCTAGCACCTGATGTTGTTTCCGCTGACAGCGTAGCAAAGACATCAGTCAGGAAAGGACCTGTGGTTGGAGTGTTTGTTCATCCATCACTTGCTTTTGGTCAGAACTCCCCCAGCTGAGCAGCTCTGACAGAGAGCATGCTCATTGCTCAAACACTTGTGTAAATACAAAATATTTTAGCAGAATGTATGGAAGGAAAGAGAAAATTGATGGACACAGTTTCAACTATAGAACTATTTGGAAATAATAGTAATGTTTACTAACACATGCTTAACTCTGTCTTTACATAAAAAGGTAAAAGTGAATCCAAGCCTGGAATTGTACCAATTTGTTTTTGCCTTACTTCTCCGAATCTAATTGAAACTGTAAATATCGGTTATTAAAATGTGATTCTAAAATATTTTCACTATATAAAAAAACCAGTTCTTGAAGAATGCACCAAAAAGGACCTGCCCAAATGAAATGTGTGAGAGATGAGTTGACATAAAAGTTTGTACCTGCTCCCACTGAGAAGTTTCTTTACACAGTATTTTTAAGCTGCCAAAAGCTTTTGTACATACTAAGTGCTTGCCAATTTTCCTTTTTCAAATCAAATCAAAGGCAATTTTAAGTTACATGAGCCTACAAAAAGAATCTGACTTGGTGGCTAAGCATTGCTTTTTGTAAAATGCATTCAAAAGACAACTGCATTTCTTGGAAATATTTTCACAAAAAGGATTGCCTCCTTGAGTCAAACTGTGTCTGCAGTTTTTCAGGCAGAACAAGAGGCTGAGTGAGGAGGAACTGCAGCAAACTCTGCTTTATTGCCCATCCACATCCTTCTCTGGCACTCTTTTATGCCTGGCTGTAATGTGTATTTGAAGGAAATCGTAACTTAACCTCTTAGCTTCTGATTTCCTGACCAATTATTTTGTACCCAGCTCAAGTGGTGCTTAATATAAGAGCCAGGATGTTCCAGATACTTCTACAGTAAGAGGGGAATTTTCTGGACTATCCAGAATTTCCAAATTAAAAAAGCCCCGGAATTTCCAAATTGAAAAAGCCCCTCTTGGTAGAGTCGGGTTGTCAATGACAAGTTTAGGTGTGATGATAAGGCAAGAGTGAAGGTGCAAGGGCTTGTCTTTGCGTGTTGGATACACAGAGAAAGATGTGGGAGTGGAGAGAAACACAAGGGCAGGAGTACTGGCTTACACTCATTCCATCAGAGTCATCTGGAGAAGGTGAAGGAAGAGGAATGACTGTGATTCAGGGGTCTGCCTTATGTTTGCATGAACTGGAGCTTAGACTGGCATCCAGGTGAACATCGAGTATTTCATTTGCTACTGAAATAGTGTTGTGGTTGGCATTGTCTTGCTGCTTACACATGCAAGTGTGTTAGCTTGGTTGACTCTGCTCACTCCCATGAACTATTTTGCATTTGTTGCCATTGTGGTCCCTGTGTGTGGCTGGTGCACGGTACCTTCTCTGTGCATTGGGACCTGCAGCAGTCACAGAATCATAGAATGGTTGGAATTGGAAGGGACCTTAAGGGTCATTGAGTTTCAAACCCCTGTCGTGGGCAGGGACACCTCCTACTAGATGAGGTTGCTCAAAGCCCCATCCATCCTGGCCTTGAACACTTCTAGGGGCAGGGCATCCACAACTTCTCTGGGCAACCTGTTTCACCACCCTCACCCTGGAGTATCTTTTCTAAATCTCCCCCCTTTCAATTTAAAACCCTTTATCCTATTGCTCCACTCCCTGACAAAGAGTCCCTCTCCAGCTCTCTTGTAGGCTCCCCTTACATACTGGAAGGCTACTGTAAAGTCTGGAGGCTCCCCAGAGACTTTTCTTCTCCAGCCTGAATACCCAGGTCCACTGGCTATTCCTTCCTGTGAGCCTGGGGTAACTGAAGGGAGTAGAGCTTGGTGGATTATACTTCTTAATTTCTTTTTTTTCTTTTTTTTCCTAAGGTTTGGGTTTTAGTTATTTTTAATAACTTTACATAGGCTTTCACAAACTGTAAGGCTCACTCTAGGATTCTAACCACAGCCGCTTTGGTATTTTCCTGGAGTCTTTTACCTTCTTATTTTGGTAATACTGAAGATTGCACATTTGTTATAAGTTTCAATTAAGATTAGCAGTTTTTAATTAAGAATTAAAACCAAAAGGTTTTACCTAGAAAGGTGAATCAATTCTCTGGGTGTACAGAAAATAATGTCAGAGTGAGAAATACATTACGAGGTGTTGGCGCTATCTATTAGAAAATATGGCTTTACTTTCTGTGTTCTAAGAGATCTTTTTTCTCTTTTCCATGTACCAAGCTTAACTAATGTAAATCTGACATGCAGGATTTTACATTTCACTCCTTTTTTGCTAAAATAAGAAAATAATCGTGCTTATCTGCTTTTGAAATATGTGTACTTTTTTTCTCTCCCAAAATGCCGTTATTTAGCTTTCAATTATAGGATCCAGATGAGGAATTATTATATGCAGTTGCTTTCTTAATTGCTTAAGGTACCCACAGGCACTAGAAGAGACTAAACAGGAATTTGTAACATTGAATATATGTTACAGCTGTGTGATATCAAACAGAATAATGGTCATACAGTCAGCTTGCACATGTGTGTGGGGGAGTGTATTTCTGTACATAGAAAAAACAATGAAGAGGATCCCATGTGATTTTATACTCATGTTATAGCGTTGTAGATGTTGATTTTGACCTTGAGTAAATGAGTGAGTCACCTGACCTCCTTTTGCTTCAGTTATTCCAGCTGGAAAATTGGGTGAAAATGTGGATTCTCTTTACAAACCAGATGTTGTTTGATCTGAGCTTTTCTTGGTAAAGAAAAAGAAAAATCATTTTTGCAACGCTGCACAGACATGAATAGCGAGTATTAGAATTACAATCAGGAAAGCATGCAGCGGAAGCCAGAATGACAGCAGCATTAACGTGTCTGGAGATAGTAAATTTAGATGATTAAATTATTTAATCGCCTTTTATGGCCCTTCATCGCTATGCGTTTTGTTTTCAGGGGCTGATTCCAGTCCAAGTAGATGAAAACAAAAGAGTAATATTTGTTTGAAATTTTCCAATGGATCAAACTAAAGAAGAAATTAAAGTAATTGCATATTTTGCTTCTGTACACATCAGCAGGATGACATTGCTAATGGAAAGTTTATTCTTCCAACCTGGCTGCTGATTAAGAGGGTTTTGTTTGTTAAAGAGAGTAAGTATAGCCCTATTTCTGTCCAACATGTGCAAAGATACCTGGAACAAAAGTCCCTGATGGCTGCGCTCAGTTGTGCTATGTGTGAGTCTGCAGCTCTGCTGTGTGACGGGGACCCTTGTGCGTGGAAAAGGGGACCAGATGGTATCACCACTGCATGGTACCAGCACCCCCTGTGGCCACTGTCTCCAGAAGGATGAGGAACTGCAGCAGGTGTGAGATCCGTGATACTGTTTTTCTGTAGGTGATACATGGACCTGTTGGGAGCAAGTCCAGAGGAGGGCCATGAAGATGATCGGAGGGCTGGAGCACCTCTCCTGTGAGGACAGGTTAAGAGAGTTGGGGTGGCTCAGCCTGGAGAAGGTTCCAGGGAGACCTTATAGCTCCCTTCCAGTACCTAAAGGGGGGCCTACACAAAAGCTGAGGAGGGAGCCTTTATCAGGGAATGTAACAGTGGGATGGAGGGTAACAGTTTTAAACTGAAAGAGGGGAGATTCAGACTAGATATTAGGAAGAAATTCTTTACTCTGAGGGTGGGGAGCCATTGGTGCAGGCTGCCCAGAGAAGCTGTAGATGCCCCGTCCTTGGAAGTGTTCAGGACCAGGCTGGGTGGGGTTTTGAGCAACGTGCTCTGGTAGGAAGTGTCCCTGCCCATGGCAGGGGGGTTGGAACTAGGCAACCTTTAAAGTCCCTTCTAAGCCAAACCATTCTATGATTCTGTGACACTGTGTGGCTGTAGCTGGAGGCCTCTGGGGTTGCATCATCAGGTTCTCCAAGGTCCTTCTCTGTCTAGTGGCGAGGGAAAGTATTATATTCATGCCGAGTGTGGGTGGCTTTCTAGCTTGGAAAGGTGCTGAAATGATGCCTCTCTTGCATCTCTGTTCTTGTGGGGTTGGCTGATAGAAACATTACTGTTGTGAGGAGGGACTGGTGAGGTGCGTGCACATGGAGCAGCATTCCCGGGTTTTTGGGAGCAAGGAGGAGACTGCTGCTGGCTCAGCTCAGCCCGCCTCCCTCGTGGGGAGAGCAGGAAGGCAGATTTTAGGATTGCTAATACCAGCAAAGGGGATGGACGTTAAGTGGCTTTTGGAGTGTGGACCTTACCATTAAACTCATGTGAGTGTTTACAGGGCTTTTGGAGTGTGGACCTTACCATTAAACTCATGTGAGTGCTTATAGGGCCATTTTGCAGTGATGAAATACAGGTGGTGTAAGGGCTCTTAGGCGCTGTGTGTGAGATCAGGCTGGGAGCTGCCAAACTGCCCTCCCTGAGGCCTTTTTCTCACCTTCCCAGACACTTTCAGCCACAGGTGAATCTTATCAGCTCTGGCAACATGCAAAGAGACAGGCCTTGGAGGGCTCCTGCGGCCACCAGTTCAACTTGAGGGTGAGTTTTAGCCTTTGAGGCAGGGTGATGAAATCCAGCAGCCTCTCACAAATATGTTCTGCCTGAATGCACTAAAATCTGGGGCATGAAGTGGAGGTGAAGGCACAGAGGAAGGAATAGCTGAGATCAGCGCGTTGCCAGGCTGGGAAGAAAATAAATGGATTGATGTAGGTGGAGCCCCTGACATCAAGGACTGTTGTCTGGAAAGATCTGTTAGCACAGCTCTTTTCGTGGGTATTTATGCAGGGACATTGGTGTCCTGACTTGGGGAGCTCACCTTGTGTGCTGGTGGCATTTTTAGTGGGATGGTTTCCTGGCCCTTCGCCTGGTCAGAGCTAGCTGGATGGATTTGTAGGCAAAATGCAGCATTGGCTGTTGTAATGGCTGCACACAGGGTTTGTGTGGGGATGTTCATATTTCAGCTAAAGTTGTTAGACCATAAGTGGAGTTATGTACCTGGAAAAACAGTGTAATTTGCCTCAAGTTGATTCAGTACCAGAGTGACTTTGCAAAAGATTGCTTTGTATGTAGTTTTTATCTAAATTGTTTTACCTTTCGGTTTTAATTGTTTTGGGTTTATGTTTTCATCCTCTTTAAAAAAACCTAACATTTTCAAACCATAGACCAATATTGAGCATTTAATTAAAAAAGACCATCTCTTCTTTATCCACACACATACACTCAGGAGGGAGGTAACCAGGGCTTCTTGCATTGTCTGGTAGCTGCTCTGATCCTAGTCCTGGTGTGGTGATCTGCTTTACCCATCCAGCATGAAGCTTTTCACCAGTGCAATTTTTACATGCGTTCACAAACCGCTACAGAACACATGCTCTTCCTGACACCTGGAAGATGTAGGTAAGACAACTGTGGGTGTATGGTCATTGACACCTCAGTTTTAGTCTCACAGTCCCATTAGTAGATTTTTGGCAAACATACCTGAAAATACATGCAGGGCTTTGCCACTCGCTACAATCGATTTCCTAGCAAGCATTCTGTACCACACAAAGGGTGGAAAATTATATCAGATACAGCTTTGTCGAAATGCATAACTGACTTCTAGCAGCGTTGCCCTGCCACACTGCTTAGGGTGTGACAGAGATGGTTGCCTTGCTGGGGGCCTGAAATTGAGGTCCAGGTAAGGAATGTATGAAAGGTAGCATCAGTATGTATTAATATACCTTATCTCCTGGTACTGCCTGCATGCTGTGTTGAGTATACCAGCAAGGTCTCCAAACTTTGTGACTTCTGCACCCTACATCCATGATACAGTGGACAGAGAAGGCTGCAAGGCTATCTGCAGTAAGTCTGGGTTTGTTTGTTTTTAAATAAAAAATAATTTTTGAAATTAACTTTTTTTTTCTTAAAAACAAGATAGCCCTTTGTGATCCTCTCAAGGGTACCTCTTTTTTCTTCTCACCAACACCTGAGCTGATACCTGGCCATATGCTAAAGTCATTGTTGCGAGGTGCAGAATAGTTTCTGTTTCTACTCCAGGAGCTGGATGTTTAACATGTCTGCCATCCTTTGGTTTTTCTTCAACAACTTTATTACTGCGGTTCTGCCGGGAACTCTGACATGCTGGAAATGCCACAGGTCATTCAAGGGAAGCAGACAGGTATCTTATCTGCATTCTGCCAAGTGGCAAAGCGTTAAGTTTGTCAGACAAATTTCTCAGTACTGGTCTACGTTCCAAACTGTCTGAATGGCAGTATCACTGTCACCTCCGTGGTATTCATTATAAATGGAGCAAGTTTTGTTGTGAGAAGTTTGTCTTTCATTTCAGAATTTAATTTCAGAACAGACATAATAGGCAGTTGATGTACCTTGTTCCAGCAAAAGGAGCTTTCTTACTTATTAATTAAACTGCTCTCAAATCTATTAAACAAAAGGCCTGAGTCAGGATTAGATGCTAATGACTGTGAGTGTGCAGTTATTCATATACACATGGGCATAAGTCAAGACTATGTTTTTGATTTGCAGTCTGTGCGTGTCAGCATTGCTCCCAGACAGAAGTCCTGAGCTGAAGGGAAGCATTCATTCTCTGAAACTTGCTGTGAATTCAATCTTTGCTTTTTTTTTCCACTCTAAATTTGAAAAAGGAAAAAAAAAAACCCAGTGTGGCAAACTGAAGCTTCATTTCTCAATCCATTTTAATGGGAGGTGGTAGATTACATTATTTTAGAAGGACAGCATGGTGAACTCAGTATTTGCTACACAGCAGCTCAAATATTTAGCCTGGGTTGGAGTGTCTTTTATGTCTTTGGCTGAAAATACGCACTTCAGGGATTTAAATTTTGTATCTTTATGTGGCTGTTAGCAAAGCATTACTGAAATTCATTTTGCAATGATTGCACAGCATACAGTAGCGGTGGACTAATTTTGTCCAGCAGTACATTTTTACATATTGCTATATATCATAGATTCAAACTGAAGCCAATTGAAGCATGACAGTGAATAGATTTAAGAGGGAAATAAATTGTTGGACAGAAACTCTAGAAGAAACATAGGAAGAGAGAATGAAAAATTTATTAAAGAATTTGTGATCCCTATCAGAAAACTGAATGTTAGTGTCTCTGAAGCAAATGGAATGCATAGTGGTCCCTTAACAGGAGTAGTTATTATTTTTTCCTATCTAAATATTAGTAAGTTATTTCAGAATGCTGGGAACAGATGAAAATATTCAGCAAAGACAGCAGAGCAGATGGTAATTAAACCTTGAATTGACTACCTTTACGTATTTTATAATTTTTTGAAATGATTCAACTTGCTTATTTTGACTGTATGAATCCGATACAGCAGTTCACAAATGTAAACTAAGGCTTGTGGATTTCCTGAGGTTTGGATAATACTTTTCACCTTATACATAATAGTTCTGAATTCAAAAGCAGCACAGGAGCTTTATTCGTATTAACATAACCAATTTTGTGATCACCTTGAAGTACCTGGTATCTTTAACTGAAGACATAGAGAAGTCTTTGAGGAAAAATTAGGAGATCTTTTGCAGTTATGCGGATGCTAATGAAGTTTGCTTTGTGCTTCTGCTAAAGGAAAAAAGCATTATTAGACATTTTACTGGTGATGTTATTCCCCATTACAAGTGTAGAGAGATTTGCATTCAAAAAAGCTCTAAGAAAGTGGAATCTTTATTTGCAGTTGATTACTATTTGTTCTGTTTATATCTCTGGGTGAATGCTGTAGTGAATGCTTTGTCACTTCATCGCTTCAACCTTTTAATGCCTTGGTGTTGAGAAAATACATCGCTCGGTGCCTTTATCATGAAGTCTGAAAAACTGGCTTCCAGAGATATGGAAATAAATGAGGTTTAATAGTACTAGGAATGAAAATACTTTGGACAAAAGATACTCAGTGTACACTCAGAGTAAATTGGATAAGGACCAGCTGGAAACTTGTACCTAAGTTCATCTTTTAGTAACACAAATTTATCAAAGTTTCAGGAAGTGGTGGTGACCCTTATCTGGGTGGAAAGGATGCCCTGGAAGGGCTCCTTGGTGCTGCTGGAGGCAGGAGCTGGGAGAGAGCCTTTCTGAGGAAAGGAAAGATGGAGTCAGCTCGTTCTGTGTGACAGTTGATGAAATGAGTTGATAGACGAAGGAGCCTCTGAGAGGAATTGATACCTGCTTAAGGTTAAGCCAGCAGAGCTGATGAATCCAGCATCGAATTTAGCTTCTGGCAAGGCCCTCTTGTCTTGGCAGCTGTGTTTACTATGTTATGTGAGAGGCAATTGGGACTTGATATAGATAGTGTGGTGGTTTGAGAGAAAGCAAGGGTGATTCCAACTTGGTTAGTGTTGCAATGCTATATTGGTAGCCACTTGAAATGCCAAGGTCTGCATACCTTGGCAAAGGGTTTCTGTTGTCTTTTCTGTTTTCTGTTGCCAGACATAGATGCTTTTCATCACCAAGTAGGAGTACAATGAAATCTGTCTTAAGCACTCGCAGAGCAGGCTGGTAGTACTCAGTTTAAAGGAGGTGGTCTTCTCAAAGGCAAAGCTAAATTACAAAGATAAGGATGAGAACGGGGGTTTAATTCATGAAGTTGCACCATGTTTTACCTGTGGAAGGTGAAAGCAAGCTCATCAGACCCCGATGCATTGTTTTATAGTGCTCAGGTCAAACACGCTGGGCTTGGTGTGACTGCTCTCCTGGCATGGAAATCCTCCATGTGGAACAATCGCGTGGAAATTCTGCAGAGGTTTGTTACTTTGGATCAAGTATTATTACACTGAAAAATGCACAAAAGAGTTCATAGAACTTGGAATTACTTGCTGGAAAGAAAAAGAAAAGGCACTCAGGGTAAAGTTGCAGGTCTCAGAAAGCGTACTTAATTGAAAAAAGTTGTGAAAAAGATGCTCATCATGCAACTTGAAAAAAATCCAGAATTAAAAAGCAGAAAAACTGGCAATATATCTTAGTTATGCACACTCTTATTAACACAAAACAAATGCATGCCACGTAAAGACTATGTGCATAGAGGGAATGCAGCTTTGCTGCTACAGCAGGATGAATCCTCAGCTGGAACAAAGGAGAAGAAAAGAAGCTGTGTGTGTGCACACACATGTGTGGGCACTGAGCGGGTTTGTTCTGTTTTAAAAGACCTTTGTGCCCTGCCAGCCTTCAGACAGATGAGTGTTGGGCTAGTCTCCTACATCAATTAAGAACAGTTTGATTGCCTTTGTCACTGCTCCCATTGCCTTTGCAATTCTGAGCCATGGAGTGAGGGGCTCCTATCCTGTGGAGGTGCTGCTGTGATTGCACCCCGATGGGGCAGCGCGGTGGAGGAGCTGCTGTGATTGCCCCTATGTGGGGCATCTGGGGAACAGGCTGTCTGGCAGCTTCACTCTCACCTGAGGTGGCAGCAGGGCTCAAGCAAGCAGTGATTTTTCTCAGTTGGCAGGTAACAAGCACTTCTAAATTCAGGTTTTTACAAGCCAAAAACATGGTTTGGACATTAGCATATAAATTTATCTGGTTTTCCCTTTTTATAAATGTCTGCAGATTTAGGAATTTGTAGGGTGCTTCCTCTAATTGATGTTTCACACCACTTTGAAAGGGGAACCATTACTGATGTCCAAAAGCAGAGATGATTCTGGGCCCCAGCAGCATGAACCTGTGGCTGCATTCTCTGTGACTGAAGTCTGCTTCTGAGGGGCTCGGTAGAAGGTTCCTGTTCTGTGAATGCCTTTTTTTTTTTTTTTTTCAGCTTGCAGACATACGTGCACATGAAGTAGGAGTGCAGCCGTTTTGGCTTTCAAGTCAGGGAAGGTGGTGAGGAGAGAGGATGTAATGGGTTTTGAGACGAAGATAGATGTTCAGTTGCAAGTGTTCTTTTTCTACGACTTCCTATTTTGATTTGCATTAGAGGCGGGGGCTGGGTGTATTTATGGTTTAATGAGACACTCTCGCCTTAATAGCAGAATATTATTCACAGGAAGAAATGAGTTATCACTGGTTTTCTTCTTCTTTCTGTTCAGTTACTGTGGATACAGCATGTAAGTTTTAGACCTACTTCCTCCTTGAACTGTATAAGCAGCTTCCAGTTGTTATGCTGAAGCTGCTGAAGGAAAGAGGTTAAAGGAGCACGGTTTTTAAAGAGAGGTTTGTTTGCTGCTTGAATTCTTACGGATATAATGAGCTTTCGCGGGAGATTCAGAAGGGACACCAGTGAACTGCGGAAGAAAAGAAGGACCATTAGGCGAGTGAATCAAGGAGAAATTCACAGATTAAGCTGTGTGAGTATGCACCCGTTCTTTCATCTCTTCTACAAAATTGCTAAATTGCAGGTCAAACACACTTCACCTAGGAGAGAGTAGGATTAATTCCTTGGTGTGTATGTAGGATTGACTGAGACTCCTCAATCCGCTTGAGGAGGAACTGACCATTGGAGAATGATTATTGAAGTCTGAGACCAAAGCATGGGGAGTTCAGGAGTTTACAGAACTTGAGTGCGTTAGGGAAACTGTAGTGTAGCATCACACTGTTGATCAGACACATACTGAGAGCAGCGTTGTCTCTCTGGCGCCTGGTAACACATGCTTGGTAGTTTCATGAACATCCATAATGCTGGTCCTGGAAGAGAAAGTTACTGTGAGCTATTTTAGATCTCATTATCTGCTGTGGACAGTTTGTGCTTCTAGAGGCCAGGAGGAGGAGAAGAAAGCCAGGGAGCAAAGGTAGAAAGCTCCAGAGCTCCTGGTAGAAAGCTGGACTGAGGTTCTGCCCTGTGAGCTGGATGGCAGCTTGGCCATTGATGGCTTTGGGCCAGGACTGTGCCTCCTGTAGCTCTGCCGTGTGACACTGGGCAGCTCACGTTAATTGCATTGTGCTTACGCTTTTCTGAGTGAAATTAAAACTGCAGGCAATTTAGGTAAAATGCTTAGAGCCTTCTTTTAAGAAGCCTTAGGCAAGTACTAGCTTTCAGTGTATTCTCTTAACTTTAGAGATTACGTTAAATGTCAAATGTTTAATGGTTTCCCCAAGAATTATTTGCAGACAAAGGTTCCTTTTCTTTATGGCAAGAGATGTTTGGTTTTCTTCTGTAGTTTTCTGTCTCTGATTGCAAGCTGTGTTTGTGTGTGCATGCTGGAGGCTCTTTCAAGGCTGATCTGCATGTCCAGTGCAACAACAAATCAGTGATAATACACTGAAGATAATTATTCTCATTAACTTTTTTAAATAGGAAGGAAAATAACTTTGCAGTTGAAACACTTGGTCACAGGTTGGTTAAGATGGCCTATGGTTAATCTACTAGTTTTTGGGGTTTGCTTGTGACTAGCTACCATTTTGGATAGATACTTTACATGGAAATGAATCTTTCTGACAAGGCTACTTTACTGCGTAGTTCTGGCTGCCCTGAGCTATTGGCACACAAAGATACCAAGTTTAAGTTTTATGGTCTTAGGTCCTAAGCTGGTGGTGCTGCTGAAAGCACCTAACCCTGGCAGTTCACAAGACTTTGGTAGGAGATAGTAGGCACTTCTGCTAGGAGGGATTTTTGTCGCTATTGTACAAATCCTGACTATACGTGAACAGAAGTGGCTGAAGACTTACAGGAGAGTATGGCTGGAAGTAAAACAAAGCCTGAATAGTAACAGTGCATCAGTAGCCTGCCTGCAGATGAAGTGCAATATATTTGTCCATTTTTGCCTGTATGGTTAAATAAAAGAAGCTGAGAGCCTGTTCAGTTGAGTGGTGCCAAAAACCTTTAAGTTGTTCCGATTTTTAAGAGTCAATAAATTGTATCATACTGTGACCTAAAACTTAGAGCACTTGTAACTGTGTTGCCTTTAATTGGAAATCGGTAAGGCACCCTTTTCATCAGAGGCTTGTGGTTCTTCCTGCACTTGCCATGAAGTCTGGCTGCTGCAATGTCAGGGGTATTACTCGGTTTTTCAGAGGAATTTGTTACGATTTCTGTTGTTTTCAGCCATAAGATAGACTAAGATGGGGTCACTGCACCGTGTTATTCTCCGAGTGTATTTCTCAATATTTTAGCCCTTAGGAAACACGGTCACACTTGGCTTTACTTTTGTGGCTTGTGACCTGTGTCCTTCTACCCAATATTTCATAATTGGAGCATGTTAAATCTTTGGCCTACAGGCACTTTTTGCTATCAACCAGGAGCCAATCTCTCCTTCATGCATCAGTCCTCCGCACCTCCGATACTGCAGATTTCAGAGTGGTTTTAGCACCCGCTGCAGCTGTAAAGGCTTTTGTTTTTTAATGGGGACGTTATTCAAAGAGGGCATTTCTTAGTATACTACATTTAGGTCTGTATTTTCTGTAGATAGTCTTGTATTGTTTTCTAGAAACTATTTTTTTTTTTTTTGGTAAGGCCAATTATTATCTGATTAGTTTTAATTAATTGTAGGTTGTTGATTGAGCTCAGTGTGGTTGACCAGATTTTGATCTCATTTACGTTCCGTGTGTGTAAATGACTTGATAGCTAGATAATTGATTGGGGGAGTAGTTGATGTCAAGGAAATGATTACAATTTTAACATTGTGAGAGCTGAGTTTATAATGGTCATGTATAGATGATACTACTTTTTACAGATAAAGCATCTGTGAAAATATTTACAATTATTCACTCAGATATGAAGCATGAAGAGATAAGTAACCATAGTGTAGGCAGAAAAAGGGAGATGTTCACTGAGTAAATTGAAGCTGAACAGCATATATGAGATTCGCTCTACAGGACAGTGACTTATTACCAAGTACTCTCTAGAAGTCAAAAGGTGTTTTTGAAAAGTTTATTTAGAGCTAATGCAAACATTTTTGTCAGTTGTTTTTGCTTCAGGGGCTTCTGCAGTGGTTGAGCCCCTTTCAAAAAAGCTGTTTGCTCAGTTTACAGGTCTAAGACTTCATACATCTAAATTTTAGTATGTAAGTGAAAACGGTCAACGAAGTTTGCAGCTTCATCAGACTTGCAACAGTGAACAAAGTCTTTAGCATCAGAGCATGATCTAATGAACAGGCATTAGAGTTTTACCCACTGTCTTTAAAAAAAAGTCTCTTGTGTAGTCTGAAAACAAGGTCTACTGCAAAGAAATCTGAAGTCTGTGCACAGTGTTATGTAAAATATTGCCCCAGATCTAGCAGCAGGTTTGTGCCCATCTAGTCTGGTGGAGGAGCTAGGATTGCCTGCCATATCCTCCTCCCTTCGGTCCTTCCCCTGGACCTGTATGAAGATGAATATGGGTGTATTGCTCTTTCTCCTGTATTCATCCAGATGGCACAAATGAGGGGGACTGGTTTGGTCTGATCATCTTGTTACAACCACTTCTTTTATTGCTGTATAGATGCTGTAGCTGACAAAGCTGGGTTTCTACCATTGCTATGAGGGTCATCTGAGCACCACTTCAGGTCAAAAATTGGGAGTATTTTTATTTTCAATGTAGATTTTCCTTAGACTACAATGACTCTCTGTGTATATGTTACATATATGTGTGTGTGTTTGTATATACAGACAGAAGCAGCAGTGCTGTTTACATAAACTTCATATTGGGAGCTTAAAAGCTTTGGTCAAATCTCCTAGATGCAGATTGCAGGATGGTTTTGTTGATGACCATGAATCTGCCCACCCGAGACCATGCTAGAAACAGCAAACATGAAGCAAAGAGTGTTTACAGAATAGCCCAAGCGGACTAGGACCAGCACCCCCTTTGCAGTGCCCAGGGCAGGACAATTCCCGTTTTTCCCTGGGGTGAAGTAATTGTTAATGAAGCAAGTGGCCGGGCAGAGCACTCCAGCTCTGGCCCCCACAGCTTCCATCCCTTCTTCCCAACCCACTTTCAGTGCATCCTACCTGTCTGTTCCAGTGTCTCTATGAAGATGATTTGCTTGCTTGCTTGCTTTATGAATAGATTCAGCATGGTAGCTTTAAAGAAAGCCTTTTGTTGCTGTAACTGCAGTCTTTTTTCTCTCTGGCTAAGGTCAGGTAAGGGGAGTGAAGTGGCTGAGTGTTGCCAGGTTAGAGGTCTGTATAAATTAAACTTAAAAAATCCCCACCTTAAAATACTTTGCAAGACTTTCTTGTTTTTCCCCTGAAGTGACCTATGGGCAAATATTTACTCTAGGCTTCAGAAGTACTCACTGTTTAGACACTGTCCTTTTTGACGTTTTGAAAAGCCAATACATGAAATTTAATTAAACAACTTAGCAGTTTCTGTAAAGGTCTTGTTGTCAGTGGCATGGTAATGCTGATTTTAGTGATTTTCTGATTAAATGAAATGTGTTTATCTCCTTCCTAAAAAGGGTTTCCAGCTACTGCATAAACATAGAGGACAAGTAGGTTGTTTTCTTGCTACCTTGAATATTTTGCAGACTATGTTGGTAGTTTTATCTAGTGTCTAAAATGACAAGTGCCAGTCATTGAAGGTGCACGCGTGTGCCTCCCCATGCGTGTACCTTCCGCATTCAGAGAGCACCTCAGTGAGGCTACAATGCTGTGTATATAATCATGGTTGAGAAACAGAATTCAGGAAGCACTTATGACTTAAGCACAGTTTGAAGCATCACCTCTTCCCCAACCCCACGGGCGCTTTACTGAACCAAGAGCCCTGTGTGGCTTGCATGTTTTAACCATGAATGAGAGAGTTTTGCAAGGCCTAGTGCTTTCAAAAATCATAACGAAAGCAACAATGAATTCTAACTTGAGAAATGAAAAGTAATAGAAAGAGTAGGTCACTCCCAGTTGCCTGAGAACAGGTCTCTGTGGTTTGAGTAGTCTTAACCCTGGTCTCTCGTCAGTTGCCTTGCTGGAGAAGTTACGTGTCTGTGTGCCACTAACCTGCTGGTAGCTGCAGCTGGCCCATCAGTTAAAATGAAAATGATCTCTTAGCTCGTCCAGATGAGGTGTTTCTGTTTTTTCAAATCTTTAGCACACTGAATTCTCTTACAGTAACTTATAAGGCTGGAAAATAAGGAAAGTAGATCGGTGTAGATTCTGATCCACAAAACAATGGTAATTTCCAATGTAAGCAATTAGAATTCATCCCATCCAAGCTGTATTTGTAGAGCATAAGTCTCATTTAATCAAGAAAATCCCTTAGTTGTGTCAATTAGAATTTTCTTTCAATGAAAGAGGTTTTAATGAAAGAAAATGACTTTTCACTATCTTTATTCCCAGCAGGATCTTCCACAGGGTCCCCTGCTTTTGCGCTGCTTAAGCTGATAGGTACTATAGCGTTTTGGAAATAATTTTCTGCACCATTAGGAATTTGGGGGTTTGAATCTTTTTCTAATTCTTTGCAGTTTTCTCTGTACCAGAATCTTGTGGGAACTGGCAATCCCCATAATGAAATTTATTGGCACGTTGGCTTCACCGCTGCCACGGAGGAGTGTAACAGTGGTGCTGGGCAGGCCTGAAAGACTTGCTGGATTCTTTCCAAGTGCAGTTCTCCAAGATTTGCTAAAAGACATAACAAATTAAACATTTTGGACCTGAGAAGTGCATGTGTTTTAGGGCGGAAGGGAGGGGGGTGTCACAGAAAATTTTCTTTGTACGACTATTTTTTATAAATTTGTTGACTGTGGATCACATACTTAGCCAAATGTATCCTTTGTAACGTGGCCAGAGAGTTTGTTGACTGTAAATAGACGCATACCAGGCCAAGCAATCATAAAAATGGCAAGATCTGAAATAAAAGGAGGGACCATCTGCCTGCTGGTTCTGTCTTTGCTTTCCTCTCCTTTCCCCAAATACCTCCTGCAGGCCCTGAATTTCCTCCCCCATGCTTGAAAGACAAAACTTATTTTCCTTAAAGAAAATCCATAACACGCTGTGGAGCGTGCTGGGAGCAGAGAGAGGGCAGGCCTGTGGAGTGAGAGCATTTTGAGTTGACATGACTTGTCACTCCCAGCTCAGCTGCTTGTGGCTGTTGGGGACTCCATAATCCCTGCATGGCTCTGCTGTCTCTGACCACTGGGTACAAACAGTGGCGTGGGACTCACCACCCTGAGCATGGTGGGTCATCTGGCTGCTCACCCATCAGCTCGGCTGCCGGGGGAAAATGGTGTGCCCAATGCAGGTGCCTTTCCCATGGAAATCACCCCCCGCATCAAAATGCTGTGCTGCCTCATGGTGAATAGAGATGTACATTGGTCCTACAAACAAGCAAGAGTTTTGGTGACTCCCTGAGAAGTCCATTTGCTTAATGGTTTTTTAGCCTCAGCTTCAGCTCCTTGAGTATTCAGGCAGCTGTGGCTGGGATGCCTCAGAACTCCTGGGCATTCTGTTTCGCTAGCACATCTGAAGACAGGGTTAAATTCAGCCTTTACGCTACACCTCCTCCAAAAGTCATGGAGTTCCAAATGATATTTAGCTTCAGTTTGGACAGGCTCAGCAAAGAAATATTTAATTTACATTGGCCCACCCTGGTGGAATAAAATTAACTACCTATATTAACCATATTAAAAAAAAAAAAAATAAAGCCGTCTCTTATGCCAGAGACAGTATTTAACTGGAGAAAGGCAAGGAAGAGCAAGAAGTGTGAGAAGCATTTCACATTGATGCCATCCCAGAATGTAATTTAATTTGCTGTTGTGAGTTTTAGTAGGATTGCGCTTGGTTAATAGTATCACTGAAAAGTCCATAAAAAATGAAGAACGGTGATGCTGTTATTTGACTAAGTGGCCCTGTCTATTGTAAGTCTGCCCATTTCAGTATTTCAAATGTATACTAAAATGAATTGTAATTTTAGATAAGCCATAACTTGGACTCTGATTCTAGATTTCATCCTGCTTGATCTTGACCAATCTGGCCATCAGAATTCATTTGACTTTTTATGCACGTGCAATGGATCCTCCTGTCATGAAGATATTTTAGTACAGATAACTGAAGTCCATCAGCTTAAATTCTTTCCCTGTATCTGTTTCTTTAATTTTCTTCTTCCTGGTACGGGGAAGAGAAGAAATTCATTTAAACATTTATATTCAATTCAATAGATTTTAGATACTCAGGGTTACATCTGGGAATAATACACCATTAAAGTATTAGAAAATCATAGCATTTGGTCTAGTTTATTTTTAGAATAGGGAAGTGCTTGGGATGACTGTCAAGAGTCTCTTGGTCTCAGTTACATCATTTCCTCCTCTAATGAGTGTTCACAGAAGTAAGACTTTCAGGAGGATGATATGGAAGTAATTTTATCCTATAATTATGAAGATGGGTGCTAGCATGAAAGCACAATGTCTGTGCAGCTGGAGGCAAGCCAGGTACTATATCAGTTTCTGTAAAATCATTTATGTGGGTATTTTTGGTCGTTATTACTGGGAAAAATAATGCTTTTGTACCTAGCCCAGAAGATGATGGCGATCAAGCTGTATGTGACTGGTGGAATCTGGGCTGTTTCACTCGTGTGAAATTAAGTAGTGATTATCCCTCTGTTGGCTCCAGCGGTCATTAAAGATATCTTCACTATTGTAAAAGAGTTTGGAGAAGTTGGCTCAACAACATACAGAATTACGCTCCACAACACTGTCAGGGTGTGAGGTAAATGGTACTGCTGTGATTCTTACAGCAGGTGAGGAGTTAGAGAGTGCCTTTTTACTAGATGTATTCACAACCATTTCAGTACAACTAAATGTAATTCATTACTCACTTGAGATAGAGAATATAAAAAGCATTATAAAAATCCAAGCCAGCATAATTCGATTTTGGCACAGATTGCTAGGTTGGTCTGTTTCCAAAAAGAACAGACAAGTTAAATCGAGAAGAGGCAGCACAATGGTTATTAAATTAGCTTTAAATCAGCCCTACTCATTTACAAATCTCTGCTAGTGCTCACAGGAAGAAATTCGCTAATCCCAACATCGCTGCTTCTGTCTGCCTGTGTCAGGAAAACTGAGCAGTCATTCCACGCCTTCTGGAGACAAACTGCTAACTAAAGCAGTTGCCACTTCCCATCACATATGCAGTACTAAGCATTGCAGTGCTGAGCTTTGCCAAATCTAAACTACTGGCTCTGCAAAGGATGGAGTCAGTGTCCACATTCCATAGGCTAAAGGTTTGTAAGGACATGCAGAGTTGATAAAGAGAGTCATCACGTTTGTTATACTGTCATGTTTTATGTTGGTAGGGACTGGACTAGATTATCTCTGCTCTCAGTGTATTGAGGAGTGTGGACTATTACTTGCATCTCTGATTTGTGGGAGTTGGCATAAGACACAGTATTATTGTGTGTTATACGGGATTTTGCTGTAATGTCATAGAAGGAAGAATGGAATTTGTCATTGCATCAATAGAAAAAATCACCATAAATATTGAAGAGCTTCACTGAAAAGTTTTGCAGTAATTGTGATAATGTCACACCTACTTACTTTTAGTTACATTTCAAATGTGCAAACTTGCTGGTAAGACTTCTCTGCTAACGAGTGTTAAAAAGTTTCCATCAGATCAAGCACTTTGCAGCACCAAGAGCAAGAGAATTAGTGTTGTGGGAACAGGGATGTTCGTGTGCTAGTGGTGTTTCTCTGTTCTTCAGAGTTTTCCCAAGTTGCATTCCTGTCTCACGTAAAGGACCTTGTAGCTGTCAAGAGGTTTTCCCCTGGAGCGTTTCACACAGCTCTCAGGGGTGGCTTTCTGAGTGCTGCCAGTTTCTGAAGAGAACAGAGGGGCCAGGATGACATGGCTTACCCTGCCTCCGGCTGCAGCTGAACATCTTTGTGATGGTAGTTTTGAAGGAGGTGTAGCCCTGCTCAGCCCAGCCTCACAGGGGTTTCCAGCAGGAAGAAGGAATATCTCTTCGTTCTCCAGCCCTAGCAAAAAAGGTAGTTTCCACTGGTGTAGAGAACCTACAAATGCCACATGTTTTTGTGGGATTCCCCCGTATTTCAAGCAAGGTCCCAAGATTAGCGGGATTCCCCAGCTCTCTCTTAGTCCATGACTTCAATAGGAAGGTGTCTACTTACGCCATTTGCATACTTTATGGTATTTAAAGAGATTTTGAAAGCCTAATGTTCATGGACCTTTCCAAGGAGCATGTGACCTAATTAAAATTGTGTAGGCATATCTCGGATTTTGAAGAGTGGATGTTTATGGTATCCGTGGTTGTTTGACTTACTAAAAGTTGAGATTGTAGCAAAACCATTAGCCTAATGCTGGAATTAGTCAATGTCAAAAACTTTCTGCAGAAAGCACACAAATTTTAGCAAAACCACTACACATGAAGAAAGCCTGCATGAAACACTTGTACCTCATAAATGTCAGCGCATGTATTTTTTTTTCACTTTTACTTTGAGATTTCTTGTAGGTGGTTGCTATAAGGTTTCCTACTGAAGGTAACAGTTAAGTTACTACAAGTTTTATTTTCTGATAAACTTGGATAGGGTGAGCTTTGTTCAGACCCTGGCATTGTTCCCAAACTGAGTGGTACAGCAGAGACAGTACACTCGGTGTGCACTGGTGTTTTCTCTTCATGCTTTAACTCCTTGAAGCTTATGTCTATAGAGGGATATTCAATGAATAGATACAACGGTAGATTTAATGCAGGAGACTGTAAAACTTGTAGGTAAAGGATACTGCTGTGACTCAGCATAACTTGAAAAGAACCAAGAGTGAGCTGAGCATGCTGAGATGGTTGGCTGAGCCCATTAGGTTCCTGTGGGGAGCAGCTGTTGTTAAACAGCAGACTGAAACCTCATTCTAGAGTACAGCTGCTGCTCAACCTGAGCATCTCTTGAGAAGGACTGGATATTAATGTGTCAACTGGTACTTGTCAGGGCCAAGTTCCACCTTGGGACAGTTTAAGGTAACATTGGCTGCGTTAATATGAAGTCTCACATATCCTAGTAGGGTGCCTTGTCTTACCTGAACATCACACGCTACTATGCAGTTCTGTCATAGAATCTAAATTAAACTTTAAAGCTTTTTCTTCCCATTTGGACCTTTTGTGTTTTACAGTGGCCTTCCTACAGATAAGTTTCTTTTTTTTTTTCTATTAAACAACCCCAAGCTTTATTTCCAATTCAGTCCTCTCTTCGTAACTCTAATGCAAGACAGGCAACCATCCTTGTACACCTGCAGATTCAGCTGGAAAGGAATCTAGCACAGTGTCTGTGTGTCAGAATCCCTTTTTATTTCATTAATACAAACAGATCTTTTAGAGGTTTCCTGGGAGTTGATAGTTAAAGATACTGCATAATTAGATAGGTCAAGTATTGCTTCTCTTTCCTGCCTCTCGCTTTCATTGCACAGCAACACTCATGAACGGGTTTTCTGGGAAAGAGCTTTCAAAATAGTTCTATTTATTACTGTTATGTGTTGATCTTTCCTGTCTTTTACAAGTCCTCAATGTCTCACCATCAGTAGATAGTGTGTTTGGCATGTGAATGCTAAATACTAATGATTTTTAGAAGTTTATTAAATCTTAAGATGGCAAACAAGATTAAGAGAGTTAATAGACTGAGAAGAGAGTTATTAGACTGAACTGTTGAAGGAACAACTCCAATTTTTAAATTACATCTCCATCCCTGGAGGTTTTCAAGACTTATCTGGACAAGTTTCCAAACAGCCCTATCCAGCTTGGTCTACTATGAGCAGGGAATTGGAGTAGATGACCTGTGGAGGTCCTGAGTTATTCTGTGATTCTATCATAAGCCGTTCAGCAACTGAAAAACTTTCTAGGAACATGTGTATCCCAGTGTTTTAATCTTTGTGTGTGGCTGTGTTACAATACTTAAACTTTTCATAGGTACATTTGATACAAAAGGGAGTCTTGAACTTAATATAGAAGGGAAACTGTTCACAAGGGCTGGGGAGAAATCTTGAGATGACTGTAATTAATGAAGAAGCAGGGTCTCTCTAGAATTAAGTCAAAAGAGGTAGAGACTTCTATATTTGGACCATTATATGTATAACGGACCATGTGTGAATTATATAAAATCAAATATGATGGAGAATCATGAGATTTTCCATTGGAGAAATTTGTTTTATGGAGATGTGAAAGCTTTCTTTCACAGTACACCATGATTTCGGTTTAGGGAAGAGGGAGGGAGGGGAATTTGATGTTATTCTGGATAGCACAGTGCAGGAACAGTGGGTAAAATATAACTTACTTAATGTCCACCATTGCATCAGACTGAAAAAGTGCTCTGGAGCAGCCTTTCTGCATTCACTTTCTATTGCTTTCCACTACTGTCCTTTTTCTCTCTCATGACCCGTTTTTCCATCAGTTCTAGCAGTTCTTTTGCCCTTTCTCATTTACTCTCTCTGATGCTTAAGTCTTTGAGGTAAGCAAATGTTGTCACTCTAAGACATGACTCTTCATTTGTTTAATGTATTCTAGCATGTCAGGTGGGCTTCTCTTTTTCTATTTTTGGGCTGTATTTCGAGACCGTGTGGCTTTACTTTAGTTTGGTTGTTCCTATGGTAATTTCTTATTTTACTGTTGTTTTGGGCAATAACAGTACTCTTGTGATGATGCTGATCTCATTTCTGACAAGATGGGGATGGGTGCCAGATGGTAATAATTCAAGATTAAGCTCCTGGAATGAGTAAAGTAAAACAATGTGATGGCACTCAAAAGCTACCAGCAGTTCAAGAGGTGGGACTGTGTAAGACAGTGAAGATTACTAGTTACTTATTCTAAAACATACTAGCTCAAAGTCATACTTCTGTTCAGTTCAAATTGCGTCCATCTGTCTATTTGCCTATGTGTATTGACAGAGAGAGAGTGTTCCTGGGAGTGACAGGTAAGTTATTGTGGTGGGTTTGGTCCCCGTAGTGAGCTGATGGATTGCTCTTGAGTTGTCAGATGGAGAGTGAGAGCTACAACTGGCACAACTCCCTTACTTCCATGGTTCTCTCACCTGAGCTCAGCTGCAACAAGCTGTGAAGAATGGCAGGGAGAGGGCGGAAGACGTTATTCATAGTTTGGTGTGAAAAAGGAAAAATGTAGCAGATATCAGTTCATGAAATGGGATGAAGGCAAATTTGAGTGTAGAGAGATTACCTGATCTTTTCTGTTTTTTCTACAGCAGGAAAAACCCAAACTCTTGGAGCCTTTGGATTATGAAGCTGTTATCACAGAGATTGAAAAAAATATTGGGGATAACCAGTTTAAGGATCTGATATTATTCCCCGACGATGACTTTTCAGTAAGTATAAGGCAAATATGTGTTAATATTTCTCTTAGGTTTGTTTCTTTATTTCATCTTCACTGCTAGAGGGAGAGCCAGAAGTTGCCCATGTGCTCTCTAAGATTTTCTTAATTTATGATGTCTTACTGCCCTCCCACCAATTAACTTTTTGTTTTCTGACATTAGTATATGAGTGAATTGACTGTTCAGGATTAGATAAAGCTCAAAGCCCTGGTGTTCCCAGATACGCTTCAGGAACTCAGATAAAGTGTTATTTCATAACATACACTTGTGTGTTTATGCAGCACCGTGGTATTTTGACCAGCGCTGGAATCTCTCCTTTATAGTATAATCTAATTTAATCACACTTGCATAGTTTACATCCAGTCATTCTTATCCTATTCTGTTTAATGTATTTGGCTGCTAGAATCAGGCAGTCCATTATTCTGCTCAAAGTCAGATTTTTTTAGATGGTGGCTGTGACTTATTTCCAAGCTGTGCCAGAGTCAAATCCATAGATAAATCCAAATGGATTTGATATTTTGCTTGGTTTTGGGGTTGTCTTTAATTCTTCTCCAGTGGGGTTCAAATTTGGCATCCTAAGTGTCGGGGTGTGCAGATGGAGGGTCCCAGTGCTGAGGCAGCCTCCTGTGGTGGGATGCTGATGGGCAGTGGATACTGGAGCTGCCTGACCTCATGCTGGGATCCCTGTTGCTTGTCCTGGCAAGCTGCAAAGAAACTGAGAAATTGCAAGTCTAGGGCAGCCCTCCCCATGATAGTGGTGGGGCAGGTCTAGGGGGTAGGGGCTGATTACCAGGTAGCTGGGGAAGCCTGCTGCCAGGCAAGGAAGTTGGCAGATTGCCTGCATCATATAGCAGCTTCTTCAAAATCGGCCGATCTCTGTAAAAGATGTAGATTTTGATGAATAGGCATTCTCTAATGGAAATACATTTCAATTTGTGACCAGTTGTAACTGCTGTGTGAGGGCCCTTCCCATCAGCTTATGGTGCTGCTGCTGTCCTGTGGGGCCGGCTTAATATAATCGACTGCTTTGTTTTACTAAATGGCTCTATTTCCTTGGTGGCATTAGCTGAGTTAATGTGCTCATGGGATTGAGAGGAAACTAAACAGAATAGATTTCCTCATCAGCGTTAATTCCTTTATCCATTTTGCACACTTGTGAACTTCTGAAATTGAAATTTAGCATTATAAAAGTGACTAGACATATGGTGTGCTGTCACAAGGCCCTTGAGCGCCTTGATTTAGACTGAGCTCAAGTCAGTGGAGCAAACGCTCCCAACAAAAGAAGAATCATGGCCTACAGCTTAAGACCCCTGCCTGTCACACTATATTTTCATATCCTTATTTTAATTTCATTTTGAGCAGCCGCTGTGTGCCTTTTATTTCTGCCTGTTTGTTTTGTATCCTCTGTGTTACGCTTTGCAACTATTCTCTGTAACCTATTTAAATAATAAAAAAAATAAAAGATTAAGACAGATAAGAGAGGTACTTGCATAGTAACGGTGGTCTGTACTCACAGAAGAGCAGAGGCAGTGATAGGTAGAATCCATCTCTTTGCAATAAACCTGTCTTTTTCTTTTTTTTGTCTTCTGTTGACTTCAGCTGCTGTAGCCAGAGCCTGTGCCACCAGACAGGACTGCAGAGCTTTCATAGCAGACAGATTTTTCAGCAGCAGAATGCCAATTTATAGCCCTGCTCATTCCTGCTGAAATCTCACCTGTGCACAAAAGTCTGGGTCGGTTATTTGAGTAGGGAGAGATCCATGTCTGACTGAATCAGGCTGGTTCTGAGTGTTATTTAATGTGATAATGGGCCAGGAAATGGTAGATGTTACTGTTTAACTCCTAATGATTACAATTGCTTCAGACTGTGGTTCATTGTTAATGCAACCCCAGTTTGGGCCTGTATTTTAGCACATCCTATGGGCCAAAGTATCTTCAGAGTGAAACCCCACCAAAAGAATTAGCTGAGGTAGTGAGCATAAGAGAAAATTCTGCTTTTAATAATGACTTCACATTTCTGGATTTGTAGTATTCACCACATGCATCAGATATGGATCAATTATCATCATGGTGGCTGTACTGTCTGGTCTTGTTTCATCTCAGAATTGCAGTTTTTCTCACAAGACTTTTGTTGGTCGTTTCCAACATCTTAGGAGTCTGTGGAACAGCAAAGAATGCTTAGTATCTATCTGAACCTGATAGACTGTATTCCTCCATTGCAACAGAAGAATACAAGATGTATACATTACAAAGAAGCATTCTCTGGCTTTACTCCAGCCAGGAGTAAGATGCTTCACTTTTTTGTAACTGTGCTTCATAATAAATAATAAATAAATTACCATTTCACATCAATCCCACTTCTTGTTTTCCTAGCAATTCTTTGTTTGCTAACTCTCCTCCTGCCTTCCTAAAGTCCAATTTCCATTTGAAAAAGAGCACGTCAGCTCAGCTTCATTTTCACCTGCTCCTGGACCCCATGAACAAATTACCCTTCTGTTGCTGTGCTGTCAAATAATGGCCAGTGGAAATTTCTGCAGCAATACAGCAACTGTGTGGAGGAAGGATCTGCAGAGCTTCACAGGAGCTCCCTGTCACTTGAGTACGAGCTTGCATTCTACTTTTTGGTGGTAGTAAGTGGGAGTTGAGCTTGGGCTTCCTGCCGTGCTCATAAAAATGTGTGCTTGGTGGTGATGCTGACAGGTCTGTATCCTCACGGCTGGGCTACTGTGCTCCATTCACCTTCTGTTCCCCAGACCTGGCCGCACTCTCCCTTGACAACTGGAACCACAGCTGCCTGGCATTCCTGTTTCTCACTTTTCTCCTACATGCTGACTGGAGAGGAGGCCATGAAAGAAGTGTGACAACTTCCTTCAGAGTGGTCTCCCTCCTGCTTTTAACCTTTCACATCTTAGTCTTGCATGGATTTGTTGTCACACATTTGTACTTCTACTCCTAAGCTCTTTTGTGTTTCCAAACAAAATGCTTGTACTTTCAGAAGTATTTTTTGTCCTTTCTTCCTATCACAATTCTTAGGAAATTCACTGAACTCCCAGCGTTCTCTTTTCAAATTTCTTCAGGATCTCAAGTTTTGTGTAGAATCATGGGTACCCTCCCTTAGTGGCAACAGGCTTGCCACCTTTGCTTGTGTGGAGGTTTAGTAACTAAATATATGTTAACAATATGTTGATAAATATAGGTTCATTGCCATGAAAAGGTAGCTGGAAGTATTTAATAGGTACTTCAATTTTATACAGTATAAAAGCATGTTAAACTCTCTGGGTCATGAAAATTTGTTCTTCCTTATCTCCCCATGTGCTATTTTTCATATCTCTGAGAAGTGGAACTCAGCTTTTCTTAAACTGATTGCATAAAAATGACTGAATGTCTGACATGAACCTGCAACAGAAATAATATATCATTGCCTATATTAAGATAGGTGTAAGGTGGCAAAACATACCTGTGCAAAACCTATTGAGGTTCAGTCTGATGTGCTCCTCGCTCCCCATGGCTTTTGAAAGCCCACCCAGGTGCCCTCCAAGTGTCACAGAGGCCTTAGAAGAAGGGCTGAGGTGTGCAGTGCTGACACTATCCATCACTGCAGGTGTGACTCTTTCCAGGCTTCTTTTTTATTTTAGCTCTGAACAAGGAAGAGCCAAAATCTCCTGTGTTTTTGTGTTTGTTTTTTCTTTTCATATTGCAGAACTTCTGCTATCTAGATGTTGTTCAGGGACAAAAGTTGTTGGATACAGAAGTTCACAACAGAACCAGATGCACCTTTGGGCGGAGAGGTCAAGAGTAGGCAGCAACGCTGGCTCTTAAGATGGAACGCAGTACGTGTGCTATAGGGGCAACTCTAAGTGCAGGGATTAGAGCCTCTTTGGAAATAACCCTGTAAACCTGACTTATTTTGAAGCTGAGAAGAGTTACAGTGGTGAGATCATGGGTTATTTTCAGTAGCAGATGACTTCTCTCCCACTTTCCCATGTGATAGGCAGTATCTGCTCATCTTTAGAAGAGCAGAAATTGAGTCCATTGTTCTTATGACTAATGGGATATGGGTATCCTTGACGTGCAAGTTCTCATCGACTGGGAGGAGCAGGAAAGCAAGAAGCATCTAGACAGAGGGATGCACTCCAGCTATTTAAATGGAGCCAATGCAGGCAGCAAAGCAAGCACTGTGTGGGCAAAGCATAGCCTCTTCAACTGAACATGATTCAGTGAGTGATGGGGCGAAATCTGTCCTTTAAATGTGCTCTGTGCATGCTTCTCTTGCTTTGCCCCTGCACATGTGCCTCCTCAGTGGGGTCTGTGCCAGGAGAGCAAACAGCAGCCTGTCGGGAGTCCCGTGTAGCGGCAGCAGTTGCACAGTGGTATTTGTACAGCAAAGTTGCATCTTACCCTGCTTTCTCATTTGATGGACTGTCTCATTACAGCTTTTGGTAACATTAAGTAAGTGACAACAGAGCTGACCAGCTTTTCTTTAGAGAGATTGAACATAAGCATTAACGTACAGGAACATTTCTACCCGAGTGCGGTTAGCCCTCTTAGAAGGGCTGCCTTTTCAGGAAGTAAATGTAATCATTTTTGATGCATCCGTCTAAAGATTTAACCACTGGTAACATACTTTGAGACAAAAAGCTATTAGAATAGATTAAGAGGGAAAACATTTGAAATAGCTAATGGAGTTTGAACTCCATTTTCAAATGCTAAACTTGCCACATCAGTAGAGAAGCAGACACTGTCTGAAAACATTATTCTTAATCAATCGTTGATAAGGAGCAACATCAACTTGTGGCTTTCACTGTAGAAAGTGGATGTAGAAAGAGAGAGTCCTTAATTAAATTGTACCTTACAACTAATCAAACACCTGGACCCAGCAGTTTATGCAAATGAGACAACCTGTGTGAATGCCAGAAGTCATTGTTGGATATAGGATACTTATGCAAAATAGGTTAAAAAAAATAATTCAGAAGAATTAGGGAATTTAATATTTTAGGTGGATACCTGCATTATTTGATTATCACAGTTTGCATGCACAAATCAGGACATAACTTGCCTCTGGTTTGAATAGACAATTGCTTTGATTGCCTAAACATTAGCAGATTAGGCTGCCTTCAAAGCACATTTATAAATGCTGGATTCTGTAAATAAAATCCTTTATTTTTTTGATAGCTCTTTCAGAAGCAGTTAGCCTGTTGTTGAAATTTAGGTTTTTTCCTGAAGTAAAAAGGTTTTGATGAATACATGCTATGCCTGATCAGTCTTTAAGAGCATTTAACTTCTGAAATAATCAACTATGAACAGGAAGTGTTTTTGTGGCAAGGCTTTTGCAGCTAAGTGGTTGAACATAACTAATTCTCAGAAGGGAAGTGCTTCGTAGTTTTTAAAACAAGTTGAAGTATAACAATACACAAGATTTTTCACATCCCAGCTCAATATAAATAAACCTGTGATATTCTTTGGCAAAGTCTGCAGATGCAGCAAGCCCGGTGTTACCTGATTTCTCTGTTGTGCACGGCTGTGTTTCTTTCTTTCAAGTGCAGTTTTGTTGAGAAGGAGAGCAGGGGGAGCACACCACATGTGAAACAGTGCGCTTCAGTTACATGTCTTCAGCTACAGTCTTTTTAAGATGCTGTGTAAGGGAAGGGAGGCACAGTGACCCCATTAAGGCAAATGCTAGGTGTTTCAGTCAGTGTGTCGGTATCAATTGACAAGCGCTGTATGTATTAGAGAAAAAAATCAAGTTACTGTTATGTCTAAAAAAAAAAAATACTGGAAACAATCTTCTGTGTAGTACACGGGGGAGATAAGTTGTGCTATGGGCAAGCAGAAGAGGTTGTTGGTTTCCCTGCAGCTTAGTCACAATCCTGACAGGGCCAGTGCTGGGTACAGAGTGCATCACACGCCTCTTCTCTTGTGGCCTCCCACTCTGCCTTAGTCTGGAAACGGCAGCTGATCTTCAGCAGCAGTGATATCATGGAGGGACGGTGTGCGTGCTTGGTGGCTGCTGCTGCTGGTGGCAGGAACCCAGCCCTGGGAAGAACCCCGTATGATGCACCTCAGGGGCACCAGTGGGTTTTCAGCTGTGCTCAGAGATTGTGTATTCTTAGAACTGCTTTAAAAAAAGGATCTATGTTACAGATACATGAAGTAAAAGCAATGAAGCATGTTCCAGAGACTGTGGGTACTGCTGGGAAGTCCCTAAGCAACCAAGGATTCATCTCCTCTATTACTAAATGTGTCCTGAAAAATCCTACTTCTGTATCTACTGTCTCTTTTACTCATAGAATAAATGACCATGTAGATCTCCACCGCAGGCTCGCTTTGGTAATATAGCTGGGTAGAACCCAGAAACCTGCATATACGAACCTGTCCTTAGTTTGTCAGAACAACAGGGGTTTTTTTTCACCTTGTGGTGTCTGCAAGGCACCATCATTACTTGTGGAAGCTGAAGTGTTTTAATCACATTGTAACCTGAGCTATCCAGATGAAGCACAAAAAGGTTGGGGAATCTCATGATGTTTGCATCTGCCTTGAGGGATACATGCCTTTCTCTCGTAATTACTTACATGGAAAATTATGAGGGGGGAATCAGTGTAGTTTGTGTATTCTGTAAGGCAAAAATAAGTCAATAATCTCCAGGCAACTGTCACGCAGAGTCTGAGTGTTTCGATTTGAAGAGAAAAAATATCACTTTCTAGTCTGAGACTGGAGGTTGGGAGGAAATCCTTCAGGGGCACACAGATACTACAGGCTGCTTCATGGTATTAGTAAGTAGTAGTTCTTTGCACTAAACCAGTCATATGCCATAGGCCTTCCTCCAGAAATCATCTGCCTTTCTGTAATGGGAGAGAAAATGAGCTTGGGAGATCAGACTCATCTTGGTTTCAGTCCCTTGTTGTCTTGAGCGGAGTTCCTCCATTGCACCTCAGAGCCTAATCCAGTCTGCAGGGGTTTGGTTTTGTTTGTTTTCCCCTCTTATGGCAGGCAAAATGCGTGGGTCAGATCTGTGGATTAATTCAAAATACCCTAAAGCTTCCTCTTGTGTGACTTTTGCAAAGTGGCTCCCTTATCTGACCTCAGCAAGGAGGCCGTGGGTCACACAGAGGACCACTGCTGGTGGACGTGGCCTCTTGCTGGTCTGGTGGGAACAAAGGGAAGCTTGGCTCTATGTGGACACTTTCTGGAGATCCACTTCTCTGTGCTGTTTCCTGTTGTTGGGCCTGACGAGCTAGCTCAGGACCTGGTTTCAAAATAAATAGCTTAATTTGTGCAGCATCTGTTGAGTCTGAAAGGAGGTTGCAGGAAGCGTCAGGAGACCCATGGCAGTCCTGCTCTGCTGTTTGTGCCCGCAGGTGGAAATGCCCTGCTGAGAAGCTGTTGCCTCGTTCTACTTTCTAGCTGTCGAGATGTCCCATGGCAGTCCTTTGCAGCTTGTCGGGAGGACTCTCTGCTCCTCTCTTCTCCTTCCAAGAAAGCCAAAGCTTTAAGTTCTGGTTCCACGTTCCTTGCTGAAGAGACGTGAGGTGCAGAAGGGAAGTGGAGGAAGCAAGTAACTCTGTTGGATGTTTCTGGGAGAGGATGTAAGGAAGACTTGATGACTTTTTTTATCAGAAACCTCAGAAAATGAAGCAAGTTTGCTTGGAGCAACTCTGTTCCCAGAAATCTCTTCAAGCACTGCTCTTGCTTGTAATTAATGCTCTAGCTGATAGTATTGAATAGCATGTGTGGGCAGGAGCTGGGTTGTAGTTGTTGGTGTGCATGTGTATTGGCTACGTGACAAACTGAAAAATGCAAGCCATACTAATAAGGTTCTTAACCTCTTCATGAGACAAAACTGCTGTTCTGTTACTCTGACTAATTTGGTTTTTTTTCATTTCTTGTCAGACAGACACAATTTCACTGGAGATCAGGACGCTCTATCCTTCTGTACCTGAAGATGCAGAACAAAAAGCAGAAAATTTGTTTGTTAAAGAGGTAAATATCTTGTGCATGTATCCTTGAATTTTAAATAAAGCCAAGGGTTTGAGGGAGACTTGCTATAATTGTAATGGAATATATTGTTTCTTTTAAGATTGTTTAGATGAATGTGGTTTGAATTTTGGAGACAAGAAGGAAGGGAAGGGTTAACAGCAGATGCCTATGCTGAGATGTTTGTAGCAAGAAAAATTGCAAATGCACTGAATCAACCTCTCATTCTACTGATCTCCAGCTGCATTCTCTGTCACTACTAGTCCACTGATATTGATGTTTTTACTTTTACATGAGTGGTAAACATTGGCGATCCGAACAATAATTCAAAATACTGTTATCTTTCAAAAAGAGATAACTGTTTGATGCTGTTTCAGACTGTTAGAGTTATTACAAGTTATGTATCTTATTTGGAGGTGTGTGGTGTGTCTTAGAGCTGTCTGAGGACTAGTTGCACTGTGAAGGATGTATAGGGGTTTATATTTATTGTCAATATTTAGAGTCTGTTCTACCTTCATAACAGGAAGTCAAAGACAGTTCTTCCATGGCAGTTAGAGCCTAACCAGGGGTGATCAATTGTTCTACCTCTAAAAAATATGTAGTTGCATTGTTTTCATACCTGATCTCAGACTGTAGGAAAAGATTGCTCTTCCTGCTATCTCATGGATATTTCAAGTTGTAACTGGTTTTATCACTTTGAAGGACATTGGAGGTGCTGGCTAGACTGTTCAAAGTAATTTACTTTAGATGGCTCCCTGAACATTCCCCATCTTTCACTAGACATGTGAAGTATAGCTTGTTATTTGCATTAGCAAAACAAATGTATGAAACAAAATTTTCAGGCAGCTTCTACAAAGGATTTAATTACAAGCACTTATAATTAGCCCATAGTTTGTGCATCCTTTACCTTTTTTTCACAGATTGGGATTTTTCACACCTGCCTTCCTGATCTGAATGAGCATGGGCTATTTCATATGCACTATAACTGCAGGAGAATCTGTGGAGGAAAAGTCAGTTCCAGAGAAACATAGGGATTAGAAAAAATAAAGTCCAAGATTGGGCAGAAATATAGCTGTTGAATTGTATGCAATGTGACATTTTACAGGCTGGCCCTGTTTCTCTGCAGCAGGCCTAGAAAGAGCAGTAACAATTTACTGCCAGCTTAAATTGCCTGAACTTTGCTGTCTGTCTTAATCTGACAGTGGGGTTAAAAGATAACATAGCTTGTGGATTTATCTACCTTCCCAGAAGCTTTGCTGCCCTTTCAGCACTTTGGGGTATGCTTTTTATTTTAAGGTTCCACAAGTTGCAAGGCCAGCATTGTGCTCATGGCTTTACAGACAAAGTGGTGGGTCTAAAAATGGAACATAGTACACAGTGTCTGGGAATCATTACAGCTGAGTACTCCAAAGGGATGTTAATGACAACCTGGTAAAATACATATTGAGCACATCTATTAGCTTTCTCTGCCATATCAGTGGGCCAAGGGGAGGGGGAGAGAGGAGCAAAGCAGTGGAAAAAACCAATACTATAGAACTCAGCCTGTGCGTGGAATACTAGCAGGGTAAGGCCCTCTTTTAAAATACTAATGCATATGTTCCACTTTGCCACAAAGCCAAAAAGCTATTCATAAAATAAATTAAGCTCCAGGAAGAGGGTAGTTTCTAGTCTAAAATTAAGAAAAATTGAAGTGCTGTGAATACCTGTGATTGCAGTCCACTGCAGCCATTGCACAAACCTGTAGAGATCCAGCAGCAGTCTGTTGTCTTCGCAGCTGGTTTTCAGCACTTCTGGATAGATAGGGTTTTTTTTTTCCCCCCAACCCTTACCAAAATCCATATATGTGACAGCTTAGGGATTTGATCAGATTCCCTTTGCTCAAGCGATCGTAAACAGTACTTAGAGGCAGGCCAGGATGACTTGATTGCCTGTGCAATATTGGTTTATGGATGCAAAGAGCTGACAAGCCAGATGAAGAAAGCTGGGGCTGATGTTGCTGAGGAAGGCTTTCAGTATGGATAGCATTTGATGCCGTCCACCACTAGTGGAAGGTTTGTGCCTCTGGTTTGTCTAAATCAGTTCCCTTAATATTGTGTTTAGATTCCTCAGTAACCAAAAACTTTCACTGTTGGTAATGTTCAGGTATTACAGTAATGGGTGAGGCAGAAGGATTTACCTTAAATGTGGTGTCTAACCTTCTCTTTCTGCTGAAACTGTAAAATGAAAATTTAAAAAAAGAAAATTAGGGTGACTTGAATAAATAAATAGTCCTTTGATAACTAAATATTTTCTGTAGGATGCGAAGAAGCTTAAATATTTTACATTTTATGATCAATTCATATCTGAGTCCCTCTATTAGTTTATACCTAATTTTTCGGTAATATTCTAAAGGCAAATGCTATGTAGTTTTCTTAGGATATTTTCTTTGTGGATTTTTCCATCTTAACTTTTCTGAAGCAGGAGGAGCTTCAGTAGCTAAATTAGGTTGTAAGAAGAGAGAAGTTTCAAGAAACTTCTAAAGATGCAAGAAAATTGTCTTCAGTGTTTATTTTTTCTTAGTATTCCTGACTTCCTTGAAGTCCTTCTGTACAGTACCATGCACTTCCCTCCCAAATTCTGAATTGTCTCACTCCACGGAGAATCTGCTGCATGTGTTTATCCCACTCAGCATTTTCCTCATGGTCCATAGTTTTGGCAAATAGAAACATTCGCTTCACAGGAAACAATAAAATATTCCTAATATCACCTTTCCCAATTCTGTATTCCTGAGTATGCAAATGTAATGGCAATCCATGGGATTTTTCCCACATTTCGTATAGAAATATAGGGGGAATACTGCATTTTGCAATTCCAAGTTATGTGTAGTTTGAGCTATATATATATATATAAGCTATCTAATGACCACATATTTAGTCCTATATTGGTTTGCATCAAGTCAGGAGAAAGCCTGGGAAGAGAGGCCAGTTATTAATGGCCAGTGTGACTGGATTGTGTCCTGCATGTGACAACTGGCATCTGCCAGCGTATTGAGTACAGGATCCTGAGGTAAACCCAGAGCAGAGTACGCTAATGGCACCCTGCACACGCAGCAGTGCTTAAGCCTGTTCAGGGACGCTATATTGGATGTCAAATTGCGGCGATTTCACTTACGGAAGTGACTCTTAATGAAGATGACAACAAAGCAAGGAGCTGGCTGAAGAGAACAGTTGAGAATGAGCTTTCCTGCCCACCAGCATTTGCTCCGTTTCATTTGTGGATGGAATTGTAGTCCTCACACTTCATCCTCAGAGCAGTAAGGACCATGCTGGCTGAAAAAAGCTCTATATCAAAATGAAATAACAGTGTAAGAATATTGAAATGTCACTTGATGGATGATGTAGTTAATTTTGTCTTCTGTAGTACAGTATTCACGTGGAAGCCTTTCCTGTGTAGATTTTTCCTGTGTTGGAATTGTCACTTGCAGTAAGTTTTTAGAGCCCTCACTATTCATCTGGGGGATTTTTTTATTTGAGATTTTGCAGGTTTTGTCTACAGGATCTGTAAATAATTATTAAACATGAGTTTTATTAACTATAATGTTAAAAGAGCCACAGCCTTCTGTATAACTACTGAAAGTGATTGCCTTTCCATAGAGTTGATTTCTGAGACTTATTTACAGGCTAATCTGCATTGCTCTTATGGATTTCAAAGTCAAATTAAAATGGGAATTCTTGTTGATGAATATCACAAAGGAAGTTTTATTATTGCTCATCACAGTGTAGATTTCCCCAACTTCAAAATGTAAGCGTTGTCAGTACTTTAAAGAACTGTAGTGTCAGGACAGTGACATTAAAATTAAATTAAAAGACAGTGGGTCTTTTGATAGCACCAGAGGTAAATACTTTTTAAAAATATTTAATATTTTAAAATAATAGTTTAATGGTTTGCTTTGTTGCACTGCTGCATCACTGGGCTTTACTGTAGGTGTGAGCTGTGTTAATTTGGAAATGGTTTCAAGAGCAAATGAAGGTCTGGGTTGCCAGCAGCCAGTCATGGTGCTGCCAGGCTTGTAGCAGGCGTAAGGGAGCAGGGTAGGCCTGGGGTGGAGGGATGAATTTCGAGCCAGGGTGATCGCACCACCCTCCACCTTCCCAAATCCCCGCATGCTGTCTGTGGTTGTCGCAGTTGAGGTCACAGGAGGGAGAAGCGGTTGGGAAGGCTTTATGAGCAGTGACACGCATGTCCCTGGTCACAAGGCAGAGCACAGAGCCATCTCTGCAGCTCCGCCTTTAGCACTGTGGCCACATCCAGCTCTGGAAGGTCTTTGCTTTCCGTTTCCGAGCTCTTGCATGGGCTTGTGCTTCCCTGTTCAACATCTCCTGCTTTTCCATCTCAGAAATCACCCTTTTTCAAAGGTGAGTGAGGTGGTAGGATTGCTCTGTGCGTGCAGTTTCTCTGCAGGAGGCCCAGTGTTCCACAAATGACCTTTACTGTAAGTGCATGTGTATTTCTGGAGTATCATACATGGCACTATCTTAGAATATAAGCAGGGAAGTTGCTTTCAAATGTTTCAAGGTATTCAATTAATTTGTGTTTCTCTCACTTCCCATTCTCTCTTTCTTTTTTTCTTTTTTTTTTTATTTTCCCCTCTTTCTCCAAAAGGTTCATTTGCATTGCAGCATTTAGTGCCTCTTTCACTGTGGTGGCCATCAGGCTGTCATTACCAGAACCAGAGATAAGAAGTTACAGGTGGAAAAAGCTTGCAGGATTGTCTGTCTCTCTAAGGAACAACTAGGCCAGCTGGACAAAAAGAAAAAAATAATAAAAAAAAAGAAATGACCTGAATTTGATAGGACCCTTGGGAATGGGCTGCGCAGCCTGCCTGGTCAACAATGCAGTAGGAAAGTTCATGCAAACGTCTGCCAACCCTCCCACATCCCAAAGCTTCCATTTCTCCATCTATATTTTTCCTCCTCCGCAGTCCACTCGAGCTCAACAGTCCCTGCGCTGGTGCCTCTGCTCTTTGCCAGGAACAGCAGGATCCAGCTCTGGCTTCTTGATGAAATCTCTGCCTCTAGAAAGGTTCATGGGTATTTTTCCTCCTTGCTAAAATTCAATTTCTAATAATAACTTCCAATTAAAAATAATAAAATCATTAAAAATTATTAGAGTCAACAGAAACATTTGATTTTTAGTTGGGATATTCTGAAGAGAAAATGCTGTAACTTTTTTTTTTTTTTTTTAAATAAACAAGCTAGATGTAGTTTCCAGTGGATAGCCACAGCAAGCTAGTTGAAGAGCAATGTTAGCAGTTGCACTGAGTTGGCTGCCTTTTGTAAATTTACTGAGTGTTACTTGAATGTGCTGCTTGTCTCCTTTGATTTTTATTTTGATTAGCTTTTTCTTGGAGGAGCACAATAAACCTTTATATTTATAAGCTAAAATACTGTGGCCTGTTCTATAAGTTATTCACAACTGGTTTTTTGAACACATCAGCCTATAATGCTTGCAATAAAAGCCTGTGTTGAGAATTCTCTGTGGGCTTTAATTGCATCTGTTAAGTAGAATACTTAGTAATGAAAGTACCACAGGGAAAAACTGGTCCTTTCTGTCGAAGGTTCAGTTGGTTTAGGTTTGCCAAATAGAAAGCGAGTGAAGTGTGAATTAAGAGGTCTGTGCTCATCCTCACAATGTTCAATGAACAAGCTTTTCATTGGCTCATGTAGAACAAGAGTATATATTACTCTTGTAAGAGCATTCTTATAGTCCAGGTGACTAGCAAATATTTTATCTAAACCTTAGATCACAATTGTGACCAAGTCATTTCATGAAGATTTGCAAAACAGTAAGGAGGGTTTTTGGGTTTTGTGGTTTTTCCCCCCCCCTCTCTTCAAAGGCAAAGCACAAACAACATTGGAGTGTTAGAGGAAGGTGATTGTCATGGGTAGACTTTGGACCTGACCCTACAAGGTGAAGAGTTAGTCAGTAGTACTTCTGTAATAGTACGTTCATTCTCAACGAGTATGAGTTTATTTTATATTGTTTAATAATCACACTTTATTTTGCGTCCTGTAAGATAATGAGGGTTTATGTCAGATCAGAAAGTAGATGCTAGATCCACATGGAACACGTTTACTGCAGACTGCCTTTGGTTGTGCTCAACCACTCGGTTGCGTCAAGATAAGAAAGAGCTGCCTATAAATGTGCATCCACTTCCTTGTCACCTTTTCCATCCTCTAAAACAAATAAAGCTGTCGCAGAAGACTGTGATCGCACTCAAGATTACTTCCTAAATTAATTTGTGGCTACGTACTCTGCATGTTTTACATATGATTTAAAAAGGATAATTTTTAACCCACTGCTGAGTAATTTAGAAAGCATCACCTTTAAGTTTTCAGCCCACCTCAGTTTTCACTCCAGCAGCCTTATAATCCCCTCTGTGTCCCTCTGAGGCATACTGTACAAGTATCACATTACATTTTACACTCTGTAGCAAGAATCACTCGAAACTCTGATGTTGTGTCATTTTTCTTGTAGATGTGTGTGTTATCAATAACTGTATATATTTCATGCCTCTTGTTGCCTTTAAAAATGTCTTGTGTTTAATTGTGTTGATAAAATTCCTGCATTGAGTAAATTGCACTGTTATTATTTGACAGCATAACAAAGTCCTTCAGAATAGTCTTTGTTCAGGCCTGGTTCCCTTGTTTAAGGGAGATTGATATATTAAGAGCAATTTCAAAAGCTGAATGCAAAACCAGCAAGAAGCGTTCTAGAACATAAAAGCTACAAGGTGATGTTGAGATGAGTGAGCAAATTCAGTGTGGAAAGGAAAATGAGACTCTGGTGATAAATGATAGTCCTATTAATGTATTAATGAATGTTATTAAGAGGTTAAAGATAATTCCTTAGGGGCAGAACAAGAAGTAGAGGGCTTGTGATGTGACAAGGAGGAACAACAGGAGCAGGGTAAATGTATTTACAATGGAAGGCTTAGAGGATGAAACAAGATGCAAACAAAAAATGCCCATGGAGAAGGTCAGACCTAAACTAAGCAGTGTCTTTGGAGGCAGTAGTGATATAATTTAATGATGTTTCCTACAGAGTAGAAGAGAATCAGTAAAGCATGTTGAATTGCTATCAGCCCCCTCCTCCATCTTATACGATTCAGTGCATTTGATTTAAAAGGGAAATTGTGCTTCAAAATGTGGAAACATATGACTCTGCTTTCCTTTAAGAACTGTACACCCAGCTATGAAAGAGAAGAATATGTTCTCTAGCACAAAGGACTCCTTCAGATCATTCTTTGTTCTCTAGCCTTCTTGAGTCTAAATAGTTGTAGTAATTCTGTTGTTGTTTGTGTTTTTTCTCTTTAGGCTTGTAAATACTACAGTTCCCAGTGGCATGTCGTGAACTACAAATATGAACAGTATTCAGAAGACTTTCGACACTTACCACAGTAAGATTTAGCATAAGTTCTGCTTTTTTGTGTGTGTGGTTTTTTTGTCCTATTAGGTCTGTGCCATTTTGCTGAGCTTTGTCCATATTTGCACTTTCCTTTGTCTTATGTGCTTTGCTTGGTTTACCATATTTATAGTGCCTTGCATTTTTAAAAAGGGGAAGAAAAGGTCCTTTAGCAAAAGTTCAAGACTCTGCAGAATTCACTAGTATCAACAAACTCTGTTAGTGCTGATTCAAATCCTTAGAAGTGTATTTGCGTATTCAAAGCACAGTTGATACAGGAAAGCTGGCTTTCCATTTTCCTTAATAATGCATAAATGTCACTCACCTTTAACTGGGATTAATTCTCCTTTTAGTTACCCTGTGTAACAGAGGAGTAGTATTTCACTCAGTGCTTTATAGCCGGATGGTACAGAACAGCTGAGTGCAACGTGTACAGCATGTGCGGGTGTTTGGGAGAGCCAGCATCCCTTCTGTGCTTGGATGCAGTACATTAAAATCAGCATAAAGATCCAGAGAGGAGAAGGAACAAGTTCCTCAACTTGAGTGGAAAGAAATTAAGAATTTGCTTCTCATGCCTTCATGTGTGAGTTTGCACCCATACTCCCGTTTCTGGCAGGTTCGTATCCTACGTCCTGGGGACTGTTTTAGGGAGTAGTTAATGAAATCACTGAATGCCCAAACATGCTGTGTTACTGCCTCCTTTCCTGGAATTCGAAGCATTAAAATCATGATACTGGATGAAAAAGGTTGTTACGTGCACGTAACACAGGAATGGGTGCTCCAGGCTTGGACTGGATAGAAACTAGTACTAACTGAACAACTTGTTGCAGGGATCAATAAACTGATTCTTAAAGTCCCTTTAGATGCTGTATTCAGAGGGTTTTGTGCTGCAAGCTTTTGTGCCCTCAGACCTGCGTTCTCTCTTGCATGTTTTTTAATGAACATTGACTTTTTAATGAATTTTTATGAACAGTTAATATGGTACTACAAAAAAAAACAAACATTAAAAGCAGTTTTGCTAATCAGGTATTATACACATACGGTTTCTTAATCACCCAGTCTACTGGTTGTTTTAGAAAATTAATGCATTTAGTGCTCAAGAAAAATGCTTGCAGCGCAGCAGTTTTCCATTTAACCTTTAAGCATCTTCACTCTTATGAAATACGCATTTGACAGATGTGGTTGCATTACTCTGCACAAAAGTACATTTTAGGTGATTACATACATCCTCTTCTGCAAAGGTTATTTTAATATGGTACTTAATATGATTTGCTGTCATGGAGTTCATGCTCCAGGGATGTTGTGGTGTCTTACTTCTTGCTTTTTTTTCTACCTTACACAGGGGATTATAACACAACAAGAGATTTAATTTTGTCTTGTATCAGAACACAGCAGTCGGGAATGGTTTGGATGCAGCACTGGTTGATGTTTCAGAAGCAGAGTTATGGCAGGGGTGCTGTATTTTATTTGCTGAAAGCTGCCATGGCTTTTGAGCCTTAATGTACCTTGATCAGAGCTGGTTGGAAGTCCACCTCATTTCGTACCATTTCCAGCCTCTTCAGCATCAATGGACCTGGATTTGCACGTGTGTTACGAAGTTCAGTGTTTTATACAAAATATCCTTGCTAAAAATAGTGGCTTTTGATAGGTCCTTGTCGTAGTATTGTATCTCACTGTTGATAGCTCCCACTGCCCAGTTTTGACAATTTTTTTGTTTCATTTATGCAAGACTGCTGTTGCAGCATCAGAAATCTGAGCATTTTGTTGTATCAATTCCTTTATAGGATATTGTTGTGTTGGGGAAGATTGGATGAGTGTTAAGCATTTAGCTTTGCATCGTGAGAAAGGAACGTGATCTACAATACCAGATCTAACTGTGGCTACAGTACTTCCATTTGCTGAGGGTGTGCTGAACCTTACTGTGGGCTTTCCCATTTAGAAATGCACAAATTAGGACTCAGCAGCCTTCAGCAATGCTGAAAGACTTCATACTTGTTTGTACATGAGACTATGCTGTGCTGTTTCACATGGTCATACAAGTCAAGTAATAGCTCCACGGCGTAGCAGGTTTTTATCCGATATCAGAGTTATTCTTTCTGAACGCTGACTGTTTCTGATTGGGAAGTAGCTGCAATGTAATGCCCATTACCTTGGGCAGGCACGTGAGGACTCAATATGTCAATGGTGCAATTCCACTGAAGTAGTGCTGTGGCACCGGGGAAGAGCTCAGTGACATGTGCACAACAAGATGACCAAGATGTTTAGCAATTTGCTTTAGTTCTTCTCTGAGTGTGTTCCTCCTTTGAGATTTTTCTCAGGTCTTTTTACCCCTTAAATTCCTCTCTGTGTGCTCTCACTACCTCTTTTTACACCATTTTTGATGCTTTGTGCTGGTGTGTTCTTGCTTCTTGAGCAAGTGGAAGGGTAGAGGAAGAACAGGGGTTGCTTGATGTGCGCAGTGGTGACTGTATGTCTGGGAACAGAAATAGTAATTTACAAAGTTTTTGCTGGGGTTTATAGAAAACCTGAAACATTTGGTAGATATTTCAGGTCTGATCCCTTGGATTTGGGCATCTTTATATGGGTCTGAAGAGGCAGTAGACAGAGAAAAAGAGGGTACACCAAACAGGATCGTGTCCTTACCACACTTTGCCTGCCTGCCCTAGAATGATGAGGAGGGTGCCCAAACAGATTCTTATCCAAGGAAGGGAGAAACTTCTCGTGTGGAGAATGACAAAGAGTGGACGAGTGTTTTGTGGGTGGTCAGTGAGATCTGCCACCTGAAGCAGTAGTGGTCTGTCCTTTTCTCTTTTATAGTTCTGCTGAAAGGGCAGAAGGATATCCTTTCTAAGAATCTTACCATGTACCCAGGCTTGTGGAAGGGCTGTGGTTTAATGGGACAGTCTCGCTCCCTGACTGTGGAACGGCATAATGGGACAGAGTTGCTGTGTTGTATGGTAGGGGGTCAACGCTCCATTAATCCAGCAGATTTCTGACTCCTTCCTCTCCCCAGAAGCATCAGGGGCAATAGGGTTGAGGTTTTGTTTTGATGCTTTTTTTGAGTATCTGACTAGTTTTTCTTTCACTGGTCCAGATCCTCAAGCAAATGTGTGCAGTGCTGTTACCTGTCCATATGCGGCCAGGGAGCATCGGTCAATCTACTTGCACATCACCCTAAGAGCACTGTGGTGCCCTTTTAGTTCTTTATTAGAATAATGAATAAGCTAATAGGATTTTTTGCCTAAAAGTGTGAAGACTTGAATGATATTTTTTGTGGTAGGTGGGATTTGGCCTGAGGTTTTGGTGTTCTTTTGGGTGGGAAGGAATGTTTGTGTAAGAATTTTTAACAGCTGTCCTTGGTTGCATTGGAAAGCTGCAATGGATTTCCATCATAAATATTCTGAATGTTAACACTTTTAGAGGTGTCAAAATTGTCAACAGATTTCCAATGTTCTATTTAAAATATCGATCAGTTGTTTACATTAAATAAATGCCAAAATGAAACAAACTAACACAGACAATAAAATGCTCCTGTGCTCTGTGCGCACTTGGTCCTCCTGGCTCTGCTGAAATGCTGGCTTTGGTTGCGGTGGGGTAGTCACATCACGAGAACACTGACTTTGAAATCAGGAAAGTGAGGAGGAGATAGGTATTGCTCATTACTCTCATCTTCCTAATCTGTAACTTGTGTATGAATGAATAGAAAATGAAAAAGGTCTAAGTTACCACTATTTTATGTTTCCCCTAAATGAGTGACATTTAACATTATGTGGTAGTGTAGGTTGAAGTTTGCTAGGCTGAGATAGGAAACTAGCTTAGGAGTGTTGTGGTTTCTCAACTTCTGTTTGGATTTGCTTTGTTGCACAGGAGAGAGTAGTGTTGCTCTGTTCCCCTCCTCAGGCTAGGTATGTGCAAGTAAGTTCTGGAAAAGTCAGTCTTCCTGCATGACAACTTTTGTAGGTTTTCATATGATAACTGAAGATTTCCAAGATGAGATTTGTAAGCTTCAGTAATTTGAAAACAATATTGGTATTTCTCATGCTACAGAAAAATCTATATTTTTTTTCTCCAATTAAAAAATAACTTTGAATCATTATCATGTATTTAGCTGTTACTTAAGGTTTAATTCTGCAATATGCAATGTACTATGGCAATAAGTACAATTATTTATGTGCTTAAAATTAAGAAAGAGCTTAAGTGCTTTGCTTTTTTCATAGTCCATTTTGGTTGTTAGCCTACAATATGAACTTACTAAATGGCACCACATCAAAAAGACATCTGTGTATTTTTAAAAATTACTTTAGGCTGTGCTCATCATGTAAAATAGTAAAAAATAATTTGAAATATTGAAAAAATATAGAAGCTTTAAGCTGAATGTTCTGATGTTCTTCTTGGTTAGAAAAAGCTTTTAAGGCTGTCAAATATGAGAACGAACTCTTTAAATGAGATATCTCTTTGGAAATTGGATTTTATTGCCTGTTGTGGTGGAAGAGCAGTGAAGAGAACAAGAAGTGGTGTTTCATCTTTTGTATAAACTGTTGCAACTTCGTAGTAGTATTGAAGAAAACCCCAAGCATATATGGGGCTTAAGAAAAAAGCTGCATTTTGAAACAGTAGTGATTTTTGAAGGAGGCAATAGGATCACAGAAATAGGTGTACAGAAGATTCCATGGGAGCTCGGGATGATTGTCTCCTTGAAATAACACTTATTTAAAAAAAAAAAAAATTAAAGACATTTTTTCTCCCCTCCCAGAAATGAATGTAGACCAGAGAAACTGCCATCACATTCATTCGAAATTGATCATGAAGATGTGGATAAGGATGAAGTATGTATTCTGGCTTTTTGATGTTTTGGGTTTTTTTGTTCTTTCCCGTGGGGAAGAGTTATTTATTGCTTTAATATCAAATAAAGAATAATAATAGAGGCTCGTTATCTCCAATAAAATATTTCATAAATTAAATAACTCTGAAGTTAATGGAACAGCTTTGTCTCTTATGTCATCATGTGCGGAGCAGGCATATTAATAACATTTTAAAAGGAATGAAGGGGTGATTATTTGTTGTCAAGCAGGTATGCATGCATTACAGTTCTTTTTCACCTTAGAATTCAAAAAGCAAGCCCTTTTAATATTAATCATGTCTTTCATACAGGATACAACATCCCACTCATCTTCAAAAGGTGGTGGCGGTGGAGGAGGAGGATTAGCAGCAGGAGTTTACAAGTCTGGATGGCTTTATAAAGGAAATTTCAACAGCACTGTAAACAACAGCATTACTGTTCGGGTAGGGGGACAGCATTATTCTTTCTTTATTCCATTTGGATTTATATCCCCCACAGAGGCACACTTGTTTGCAGTGTCATTTAGCTGTTTGTATGTCAGGTCTGATTGCATTGCTTCAAATGATAGTAGAGTAATATTATAGTTGTCCGCAAAATAGTGCAACTGAAGTGCAATTAGGAGTTGCCTGTTATTTAAACCCTGTGAATAAAGTATCAGTGAAAATAATTTGCAGAAAAACAATTGTAATTTCTTTTTTTTTTCCCCACTACTTCAGTCATTCAAAAAGCGCTACTTCCAGCTGACGCAGTTGTCGGATAACTCATATATTATGAATTTTTATAAAGATGAAAAAATATCAAAGGAGCCAAAGGGATGTATTTTCTTGGATTCTTGTACAGGAGTCGTACAGGTAAGTTTCAGTTCATTTCATGGTATTAGTTGGGTGTCAGATAAATTTAAAAAGAAGAATAGAAGAACACATACGTTAATGTAATCGTGGTCTCATTAGTAGGTTCATGAAATGAAAATGCCATTGGTTTTGCTCTTTAAACTGGTGCAAGTGCTCAGACTGACAGGTTACAAAACCTACAGTTAAATTCATACATATGCTCTTTGCCCATGGCACACATGGGAAAAAAACATAATCAAATGTTTCTTTTCACTGAAATTATTTTCTTAGCTGCCAGATTTTACCTTATGCTTACTAAGAGCATGCTCACTTGCTGTGGGCTAAAGAGACTCGGGTTACAAGGCATCAGATGTTGGGCAAGTGGTAAATTAATCCTGTATCCTGAGCCTCCTTGAAGATCATCACTTTTGGAGGTGATAGAGCGTCTTAATGGCAGCAAGTAGGACAGAACCTTACTGATTATTGTGGCTTGGAAAAATAAATAGCCAGAAATGTCTGACACCTCTTTTTTTTTCTTTGTTGCTTCCCTAATATTGATTTCCTAGGCTTATTCCCCCCTTTGGCTCTGCCTTTCCTCTCATTCTGTTAATGTATTTCTTTTTTTTTCCCTTTTCCCCCTCTTTTTTTTTTTTTGTTCTAAACCAGATGTTATCTTATCTTGTGGTTGATCTAGCCCCATTTGTAACTGAATAAGGACATTCCTTTTTTTCATTTTCACCTGCACTTTACTAGTTAAACAGTAAAGATTGGTAACAGTGCTAGTGCAGACTGATTTGAAGGTTGCTTTGAAATCAACCTTTCAGGTAATGCAAGGGAAGAAGCCCTGATAAACACAAGCTTTTGTCGGTTGGGAAGTCTCTCCTTTGCCACTAAACAGGCCCTTTAGAGCAAGAAAAATGATCAGTGAGTAATTCACTCTGGGAACAAATATTTGCTGACAGCCCCCTTCAAGGTGCAACCTTCCTGCACCCAGGGAAGTGCCCAGCTCAGTAGGGAGCGACTGTTTTCCCCTGTGGTTCAAAAAGGTGGGTGTTTTTTACAAACAGTTGTAGGGACAGGATGGAGATTACTGTGTAGCCAGACAACGATGTTCGGCTGTGTCAGTCCATTGCCTTGAAAGACCCTGGCTGGCAGCTTGGAATCGTGGCAGAAGTGATAGAGGAGTTTCTTATATGGAAGTCATGTTTAGCACTGGTGGCTTGCTCCTGCTTGCTGGCAGTGTGTGCTTTCTTTTAAAATGGGTCTCAGCCAGAGCTCTAGTTAAGCCCTGAATGTTATGGTAGTGTGGTTTTACGTACAGATTTAACGGTCCTCTGAAGACTGTCTCTTCTGCTCTGTTGTTTCTGATGACACTCCATAATAGCAGAAATGTCTTGACTGTAAGATTTGTGGCCTTTTTTGACCAACCTCTGACGAAAGGAGCTCAAGAAACCTTTGAAATCCTCCTCCTGAACTTTGATGACTGCCTTCTACATCTACAGTGTTCCTGCAGATTGTTCTGAACTGTTTGAACTGCATGTTCTCCTCTCGCCTACTACCAGACACTAGTTTTCAGAAGTGTTCTTTGACTGACATTTAGAGTGGGATACACAAATTTATGGGCTACCTTCACTAGCAAGATTTGAGAGTCTTAGCCAAGGGGCTAGTATCATCAGCTATCAAAGTCTGTGATGAACTTAAAATCATAGGGCTGAAAAACAAAACCTGGCTTAGAGTTGCCATAAAAAGAGAACATAGAATGTGGATAGAGAGTTAAACTGAAGATTTAGAGGAAAACTGTGATGTGAAAGTTCTGATTTAATGAGTTTTAATACCACTATAAATCATTTAACTCTCTATGAATGATTTTTAGTTCCTGTTTGATAGAGCTTGGATATGTAAATTGTAGTAAATATCCTGGAGAAATCGTCTCCAGATAAAATAAAAAATGCTTCCAAAACAATTCTGTTATTTTGGAAGAATGACCCTGCAGGCATTAGCCTTAGTCTGATGTTTCATTTGTAGTTCATCCATAGTTTCTTTTTGAATATTTCCTTCTGGAAGAAATTTTAAACTGGAAATTAAGTGTTGAAGATTACAAGTCAACCTCAAGGTCCGCATACCATATGGAAGGACTTAAAGAGATGCAAACTGAAAAATGGTACTTTTTTTTTTCCTCCTGTTAACTCATCAGGAAGAAAATAGTTGGCTTTAGATTTGAAACAAAGACTTTGCTGTAGATCTCATCTGCTTGCCAGAAGTCTGAAGTGCAGATGGAAAAGTGGATATTGCAGTTTTCCTGCCCTAATATTTTAAGACTCAGCATGTGAGATGTATTGCTCTATTAGACAATGTCTAATAGCGTTACAGTGCCTGATTTAAAGATCTTGGCCACGTCTGTAAGGGGAAGTACATAATATAGACAAGAAATGCATTAAGTTCAATGCTCTTTATACTTTCTGAAGATAAATTGAAATGCAGCATGTTTTTTGTGCATTAACTGGTGTACATAATCCACATATACAAATAATCTCTTTAAGAGTTTTGAATGGACACTATCTAGTATTTTTGGCATAGGTTTGTTCAACTTCTAGCTCTTGGTCAAGCCCTCATGTTACATCAGTAAAAGCATGTTTCAGTGAAACTTTAGTCCTTCTTTTACATGAATTTGAATTAATGTGGTGATTGAAGGATTAGAGTGATTTCAGGATCAAGATAAGTATTGCGCTCCAAGAACCAACTGCTACAAAATCCAACCGTATTCTTATTCTATGTTGGGTGAGCTAAAATTTATATCTCTGAGAGAATATTCCCCTCAATAAAGTACTTGAGAGAAAAACTATTTCCTACCATGAGAATTTGTAGTAGCGGAACTAAAAAATAACACACACACACGCACATACACACACACACTATCCCAAGTCAGTTTGAAAAGCCAAGATTTGACTGACTGTTGACCCAAGTAGCTCCAGAAGAAGTTGTTCAGTCTTAATTGATTCCTGAGCTGGGTCATGACACATAATTTAAGGACTGGAGAAAGAGATTAACAACAGATTGGGTAGGAGTCTTCTAAATCATGCTGCTGGAAAAAAAACATACATAGAACTTTATTTTCAGTGTCCTGTGTTCTTGGTCTCCTCTGCTAATCTGTATCAGTTTTTGCCTTTTCCTCTTAAATAAAAGGATCACTACCATCTCGCTGTCTGGCCTAGAAGCTATTCTTAGTAACTGGTTGGTATGGGACTGTACTAAGAAATAGTTATAGTATGTAGAACTGTGGGATACCATTGTCATGTTATTTCAGACTATTAATGAAAAAGAATAAAACTGAGTGAAATGACCAGTGGATGAGTTTGTTTTTCACTTGTCAGCATCACTCCAGGGTTAGATGTGTCAACAAAATGATAGCATATTTCTGGAATATTGAAAACAAAAGAGTTGCATTGATGTCCGTAGTCAGTGGTTGTAAAAGTTTGATGAAGTAATGAGGAGTAGGATGTGTTATTTTAGGTTTAAAAGTGTTCTTTCAGTGTTCGTGTGTTCTTTCAGGTTTAAACAAGAAGGAGAGAGAATTGATGGAACTGCTTCTGTAAGACTAAGAGATAAAAGCCTCACTAACTTGATAAATATGAGGAATGAAGCACATTATATTAGATCACATCACTTTGAAACTTGCACAATAAAATTAAACAGTAGCTTAGCTTCAGTAACTAAGCACCTGTTAATTCTTAGGATGGAAATTTATGGATTAACCGTCTACTGCAGGTGAAATCTGGTGATATGGATCTCAGAACTCAATCTGTTGCCAATATATTGGGCGTTAGTTCTTATTCTATACTTGAGAAGGGTAGCATTGCAATGGTTGAACAGTATTAAACCTCATCTTTTGCCTCCTGCAAGGAATTGTTGAAATCGCGATAGCAATTTTAAAAATCCTTCTAATGTAAAGGCGTCAGTGGGAACTGTATTTTTTTCACATGGAGGAATTTGTCCTATTGCAATCTTCTGGAGAGATTTACTGCTTAATCTCTATTCCCAGACTCATATCACCCAGAAGCTCTTTCAGAAAAATATAAAATTATATAAAAATGTTCTCATCCTGACCACAATGTTTCTGACTTCATTAGATGCTCAGAAATTGTTACCTTTGTCTAGCTTGTTAGCAGCGTCTGTAAATACCTCAAAACGTTAGATTTTATAGGTTGTTCACAATTAATTTTAAAGTCCAACCTTAGCAGTCAGGGATGGAATAGTCTTTGATCACATGCTGACTTTGCTTGCTTGCTAGTGTGAATTTGATGAACTCAGTCCTGTTCCCACTGAGCAAATACTCATATGACTTAGCACTACTTAGTGTCTTTCTGAGTGTCTGGTTTCCTGGTACATGTAGGAGACTTGGGCTTTAGAGGTGTTTTCTTCAGACAACTACAACTCTTGTAGCAATGTTGTACTTCACCATCAGATATCTTTCATTATTGCAGCTGTGAGGTACTCCCTACTGTAGTTTGGTGTATTACTGTCCATAGTCTTAGATTTCTATAGCTAAATAGGAGGTGTATATTTGGTCATAGAATATCTTAGATGCACAATAATCCAACAATAAATTGACATAATTTGTGTTAATACTCACTACTTGGATTTTCTTTAAAGCCACTGAATTTTGCTTGAATGTTATCGTTAAGGAGTGACCATATACAAGTCCATCTTATGGATGCCTTTTTCAGTAACTTTTTATAATTAATTCTAGTGTTTAATTTGCTTTTCCTTTTCTTCCAATAGAATAACAGGCTTAGGAAACATGCCTTTGAGTTGAAAATGAATGACCTCACATACTTTGTGCTGGCAGCTGAAAATGAGCAGGATATGGATGACTGGATTTTCACTCTCAACAAAATCCTGCAAATAAATCCAGAGGGAACCATTCAGGACAGGAAAAGCGCAGATCTTACTGATCTGAAACTTGGTAAGAGTGAACAGTCTCTTGCATTGGTTTTTCTTAATCAAATGCAAAAAATTGAACCTTCAGATATCACTACTGAATCATTTTAGCTGCTTGAGTCTGTAATGGATTCTGCACCTATTGATTTCTGACAAGCAGCATCAGTCCTTTGGCAATCCCTGAACAATCTCAGCTTACTCCCCACAGATCGTTTTCAAAAGGTTGTGGGGGAGGTAAGGCTGCTCCCCACAAAGTCAGCAGGAGCAACGTGCTTCTGCTTTGCATAAGCAGCTCCTTTTGAAATATAGTCCTCTTTGTCAATGATCTTGCTAGTACTTTGTGTTTTACTGTCTTGGGAGTCTGAAGGTTTTAAAAAGTTTTGTGCTGGAGAGAGGTTAGATCAGTTCTTTTTCCAGAGTTTTGTTTTCTTTAAAAATCTGGAGCTAATAATTAAAAAAAAAAAAAATCCCAGCTGTGTTATATTGCTATTTCCTTGGAAGCCGATTGAGTTTTCATTTCTTGCTTTTTGAGTTTGCGTATTAATATGCTTTCACTGAGGAAGAAAGAATTGGATGCTCCGTGTTACTGCGCTCTTCCTGTGGCAGTAACTCATTCCTCCACATAATAAATCCACATTCAGTTTGGATAAACCCCAGCTGAAATTCTAAGACTGAAAACACTTGAAACCTTAATATGGATTTGAACTACTTATGCTGTGAGCCAAATCAAAGCTTTGAATCCACATGCATCTGAATCTTGAGGAAGTTCAGAGCTAGTTGAAGTCTTTAGGCTGGTATTTGTAATAAATTCTGATTTTGGAGCGGCAGGGTGCTCTTCATATAGCCAAAGATGTTTTTTATAATTTGGAGGCACAAGAGACTTGCACTTCAGAATCAGAGAAGTGCTTTTGAAAATCCCACCCATAAGGGATATTAATGAAACAGGAAGAAATATATGTATAAAAGGTCAAAGACATAAGGCTAACAGAAAACAGAAGTGTCTACTGTTAAAAAAACACAACAAACTGGTAACAAGCAACAGGAATGTGCTATGGAGTTAACTTTTGAAAAGGCATGATGCTTTCTTGGCAGAAGAGACCTAAATGGCTGTAGTGACTTATTTTGCATTGGGCTGAATTACCTAGTGAAAGCAGAACAGTCCCTGGTGAGCTGAGTAAAGCAAAGAGGTTGCTGTATTGTGCTGTTCTATGGATCCATAGATTTGCAGCTCACAGAGTCCAGACTGCATCCCTCCCCTTCCCAAAGAGCGGGTAAAGTCCTGTCGGCCTCACTAAACACTCCCTTTACTGAGAGTCCAAAATCTTTTGGTTGACATAAACCCTTGATGTTGCCTCAGAAGAGACCAGGAGAGCAAAGGAAGGTGTCATTGTTGTGGGTGTGAATACTTGTCATAGACGGATGTGTCAGGCATTTCACTGAGTAGAGTCAGACCTCCTGTTTGAAAGCCTAAATATAGACTAAGGTACAGTAAGCACCAGTCGGAAATGAGGTTGAGGAGGACAGGAGTTTCCATTAGTATCTCTTCCACTTGTTAGCCTGATGATACTAAAGGAAATTAAAAGAAATAAAAGAAACAGCAGGGGGATAGGTTTTCTTTTCTTTTTTTTTTTTTAATCCCAATGGTAATAGCAAGTATAATAAAAACATTTGCATGTTTTTTTCTTCTTTTCAAGACCCTGCAGAAGTTTCAGTGAATTATGAATACTGTCAAGAAGAGACCGATTCTTCAGAGAACATCTTGCACCCAGACTTTGCAAAAGTAATGGATGTTATACTTGCCTTTACAAGCTTAGTGGAAAGTGCTATCTAGGTGAAAAAAGCCACCTGCAGATGTCATAAATATTGTGAAAGGTTTGAAAGTGTAGCACAGCCCATTGCGATTGTTAGAGCAATGACAAATGCCAGGAATAATTTTCTTCTGAACAGCCGATGGCTTTGTTTAAATGAGAAAAGCTCCACTGTGGTTTGCTTTAGACCTGTGAAGTCAGTAAGGAACCGGTCCCTGCAGTTATCTGTAAAATATTTACTCTTTTTAACTGCATTTCAGAAGACTTTAGCCCTTGGAGAGACAGGATTTCCTGTGTGACTTGCAAGGAAGCAAGCTGTGAACTGCTCATCACCTTCTGTAATTTCATTGAAAGATGCATGTAGGGGAGGCAGTTTGTCCTCTGGATCTCATAATCTGCTCCATGCGGAGGAGATAATTGTAGACAGTGCTAAGAAGTTTTTGGTGAAAAGCTAGATTGGAAATATTTCACTGCTTTTTCTTACATGAATGTATGATGTTTGTAATCTCCCTGTGAGGGAGCTACTATAGATACTATCTCTCCACACAGCCAAATGCTATTTGCGGATGCTACTCCCACAGATTTGAACTGAAAGCTGTATATGCAAATGAGGACAGAATTTGGTCTACATTTTACTTTAGGTTCTATCAATATATATGAAGTTGTCACCTAGAATTTAAAAACAAAAAAACAAACCAAAACAACAGCAAACCCAAAATAAAAAGAAAATAGCCAACGAACCAGGTACAATGTTTATGTATTAAGGATAGCAATAGTATCTGATGGTCTTGTCAGTGGATAGGCAATTTCTAATAGTTTAGTTAATGCAGGTATCTCAAAGGTATCTTAAAATTATCTCAAAGACTACTGTTGGCCTGCAGGTGGCTTCAGGAAGTTGTTGAGTTTGTTTTATCAGAGAGCTTATTATTAACTTAGGCATGTGTCTGTCAGAAACAAAATGGGTGTGAGCGATCCTGCCTTGTGGCAGAAGGGTGGGAGGGGAGAGGACTCCCAGCCTTACCTCTAGGTGACCCACTGCACTCTGTGCCTGCCCATCTGTGAGGTCAGCCTGCACTTTCCTGCTCCCCCTTCTGCTCTTCCCTTGGCACAAATGTTTTCTGTAGGGTTGTTGTGTTTTTTTCTTCTTCCTCAACTTGGGAATCCCTAAATTTAGTGCAGCAATCCACCGTTCTGACATCTTACACTAAGGATTCCTTAGTAACAGATATGAACTTGAATTACTCAACTGATCTATTTTGAGGTTCCTTAGAAGTATATCATGGCCTGAAAATTCCTGCTTCACAAGCATATAACCTTCAAAGAGTGTTTGAAGGTACTTTGGGAATTACTGCAGAAATGAGAAGTGTTGTTACAAGTGAAACATTGATCATTCATTTAGAAGTCTAACAACTCTATGGATTTCAGTTCTTATGCACAAAACTAATTTATTATCTGTCACCACAGTACATCACAGAAACAGAAGAAACAGTGAAAGCCTCTCGAAATACAGAGCGACTAAATCTTTTCTCTTTGGATCCTGATATAGCAGTAAGTGAAAGAACTTTTTTTCTTTCTTAAGCTCTTGGGAGTGTTGAAATACATACGGGCTGAGCTAACTGGAGTATCTAGGCCACTTGAGTGGACTGGAGTTCAGCAAGCAACTGGGTATACCCAGGACTTCACCTTTGAAGGGTGAGGGGAGCTATCTCTAGTCTGTCGAGATTTCTGTATAGAGTCTGCCCATGTCTGATCACAGAGTAGTTGAGCATGGAAGTGGCCCCTGGAGGTCATCTAGTCCAGTCTAGCTAAGCTTTGAATCATTGAAGCAATCTGAAAATACTGCAGGAGAGAACTTTCTCTTGGATTGGGAATGTTACAAGAACAGTGTTTTTATTGTTAGGCATTACACTGAATTTAACTACAAAAATGTGTTTGGATATAAAAAGCAGTGGGAAGGTACAGTTGGAGGTACAAAAAGCTATCTATGTGAAAAAAAGTTTAGCTGGAAGTGTAGGAAGTGCAGGTTGCTTTCTTTTTATCTTCAGTTTGCTTGTCATTTAGTGTCAGAGTTCATAATTCAAATCCTGTTATTCTTTGCACTGAATGTACATTTGTTGATGATTTAACTGGAAAATTTAGTTAAAAAGAAGACTTAAGTAAAATTGGATCAGTATATATTAAAACTTGAACCTGTGGTCAATCAGCTGTAGTGCCATTATAAAAGATACTAAGCGAATTGAAATAATGTTGTGTTCTATAAGTAAGGAGAAAGGAGGGGAAAGGTCTAAAATCTAATCTTAAAATGTGTTACACTCTGAAAATATGAGGCTGTTTAGTTTTCAGTTTCCTTATATAGATTATAGTTTCAGAAGCAGTTAATAAGAAAAAAAAAAACCCTGTTCTAAAGCTATAGGATCCCCAATTCTGCCTCTGACATTATGTATGTCCTCAGGCAATCTTTTTGCTTTGCTTCCTAATCTATAAATTAGGAATAACACTCATTTACAATAGGAATGTGAAGCTATCAGCAGTGATATTTTTTTTTGAGGTGTTCAGGTGCTTCATTGATAGTCAAGACCTTCAAAGCTTACTTAGTTTTGGAAAGCCATGCTCTTTCTATGTATAATGAATCACCCAACTTATTTCAGTCATTGAATCCTCAGAAAAAGGAATTGCCAGGGACAAACTTGGTCCTCAAGCCATTTGAAGAAAAGCCTGCAAAGAGGATCCTGGTAACTTGCAAATCCCTCAGTATGAATCTTCAAGCCTGTGTTACTGAAAATGAAAATGATCCTGCAACCAATGTAAGCTTTACTTTTTTCCCTGCGATTTTTCTCTCTCTTTTATTTGTTTGTTTATTTTTTATTTCCCTTCTCTTTCTGTGCACTTCTTATTTTGTAAAGAAAAGGTAAAAGGAAAGCTGTACCATGCACGCATACTGCATTCACTCCTCCTTGTCTGCCCATCCCTTTGGATTGAGAAGTAAAACCGAAAAACTTCTCAGTATTTTGAAGCTGGTATAGATTTTAGACTTATAGCTACAGTTCATTGAGGAATTAAAAATTTTAAAATCCTTAAGGATTGTTAACAATTATTATAAGAAGAAGAGGTTTAAACAGCCACGAGCTGTTTAGGGAGGCAATTGAATATCAGTTGCTGGTGAACTGTTTTCCAGGGAGAAACCAGGAACCAAGCAGATTAAATTACAGAAGGGAAGGCAAAATAGAAAGGACTGGATGCTTCACCTAGTGGAACAGCCCAGCTAATAACAGGAGAAACCAGAAAATTTTGCATGTTCTTACTTAGGAAAAAAGGGCAGGGAAAAGCAAGATGTAGCTGTCAGTCCATATCTTTTAGTTAGTTCTCTCTGAAGCAGGAAAGTTTTGAGTAATTAGCATCCTGGCAACTCAACTTTCATACATTACATATTGAGGCATTGATTTTTTTTTAAATTTTTTTTTTTTTCATTTGAGAATGACCTCTACAGTGAATGCATATTCAACATGATGTAATCGATACTTTTTTTTTCACAGACTGGAATAACTGTTTAAGTGAAGTCATGATAACTGTACCAAGGACATGCAGTAATTCACTACAGAGGCTGAAAAAGCAGAGTATTGTACCTGCCATGTGTTTTGAGATTATGATTTCTGGACAGCTCAGAAGATCTTATTCTGAGACTGATTTATTTCATCAGAACTATGAGGCTCTGTGGAGGTTACTTAGAGTCACAGGACTCAGTTCCCTGGTACTATGTGGTAGAATAAGGGGGTACTGTCAAAGTGATTTGAATGCTCTTGGTTTTGTAGCAAAATGGAACATGTGTTTCCTGCAGAATAATACACCCATGCATTTGTGTTTGTACCAGTAAACATTTTTCATCTACTTAAATTTGTCATCTTTGTACCACATTTCTGACGATCCCTGGAAAGCCCACCCTCATTCTTTCTTTTTCTTTCATTCTCTCTGTTCATTTACTCTAATAATTATCTGTGACAAATACATTTGGGTTTTTTTTATTCTGCAGGTTTCTAAGTTAGCTGTCAATTACTGTTCTGACATGTTGTTAACAAACTACCTTTAAAAAACACTAAAATCACATGGTTGGAAACTAATTTTGGCAAGGGTGTGTGTGAGTGTGTGTTTTTAATGGACCTCATGAGTTGTAAATAATGCTTGTTTGCTGTTTTTTTTTTCCAAGCTTTAGGAACCTATTAAAAGATAGAATTTACCTCACTGGTCTCAGTTGCTGCTATATTGTGTTTCTGGTGTTTTCTCCAGGTAGAGCCTTTCTTTGTGAGTGTGGCGCTGTATGATGTTAGGGATGGCAGGAAGATCTCTGCTGATTTTCACGTGGATTTGAACCACACACTCGTTAGACAGATGATTTCAGGTTCCTCGTTGTCATTAGAAAATGGCACTGTTGACAATATCGACTCAAGTGAAACAGAGGAACCACAGATCAAGGGGTTCCCAGAAGAATGGCTGAAATACCCAAAACAGGTATGTCACATGTTACTTGTGTGACTTCAGTTCAGTAGTAGTATTCCTTTTCATCAGAGCATTTACTGGTACTGCCAGTGGTTCTTAATTTCAAGAATACCCTTTTCTTTTGAGTACCGGTGGTACTTGTATACAGATGCTTGGGTTTTGAGCTCCTTATATAGACTTTAAAACCATTTACAATCAAAACTTTGAAAAAAAAGTTAGTCAGTTTAGAGAAGCCACCCACGTTTCCTGTGCTCTTTGGTTTCATTTGCTGACCTCTCCCAAACCAGCCAAACAAAATCACAACTTAAAGCGACATCTAGATGCTGCATTAATCTCAAAGTACTTCCACATTCTTGCCTCACCCTGAAACCCTGCACATTATCTTTTCTTCTCCCTGTCATTCCCCTGCAGTGTGGCTGATAGAGGCCAACATTTAAGTGCTCCCCAAGAGGAACAGTTAGGTTAGCTGGTGCTTGACTTGAGTCAGTCTGTTCACAAGGTGCTGCTTGTGCACATGCTACTTCAGCACCAGCACAGAGATTTGGTTTTCCATCTGGCTGTATTGAATATGTAGAGATCATAATCCTTGATAATCCTTTCTGAATTTGTTTTGTTACTGTTTCCATCAACAGAGAGCACTGGCAGTACTTAATTTCTCCAGTATTGCTATATATTATTTAACTGTTCTCTCTTTTATCCACAGGCTCTTTTCTCCATAAGTAACCCTCATTCTGAAATAGTACTAGTGGCAAAAATAGAAAAGGTGCTTACGGGAAACATTGCCAGTAGTGCTGAACCTTACATTAAGAATCCTGATTCTTTTAAGGTAATGTAACAAGAACATCAGTTTGTTCCTTGTCAGCTTCAGCCTGTTGGAAGCTGAAGGCATTGCCAGTTGTGCTCACAAATGTCACCATTGTGTGGTCACTGAGCGGACAAGCTCACAGGAGGCCGACATCTAAGAAAGCAAATGGCCAAGTTCCATTGAGTTGAACGAGTGAAGTACCACTTGTCTGCAACATGCAAATTCATTTGTGGTGCAGTCCTATGCTAGTTGTGTCTTAGCAGGGTGAAGTTCTCTTTCAGCAATCTTTTAGGAATTGAGTTTTGGAGCACTTTGTATATGAGAAAAATTGGGGTTGGCACCTGTTTGTGTCACTGTGAGCAGGCAGTGCATCTGCATTACAGAAAACTGAGAAAATAACTGTAACTATCACAGTTCTGACTAAAGGGGTGGTGAAGGGTTTTAATTTGTCAGCAGTATCGTATTAATCTGTGTTATCTTTGCTCTCCACCCAGAACCTTCTGTTATGGGCAGTATCAGGCTAAATTTTTTGAGGGACACCGTAGCCTCTTCAGAAGAGGAGTGCTTGGATGTACTTTGTGCTGCGTTTCAGATACTATAACGATATTGATGAAATAATTCATATTTTCTGTGTTGTAGTGTGCACAGAAAGTGTTAAAATCCAATAAACAGTTCTGCAGCAAGCTGGGGAAATACCGTATGCCATTTGCTTGGTCAGTGAGGTATGTATTGTTCTTTTTATGATTTCATAAGCATCTTATAGGTTATTCTGTTTGTGGACTTATGGGGCTTCTGTTCTGACCATGGCAGGTCAGGTGGAGAGCTGCCTGAAGCTGGAAGGAGGAAGGAGGAATGAGTGCTGGGTGAAAAAGTGGCATTGCCCATGCTGTGAGGGATAACTGTGTGGCTGCAGGCTTCTGGTGCGGAGGTGTGGAGCAACCAGAAGTGCACAGCTTTCCCTGCCATGCAGAGCAGAAAGCTTGTGATTTCTAGTATATGGTGCTTAGATGGCAAGGGATAAAACATTCAGCAAGGTACAGCCATTTGAAGACTTCATTTATTTTTTATTGACATACATTTTTGTCAATATCCAGGAGGAGCAGGAGAAGTACGTGTGTGCTCAAGAGAAAGGCAGATAATGTGCTCTGATCTGTCATCGCAAGCACAAGGATACTCATTAATATTTACTACTTCTGTGTAGCCAAAGGACCATTCATCAAAACTATATTGATGGCTGTCTCTTGGGTTGACAGCGCTACTTTTAGCAAGAAGTGCAGGCTTGACATCGGACTGACCTGAGGTTTTTTATTAACTCTGTCCTGCCTGTTTGTGGTCTGTGGTGGTACCATCAGTGGTATGTCCTATGCAACTCAGTCTTTGCTTGTAGCTATCTTCAGGTGGCATGATGATTTTCACTAGTTCAGAGTCTGCCGAGTCACTCTGGCATGTGGATAAGGCTAAAACATTCTTCCTCCATCTTCAGCAAATCTTATCTTAGGGTGTTTCTTAAAAAAACCCAAACAAACCAACACCAAAAGAACAACAAAACCAGAAAGATTTTGTGTCATATTTTGAAGGAAGTACATTTCCCTTTGATAGGATTCTCCAAATGGCAATGTCTGTTGCCTGAGGATGAGAGGGAGTAGGTGGAGCAGGGTTTGGGCTGTGCTGTCCTATTTTGTGGGCCGATGCTGGGCTGTGTACGTGCAGTGGCTACTCTACTCATGTAGTACTAAGCCTCAGCCCGGCGTTGTAGCTGCAGGATTGCACGTGCTCTGCCTAAGAGAAGTCTAATGGACAATAATGAAGTTTTTACTTCTGTCCCCGCAAGATGTATAGCACCTTAAATGCCTGTCAAGCTGGGGTGTGCTGTGAAAATGGTGCTTTTCAAAAGCTTCTCCTCTCCTTTCAGCTCTGTGTTATTTCAGATATTTTATCATTAAAATACCAGTTGGCAACTCCTAGGTCATCTCAGACATAGTGTTGTAGCTGCATAAATTTATTTTGTAATAACAAGCCACTTTGTTTTGGAATAAGGAATAAAATCTTGATTAGATCAAGCTTGACTAACAAATAGTGCTCCACCGGATTTAAACCTGCATATTAGATTTTTTTGGTAGGTTTTTTATATTTTTAGTAACACGGTGTATGACAGCAGCAGCTTCCAGTCACCACAGCCACGTGAGCAGGAGCGTTTTCTGTAGATGGATTGCTCTGCTTAACTGCTGTTCCTCAAAGTGGAGCACAGCACTTGCTGCTGCTGCACCCAACGCTATGTATAAGGTAAATGAACAGACAGTGTTTCTTTGGGAATTCCATGCAGATTGGTTAATTGGCACAGGCTGGAATGAGGCAAAGGATATTAGGCAGGATGAGAGCATTAAAGCTCTGTCTGAGAGGAGCTTGTCTGTGTGATGCTCAGTACAGTGAGCATGGGAATACCTGTGAGTCTGAACCCTCCTCAGCCTTTGAGACTTTTTGTCAATGGAAACCCTTGACTCTAGTCCCATAGTTTTTCAGTTTCAGAGATGGCAATGACCTGTTTCACTGGATAATGTCTCTGAAATTAAGGCTGCTTTTTCAATGTGCAGTCCACAGTGTTAGAAAGTAAGATCACAAAGGTTTCCAAGTCATACATTTTTGCTTTCCCTAGGACAGGATCAAATCTTTCATAAATATGTTTGCTTGGCCAATATTTCTGGCTGTGATTTCCCAAATATAAATAGCAATATATGCTTGTGGTGTTAGCAAACGCACAATGAGTTCAACACTTTGCAGATTCGCTGTGTGCGTTACGCAGATGGCCTGCACATGGGTAGAGGATGCAGCTGGGGCTTGTGGACATCCCTCAGTTCCAGCAGGCAGTATTTTTTTGATGGTATCCTAATTCAGTGCTTCGTTGCCCATACCATTAAAAAGCTTTCCTTCCATGTGCAGAATTAATTACAGAAAGTATACTTGGGTGTGTTTATCAGCTCTTAAAGTTTTTCATTATAAATCACAGGAGATAGCATAGTTTAAAAATCACTGACAAAATATACCGCATGTATGAACTTGCTCTTATCAGTGATGTTACACAAGGAATGTATGTAGTTCATTGGGTCAAATTCTGCTTTTATTTATATCTGTTTGTGTATTAACATTACTCAGGACTCTCTTTGGTAAAAGCAAAGTATAATTTGGCCCTATAAAATATATTTCTATTTTCACAGCTTGAAATTAGAAGTTTCCACAGGAGGCTATCACTCTACAGGAAAAAAATGGTTTGGCTATGATAAATAGCAAAATCCAGGGTTTGGAAATGTGTTTTCCAGTTATTTCATTCTGGCATTAACCACAATCCTGTTTTTGTGTGGAAATTTTCCCCCCTTAAAGCAGTTACAGATGGCCGTGGTGCAATTTTTACATATCCATTCAGTGAGCCAAAATCTTGACAGCTGTGTATTGTGCATGTGACTGAAACTCTTAATTAGCTTGTGTGGCATCCAGTTTGTTAGCATCGTTCAAAAGCATGACTCAGGGTTCCTCCCTGATTTCTTGCTGGCGTTGGTGGTATCTGGTGTCTGTGCGCTCTCACAGGTATAATTACGGAATGTGTTAGAATTACAGTGTGTCAAATTCATCTTCCATTCTCATATTCCTGCCAGAACTGCCAAAGTTTGCAAATATGTGCCTGAGCTACATATTGTAGATGTGCGGAGATTTCGCTCCCAGAGCTTAGGTTTTTTTACACTGTGATAGTCCTTGAAACCTCCTCCACCCTTGTAAACTTCGCATTTTAGAGCCCAATGTTTGAATCCTTCGACACCTTGGGCAGCTGCTGATTCAGTTCTCAGCTGGTGTAGGTGGATGTAGCTGAAGGTAATGAGACTGCACTGATTTAGAGTAGCTACAGATCTCACCATGAATCTCTAACTATAGAGGTGAGTAATTTTTCCAAAAATCACAAGCCAACAACAACAAAAAAGTAGCTTTTTCAATGTTAAATTACAATCACTGTGTAGGTTTTCCACTCTTAAAGAATTTTTATGATTGTGGACTATGAGCTAAGAATGTCACAACAGTAGAATCATAGAAACACTTTAAATGCTGAGATGTTGTTTCACTTCCTTTAGTGAAATCTGTTCATTTGTTTTCCCCTAAATTAACACCTTCAGAATCTCTTCAGGATTTTAGTTCTATGATATTTTTCATATTAAAATCTGTCTGTAACCAGCAGCAAGCCATCGTTAGTATATTAGATTTTTATATATTATATATCTTAATATATATTATAATATATATTTTATATTTATATATCTCTAATATATTTGACTCCTGGATTGCAGAAGTGTTTTATTCCATTTCCTTTTCTTTGCTGTGACAGTTGTCATTCTCAAATGTTCACTGTGACAGGGATCACTTTTGTTCCACCTGTGCCCCGCAGCCTGAAAGGATTTAGCAGAACACGGGATTGTGGTTACTTACCTGCAGGTGTAATACTTGCTGCTCTGGCAATTCTTAGCTTTAATGAGCCAGGGGAATGGAGACACCAGTACATTTTGACCAGCAGAAAACCATCTAACTCTTCCCTCAGTGCACGAAATATACCTGGTTTTAAGAAGAATTACCTTGTTTTCATTGGACATCTAATTTGTTCTTGTAGTGGCAAGAGCTTTACATTAATGAGGTGTAAGTTGGCGGGATACAAATACCTCTTGTATTGTGGATGCCTGATTTCATGCCTTTAATTTTGTCCTGGGTGTATTATCTAGGCTGAGCTATTCTGCTGAACTGATGAGAAGCAGTTCTAGAGGTAGGACATAAGATACCAGGGAAGCACTGGTCCTGGCGAGGTGTGGTTGTAGGCAGGAGGACTCTGTAAAACCCTTCTGACTCCAAACCCAAGTGGCCGGGGTGGAGGAGGTGATGATCCTGTGCACCCTGAGCCTCCCAGAAGGCAGTACTCGGTTCTTCTTCCTTCTACACTATGAACACCCCCCAGCCCTGTTGCGCTGAGCAGTGGTTTGCTTGGTGTCAGAGCCTGCGCGGGAATTAGGTAATAAGTTGCAGAAGAGCCTGGTTTTTCTCAGCATCAAATTGCAGAGCCCAGTGGCAAAGTGGAAATAACTCACTGAACGTTTTAGTCCTCTCTGTTAGTCTGGACAAGGAAGCAGTGCTGAGTCCAAGAAACATCAGTGTCACCAATACTGTAGTAATTATTAAATTTTATCCTCTTTTTTTCTTTTTTTGTCTGACAGCAGTTTAATAGGATTTGTAAAGTAAGTGGTGGCTGCCAGAAATTATATCTGGTTTTTCTGTAATAACAAGATTTTTGACATGACATGTTGGTGTGGACCTTACTCCCTCTAACTGCTGGAGGCAAAAATCTGATGGAAGAGAGTTGATTATTCTCTACAGTTACAAAGAAATTAAGTAGTGGTGCTTCTCTCCATTAATTAAGACACAGTGCATTTATACTTATGCTTGGGATCCTCTTCCAAAGGTTTACTCCATTATTTTGCATCTGGCAACAGTTTGTGCTGGCATCAATTCTTCTCTCTGGCAGTGGAACAGAAATAAATTAAGGAAGCAAGATTGGCCAAATGATTCACAAAACAGCACTTAGTGTCAAGAACATTTTACTTTTGTTAAGAAATGCTTTTGCATACTACCTTTGAATCCAAGGTTCATTAATTTGGGTAGCTGTTACATTATCCAGTCCAACCAGTGTGTGTGACCCTTGGGGATATACAAAGGGCACTGGAATGTCTTAATTAATTCCTGCAAGTGTCAATGAGCAAGAATAGAAATATCTGGGAGTGTTTTCCTGTGTTCACAACAGCTAATACATACTGTTCCCAGTTATAGATGGATATCCCTTTTTCCATTTCATTTGGCACTTTGTAGCTAGTTCATCAAAATTGTAGTCAATGCTCTACAAACTTGTTTTGTGAAGGAAAGCTAAACCCCAGTGAGTTGGTGTCATGCTCCTGGAGGGCACAGAACAGATTTAATGCATAGGAAGATTCAGTAAATGTCTTTAACCTGGTTCTGCAAGAGCATACGTTTCTTTACACGGTGAGATGTAGTGGTTGGGATTTGTAATCTTGCCATGATTTCTGTTATTTAAAATTATCACGATCGTCATTGGATAATAACTTCTTGGACGAAGGCACTTACTGATGTAATGAATTCTTCAAAATGCTTCCTTGAAATAAGGCGAAGGCAGCCTTGCAGCCAGGGTGATGGAGGGGTGGGTAGGAAGTAGGGCTGGCCCCGGTGAGGTGCTGTGCTCTCAGGTGAGACCTGGCTACAGAAGAAGGGGGAAAAATGGTGAATGCTGAACTCGGTGATCTTTTTCTAGCATTATACCCCAGCAGCTCCCAACTGTGAGCAGTCACACTGCACCTGAGGTCACTGGGGACTGTCTGCGTCACATCAGATTAAACAAGGTCTCAAGTCTTCACAAGACTGGGTCTGCACATGCAAGTAAACTGAAACTGCCAAATACAGCTTGGTGGGGCTGTCTTGTGGGAAGCTCTGCAGGGAGCCTTAGCAGTTGAGTAGGAATTCATGTCATAACCTTGTTAAAAGAGTACATGGCAATTTCAAGGGTTCAAATAGACATGGTTAAGTGCTTATAAAAATGTCATTTTTTCTTTCTTTATAGACCAGTGTTTAAAGACAACCAGGGAAATGTTGACAGAGACTCCCGATTCTCACCTTTATTCAGGCAAGAAAGTAATAAGATTTCCATGGAAGATTTGATTAAGCTAATAGCAGAATACAGAAGGTAAGGAACAGTTCTTAATTTGGTTTGAGAAGGAATAAAACCTTTATAAAGCTGTGTAGAATAATTTTCACAGCTTTTTTTTCTTCATTTAACAGTGTATTGAAGTGACCATATTAAATTAGTGTTTTTCACATTAGCCTATTACCTGCCAAAGAGTGCTTTAGGTTGGACCTTCCAGGAAAGCTGAAATGTCATTTAGCACATGAATAAATGTTATTATAACCTATAGATAGTTATTCCTTAAATTAGCTTCCATCAAGGGAGAAGCAGGTGAAGTAACAAAAAGAGAACAGCAAAAAAAGGAAGGGGGGGGAGGGAAGAGAGAGAGATAAGTGTAAAAGCATTCTTTAATGGTTTCCTCAGTCTTTGCTTTTGTTTGTTAGAGTATCCATGACAATCCGCAGAGTGGACATTTGAAGGAAAAAACTTCTCCAAATGTTTGACAGCGTGTAAATTAGCGAGTAGCAGTTTGGGTGGGTAGTCTTCCACACAGGTATAAATCAGGTTAATTATAGAGTTGAGTCTTTGTTTATACTGGATAAGTGACATGAAAATTGAACCATGAATTTCTTCCTGACCCTTGTACTATAAATGTGACTAGAAATGAACTGTGTCATTTCTCCTGTTCCATTTATTTGAGAAACAGATCATAGAAAGATTTAATATCAACTACAAGGATTGGATTGGACCTCTTATGCCATCTTACTGTTACTAGTCAGGAAACTTTACTGAAAGTCTCACGCCTCTTGTTAGAGTCACCACTGCTAGGTTGGTCTGTTTAAAGCATTTCCTAGATAAAGAGAGTTTAGCATCACAGTTTTGCTTTCCCTCAAATTGCTTGGGCATGAGGAATATGTCTTGGTCCCTTTTCAGCATGGCACTTGCAGAAGTCATGATGCTGTGAACACCTTTCATCTCAGTGGTCACTGAATTCCTTTTGGAGAACATTTGATTCAGATTTTAGAAAGAAAAAGATTTTATTTGAGTTTAATTGCCAATAAGTGTAGGTTAAAATGTGGTTTATAGATATTTATATCTTAAATCACAGCCTGTTTATCTTTTTAGATTAATTCTTACGCTGGGTCTCATCTCTCTGGTTCTAATTTTCTAAAGTGTTTTCATTTCTGTCATTTCAGAGCAGAGAAGATTAGCAAAATACAGACTATACCTGGATGTTTGGAGATTGCAGTTGATTGTGTTCCTTTGGAACATCCAAGTATGATTCCACTTTATTTATTATAATTAAAAAGGACATTGTCATAGGCTTTGCAGCCATAATTGCTACCTTGAGACAGTTCTGGTAGGAGTGTCCATTGCTGAATAGAAAAATGTATGCAGGGGAGTGCTCTTGGTTTGTTTTCTTGAATTAGACCATTCTTTGTTTCATCCTGCACCAGGCCAGATGTACCCAGGGGTGTAGAACACAGCATGCTGAATCCACATGTGGTGAAAGTCCAAGGACTGCTTTTTGATCTGTAAGGGATTAGGCCAAAGAGCTGAGTAGCTTGAGGTTAACAGCCCTGTGCTATGGATGGGCTGTGGTGCTCATATCCTCCGAGAATTAGCATGTATGAGACATGCAGCCAGTTTCAAGAACACAGACTAGGTGGAGGACTTACTTCGGAGGCCACTCTGACATCAGTGCAGCAACTGCTTAGGCAGATGCTTTTAATACGATCATTTTATCTCTTTTTAAATTTTCTCTTTCACGGGACACATTTCTGTGACTCACTGTTGCAAAAAGCTCACGTTCCTTGAATTCCTCTGAAGTCTTTATACCATCTTCATGTTATATTAGATTAAGAAATAGTTTCACTAGCATTTCAAAAGAAATTTTTATTTCTGAAATTAATAGCTTGGAGTAGGCAGAATGGTCCAAAGCAGCTTGGGCCTTGTACTGTTACCTGACTCACTGTGCGCTGCAGCCAGATCAAAGTCTGTCTTTAAAGCATATGTGTTAGTAAAGTGCCCAGTTCCTGTGGAAAGTCAAGGAAAATTTCCTCACTCTAAGGAGTGAGGCTTAAAAGTTTCTTTGGTATGGGGAAAATTTGTCTTACTCTGAATGAGGCTGTAAAATAATACAAAAACTAGCAGAAAACTTCAATGCCATAGGACTCATTAAAATCTCCATCAAAACCCTTTTTGACTTCAGCCAGCTCTCTAATGAAAACCAAAGTTAATGATGTTCAAAACTAGATACAATCAGAATGCTTATATATCAAGTTTGAGGAGCAGATGGCCAAATTATAAGTCATAACACATCCTTATTATATTAAGATGGTTTGCTTGAGACTTGCCCAAACAGAAAGATGCTCATCTTAGATTTGTAGGCCAAGAGCAGTGAGCAGAGTCTGTCCAGGTCCTGGGACTGTTAGTAGCAGAAGAGCAAATCTTCAAAAGTTTGTATGTGACTCTGAGTATCTTCACTGTCCAACAGAAGAATTTGAGTGATAGTGTACAGGGAGCTATTGCTGCACTGAGGAGAATAAAACTTGTCAAGGCTTCTCTATAGCAGTTGATGCTCACTTCTGGCTGACATGCAAGTGATTTAACTTAGCTGTTCCCTTTTAATGCTGCTGATTTTGATTGGGAAAGTCAGAAGTTTTCATATATAGATCTTTCCAGCTTAATTCAGGAGCTATATCTGTTGACTGTGTACAAGTCAATCAGATACATTTGCTTTGGCCAAACGGCCTTTGCTGAAGTTAAATGTCTCACTGATTTAATGGCATGGGCAGTGTATACTGTATCCTTTTTTAATGTCTTCCTGTCTGGGTGACAGAGTGCTTATTTTCGTTTTGTTTCTTGATTTCTGTTATCCCAATTGCATCACATCATATAATTAATCTAGTTCTGCACTATTTGTTTCTTCATTTCGTTTACTGTTATTAGATAATAGAAAAGCTTAAATGAGCTACTGAGCTCGAAAATTAATTAGAAACGGCATCGCATCAGTATACTCTGTTGAAATTATCTGTATACCAATGGTGCTGTTATGCTCAGATACTGTGTGTGTCAAATCAGGTATTCAGTGCACTACTGTTTAACTCAAGTGAGATAAACCATTTAAGGATGGTACCTCTTAATTGTTCTGAGGTAAATGGATGCAATTTAAGGCAGGATTTGATCTCTTGCATCTCAGGATTACTCTTTGCAAGTTAAGGCAGGATTTCACTTGTGCTACGTCAATATTATTTATTCTTACTAGGAAGACTATAGAATCAAACATAATATGTGATGGTTTTCTTTTCTGTTCTTTTGAAGACTGTGTAACTTCGTCTTTTATTCCAATCAAGCCATTTAATGACATAAAGGAGCATCAACCTACAGTGGAAGTTGAGGAGTTTGTACAGGAATCTACAAAATATTCTCGACCTTACAGAGTATACAAGAACCAAATATATGTATATCCAAAACACCTCAAGTATGATAGCCAAAAATTCTTCAACAAGGTATAGTATGTGACCAATTCATGCTGATGTTGGGTGATAGTAGTGTACTGTATGAGCTCTCCTTGAAATGAAGGAGTGCTCATCCTAAAGGAGGGGAAAATGGTGATGCGAGTCACTGACTTGGCTTTTGACCTTTTTCAATTTCTGCAATCATATAACATTGGTACAATTTTAATGAAATGAACCTACGGATTAATTTTACGTTCCATCACTGATTCAAAGAGAGATAATGTGACAATAGCTTTTTCACAATTTTAAGAAGGGCTGTATTTTAATGAAATGATGCATGCAGATAAAATTATCTGGATAATATTTGCAGTTCTTAAATGAAACTTGAGTGCTACTTGTGTTTTCATGGTGATTTAAAATTAATTAAGGACGAGACACAGGTAAGTGCTGGTGACCCTACAATCTGCTTTGACCTAGTCAGTTTGAGGCCTGGCTTGCATTTTGCCAGTTCTTGTTGGAATTATTATTTCTGGTGATACCACTGTGACTTAAAGGCATTTTAAATGTTGATGTACTATCTGTATGTTTCCCCTAGATTTTGAAAACAGTTTACTTCAGCCCTTATAGTCTTTATGGGTACCCCACTTTTGATCTAAGCTTTAATATGTTACTGTCTTTTCAGGCACGGAATATAACTGTGTGCATTGAATTTAAAAGCTCCGATGAAGAAGGAGCAAAGCCACTGAAGGTGAGCCACAACAAGAGTATATTCAGCAAACAGTGCTTCTGAGGTTATTACTTATAAAACCCAAGAATCAGGGCAACACAAACCCGGAACAATTAAAGAGTGAATGTTGCCATGCATCCTTCTACATATGCACTGTGGTTCTGTCTGATTCCAGCTTACAATGCCATTTTGCAGGACCAGCTTTCTGACTGGTGGAGGGAAAAGAAGCCAATATCAGACAACATAGCCATTTTTTACAGTGCAACTTGCTTATTCTAAAATTTACCATTTACCCTCCATTTCTCCCTGAGCTCCTGACACTTGATTGAAAAGAGTGAGGCACAAAATTATATAGTATTATATTATATTGCATAGTATTGTGTTGTAGTTCCCCCACCAATAAGCAAAGTTGCCATTGCTCAGTAATCAAAAACCTCCAGACTGGACACTGCCAGCAAGGAGATGAGGAGATTATTAGCTGATGTAGCTCTGAAAAGTCAGTACAGACATTGTATTGTGTATTGAACTGTGTAAAAGTGAAATAGCTTTTGTAAAGCTTTTTGCAGAAAACTCTGAAGCTGGTAATGGCAAGGAAGAACTCTAAGGAGTCTACCTTGCTTAGCAGAGTGTAGGGTAATTTTCACAGAATCAATGGACTTTTACTGGAAGCATGTAGAAAAAATTGCAAGTTTGAGCACTTAAAAAATTTCTTTTAATATTTGATCAATGTAATTATCAATTTTTCATGATTTTGTTTTCATCGTACATGCATATTAGATATACCAAGACTAGTATCATCAGCAGAATTTCACAATGTAATTAAAGCATGTTACTTTTATCAGTGTATTTATGGGAAGCCAGGTGGACCATTATTTACAACAGCAGCCTACACCGCTGTGCTACATCATTCCCAGAATCCTGATTTCTATGATGAGGTCAGTCCACTTTTCCTTTCATTGTCTGCCAATCCCACATGTTTGACAGTGAGACAGAAAAATATGTATAAAGAATAGTTCAGTTAGAATTGCTTGTGTATCTGGATAGGCCTGCGTTATGTTAATTTACATACAGTCTCTTGCTTTGTTTTGTTTCTTTCTTAAATCAACTCAGCGAGTCTTTCTTTTTTAAGATGTTCTGAGTACAGTTAAGAAGCTGTAGAATTAATCAGGAACAGTCTAGCTCTCTTAAATGCACATCTGGATTACATTAAGGGTCCAGCTGCATATCTGAATTTAAGGGAAACAGTAAACATTATGATGAAGGGTGGAGCCAAATGTCAGAACAAATCCCACTCTGAGATATAAGATCTGCATTGGGGCATTTTCATTGATCTGGTGGTCTGAACAGAATGTACAGTGACGTGCAGTGGCTGCAGCACGTCATTTAGATGGTGCTTTTGAGGATGCAGCTATGGAAGAGAGTTCATAAGTTGGCCTTTGCCAAACGTTAGTGGCACATGCATCTTTACGTTTCACCAGCGCCACATATTAATTCCTCAGGATTTCTGCAGGTGAACTTAATTTCACCCTTTCAAAGACTAGTCTGTTTGATGGCCCGTGAATGTCACATCTCTGTTCTGTATTTTTCCACTACTGCTTTATGTGTAGTGATAAGACTGGCAAACAGCATTAGTATATAGCCAGCGTCTTCCAAACTGTGGGCTTGATCTTGGAAAAACTTTCCTTTTCAGTTAAAATTTACTTTGATAAAACGGCAGGGGCACAACCAGCAAATAATGTACAACTACATGTGAAATATCGATTTTAAGATCCGTGTTTAGGAACTGAGATGGAACTTGAAGCATTACATCTTCAGAGATCTTGAACCCCCCACTACTCCTTTGCGAGCAGTATTTCGGGTTTTAACACATCTGAAAATGTCCTTCATGTGATGCTCATGAGCCATCTCATCTGGGCAGATTTCTTTCAACTTGGACAAGGAACTGAATTCAGATCTTAAGAGCGATTTGACTGGAAGAGTTGTGTACCTGTCCTAAATGTTCCTAGTACAGCACAGGCAGTCTTTAAAAGAATGTAGTATGTTATCAAGAAAGTTGTCTTAATCTCTATTTCTGAATGTTTATGGTATTAGATTCTTACCCATAAGCTGATTTTACACTGGAAGCGTTTATCAACAATTTCTAAATTTTACTTTAAGCATAAGGTTACCTTGAATAAACTCTGTCATAGCCCACAAGGGTAAGGGGTCTTTTTTCCTTAGTTCCTATGGTAACATGTTTTGATTACTTTGTATTTTTATTCCAGTAGGTTAATAATGTCTCAAACCCAATCTATAGGGATTCATGGATGACATGATACGGAATTTAAGACTGAGCGGAAATTGTAAATACAAGTTTATTTTTGTGTCATCCTGAATTACTTGGTCTTTGCCATGAAATGGTGATGAAGCAGTAACAGAGTTGTCATTTTAGTTTTTGGTGTGGTCATCCTGAAAATACGGAAATGGCGATAGCTATTTATGGCTGCTAAAGTGCAAGTGATCACTTATAAGCAAGATGCATCATTCTCTAGTTCTGTCCTCTTTCATCTTAAGCTCTTTCATCATAAATGCAAATATTCATCCACAAGACAGAAAGCACAAAAGCTGTTTTAAGCAGAAGTAATGGATGATCATCCTAAACAATTTCCTTAAGAGAGCAGCTATTACCCATTGAGACAAACATTAGCCAGTACAGGCAGGCTGTACTTAGACCTCTGTGTAGAGGGAGATGTCACTCATTGAGACCATCTCTGATGCCTGGTTTAATTGATTTTTAAACTAAAGTGAGGTGTAACGTTTTACATTTCAGGTGAAAATTGAACTTCCCACTCAACTCCATAAGAAACACCACATTCTGTTTTCATTTTATCATGTCACCTGTGACATAAATGCAAAAGCTAATGCCAAAAAGAAGGAGGCTCTGGAAACACCAGGTACCTGTAGTAGAATTACTTTCAATTATAAATACAAATGATTTATGTTCAAATAGGGATTGCAGAATTTCTGGCTGGCTTTTAGTGTCTTCCTTTGAACTTGAGAAACTTGTTTTTTTCCAAAGAGTTACATTGATTTGTTCTTTGTGCACAGTGGGATATGCGTGGCTTCCTTTGTTGAAAGATGCCCAGTTAGCTTCCCAAGAACACAATGTGCCTGTGGCAAGCAGTCTGCCTCCCAATTACTTGAGCCTTCAAGAACCAACCAGTGGAAAGGTATTAATTCATACTTTCGTATTATTCCAATAGTGCAGAGCATTTCTCTGTAGATATTTTACTTGAGACCAGATTTGTGTTGGCTCTTGCCTGGAAGTATAAATGATAAATAGGGCATCTGTTTTAGAATATTGATGTGCATATCATTGAGTATATAAACTAATAGATGTACCACTGAACCAAGAGTTCTGTGTTGCTGATTCACAGGTGTATATGGAAAAAGTGTATTCTGCAATATCATACTTAACTCTTCCAAAAGAAAATGAGAGCAGGCAAAAAGACCTCTTTTCACAAACTCAGGCCCTATGACATTCATTCTCCAGCTGATGTGATCCACGATCATGATTCATCCTCCAGTTTTGTGGTGTTATATCATATTTTCCCACTGATCCTGTCCAGCTTGGATTATTTCTGCCTCTCTGTGTTTGTTTCATTATTGCCATGAGGATAGGGTGGGGCAGCAATCTGGTCCCTTGGTTTGATCACGTTTTGTGGGCTGAGGCTGAAAAGTGGGTTTGTATTGCAATAATTCTGTGGTTGTGGAAGCACAGTATCCAGCACAGTTCATGCAGGTGCACGTGCCAAGCTGTGCAGTGAAAATTCCATGCAGACTTGAATAAGTAGGAAATAAGTGGGAAAACATAGTTTTACTTGTTTTTTTTTTCCTTTTAATAGCAGGTCAGCTGTGACGTAAAATGGGTAGATAGTGGGAAACCACTTTTCAAAGTCTCTACTTTTGTTGTATCAACAGTAAATACTCAGGTAAGCTGAATTTCCACTTAGCTCTTACCTGCTTACAAACAAAAAGTATCAAGAAATGTCTGAAAGATGCTTTAAAATCCTGTACCAAATTTTTTCTGACATTTAAAGGTTATTTGAATGTAGAAGGGCAAGATGACAGTGATGGAATACACAATTCAAGTAAAAATATTAATTATTTAAGATTATACCAGCAGAAAAATATTGGAAAATCAGTTTAAACAGCAAGTAAGTAAATTATGAGCACCAGGAAGAAGAAAAAATCTGGCCATTGAAATCCCTTAGCTTGTGAGGAAAACATTATTGCTCACAACACTGAAAAAAGAGTGGTCAAAGGACCTAAAAATAAGTTGTATATAGCAAGCTGTGCTGGCCAATGGGTTGGGCTAAATAAGGTGACCTGTCTTTCTGTGTCTTATGTTTAGGGTTGTAGGGACCAAGTGAGTTCTTCAGTATCACAGGTGATTGCTGTAACCAGTTTATGAAGCAAACATTTATGAATTCTAATCCTTTCTATAATATTCATGTGAATGTTTATCATTCTAGGATCCGTACCTGAATAATTTCTTTCATCAGTGCCAAGAACGGGAAAAGGATCTATCCCAGCCTCCTACCTCAAACTTTATCAATTCCTGTAAGGTAAAGTAACCTGTAGCATGAACCCTGCTATCAGATTGTAGTTACAGCTTTGTCTCAGCTGATCCATCACTGCACAGTTCTAAATGTGGTGTAGACTTACCAGGAAGCGATGAGTCTGTGATAACTTCAGTTAGACTTACTTGATGTTCCTGTACAACCTGTTCTACGTGGGCCTGCTCTGGCGGAGGGTGGTTGGACTAGATGATCTCTAGAGGCTCCTTCCAACCCCATATCATTCTGTGATTCTGTGATATGACAGATGCATTAGTGGTCACAGAGCTGTCTCCCATCCCTTCTCAATTTAGAGCATGGCTGCATCTGCCCCATCAACTTTGATAATCCAGCCTGCACCGAGTCTCAAATCCTGTTAAAGGATGGTGAAGTGTTGCTCTAGGAATGTTTGGGAAAAGGAGCTGTGGCCTGTAGAGCTGCAGTATTCCTGCTAGTGCTCTGTTGTCTGGGTTAGACAGTATGCTTATCTCCTACTTGGCTCTTCGTACTTTCACTAGAAACCTGGATGCCATCCGAAGAGTCGTTTAGCGTATTTCATGTGTATAAATCAAGGGTGCTTGTTGCCTGCCAAATTCTGAAATCAGAAAGAACATACCCTTTCTGCAGAGATGAAACAAATAAGCAAGAGCTGCATTAAGTGTGACTGTGTTCAGTAGAGGTCAAAAGCTGAGAGAAAGGAGGAGTATAACAAGCAAATTAGAAGAGCAGCAGGTAAATGTAGGGCTGTGATTCTTTCACAAATGGTTCTTGCTTTGCAATCTACTTACTGAACTCTAGCAGGAAGATAAACAAGAAGACTGAAGGGCAACTGCAGCCCTGTTCCACAGTGCTAGCTCTAATGCATTGTACGTATGGCTCTCTGTTCTTCTTCCATTTAGTCTGTAAAATTTAACAGACGTTTGGAGATTTAGGTGTTACTGTTGTGTAGGTGCTTTCCTCCTCTCCTTCATTGTTAATGTTTTCCTGTTTGAGTGTACCTTAATCATACTTTATAAAGCTGCTTGGGAACAGATTTTTTTTCGCTTTAATAAAAAAACAATAAGTTCCAGTAAATCGTGGCAGTTCTCTGCGCACGTCTCCAAAGGTGGCTACTACTTTTATTGATAGATGCAGGTAGACCTGAAAGGATTTGCTGTTTTTAAATGCTGTCTTGATTTAAATTAATGATTCAGCGATATTTGAAAAAAAACAGGGTTATTTAGAGTTTATACCTCTACAGAATGAGGTCATTAACTATTCATTTTTGGGAAGCTAGTGAGCATATTGGACACTATTTAGGAATCCATAAAAGCTCCACCACTTTCTATGCAGTAAGTCAGTTACCTAAACTACCAGCATTGCACTCTTCTTTATTTGCTGTTTGTAGCTTACCTTTTAAAAAGTTTTCACTAATTTTATTAGAAAATAGAGACAATGTAGTATGTGACAAGGGATGAACTATGCGATGTTGCACAGGAATAAGTAATTTTCTCCACAGTATTTTGCTTTTATTTAGAAATCACTAATACATTTGAAGAAGTTCTGGAATGATTTGGAAATGACTGAAATAAAAACCTAGGAAGAATTCAAAGGAGGTTTTGTTTTTTTTAATTCACAGCTCAATATCCTTCTTTATTAGCAAAGACAATATAATGTCAGCCCAGTCAGGTTAGAGGGTTAATACCTCTTTTTACTAATGTGATTTTAACATAAGTATTTTAGCCACTACAAATTCAGTTTATCTGATCTCTGCATAAAAAGAATGATTTTTCCTAAAAATATTAGGAAATGCATGTCTTGAAAATAGTATTTACATTTTTTTTGTTGCTGTTACATACTTACTCTTAGTGAAATATGAAAATTTGGTTTTATTTCTCTTTTTTAACTTTTTATTTTCCTTAAGTCAGGGTAGAGCAAAATATGGGAATTCTGTAATTTGGACAATAACTACAGTTATGTTAATGGTCATGTTTAAAACAAACTCCCTTGGGAACTGGTCCTCTACACAGTTGTCCTGTTTTCTTACTGGTGTTCAGTGGTGGCTGCAATGCATTTTACCTGCTGAAGCAGGAAAGCAAGTCATCAGCTTTCATTGCTTGTATTGGAAATCTCTCTCTTTCTTAAATCCCTTACAGAATTTGCTGAGGATCGAGAAGATCCATGTAATTATGAATTTTCTTCCTGTAGTCATGGATCAACTCTTACGGGTTTTGGTGCAAAACAATGATGATGAAGTTACAACAGCTGTGACCAGGTATCTGAATATTTTCTGTACAAGAAAAATAATTCATTCTAGAGTGCAAATGTAGATGCTAGTCCAATTATAGTGGCTCTCACAAAGGCTAACGATGATGTTTAGACTCTGGTAGGTGAGAATGCCTACTTCCCCCTTAGCACAGGGTGGAGTATGCAAATAGTGCATGGAAGAGCATGGTATCATGGCTGACTCTAATACCAACCAGGAAATCATTGACCATGGTGGATATGTCTCTGACCCTGAGGCAATCATAGGTAAAGGTCTCATTCTTAAGGAGCTAAGAGCTCACTAACAAAGCTGAATATCATTTTTGGTCTATGTCTGCGTCTGAGGATGTGGGGTTCAGCATAGGAAGAGTTCAGCATCTTGCAGCATCCAATGCAGAGTCAAACAACCAGGTCACACTGCTCTGAGGCATTTTTTAATTAGAGTATATAAACAATAACTGAAGATTCCAGTGAGCAGGCAAACAGCTGGAATGATTTACTGAGTCTCTCACCCTCACATAATGAAGTTGTCTTTATTGATGCTGCTAATCAGGACAGCAGGAAAAAAAATACTGGAGAGATTATTATTAGTAGGAGGGCAGGAAGTTGCATTTAATTTTCTTCTGGCTATAGTGATGTTTTAGTTGTTCTTCTGCCAGTAGCTAAACTGAATACGCTACAACTTGTAGGAAAAAAAATGTCAGCTGTCCTCAGCAACCCCATAAGACTAATCTGCTGTCAGTATATTTCTTTCTTTCCACAGATTGTTCTTCAGAATTAGTTCCTGAAGAAAGATTAATTAGGAAAACTTAAAGGAGGAAGGAAGCAGAATTCTTCATCTTAGACTTGAAAAACTATAGTTTGCATATCCTTTATCAAAGGATCACGGCACCTTGCAGAGCAAAGTCCAGTTTTACCACACATGGGCACTAGGATTAGATGAATATTTCCTTCTAAATGCGTTGTGATTTTGTCCCTGCATCACTATATCATCACTTTCAAAGGGAGAGAGGCAGTCAGACCTTTGTTCAGGACCCCTTTATGGCCATCAAATAAAGTGGTGTTAAGGCTAGATAGAATGAAGAATTGTGTCCCAGGCTAGAATGTCAGTATCCATTAACTGACTGAAAAAGAAATGCTATAGAAGAAGCAGCTGTTTAGATGGAAAAATGGAAGGGTGTTAATTCTTTTCATACTTCAGATTTTGACTATACACCCATGTGGCCAAAAAAAAAAAAAAGAAAAGGAGGATTCTCAATGTTTTTCTTGTATGTGTGGTAGCTTTTGTGTTAGTAGAGTTGATGTCAAGGGGAATAGGCACATCTGCCGTGTGTGCCAGTCATTGATGTGTCCTATATACACGCACATTCTATTTTTTTCTGAATAGCTTGAAGCAGCTTGTGTTGACCATATTAAAAGCAACAACAACAGAATGAGAGCATAGATTGGCTTACGTGTCGGGGAGAAAACATTATTCCTTTTATACTCTCTCATGGTTATTTACTTGTCTAGGGGCCCAGTCATGTCATCATTTCTCTGTCTCATCTTTCCTAGAACTCATTTCAGAATAAAGGCTGAAGGATTGGAGTGGACACAATGCATTTTGTCATAGCTTTTGTGTTTTGCTACAAGTTTTACTTCTACTAACAACAAGAAATGAGATACATGAAAAATACTTACATAAAAGAATGACAAAGCTTTGGAATCCAATAATAGAAATCGGCAGAAAGTGTTCACCAAGTTAGTCAAAATGACTAACTATGTGGACCACACTCAAGCACATTAATAATCCCTTTTAGTCATACTTATTAGTTGACTAATATATAACATATTTATATATTATTTGTATATATATAAAATAGTTATTATGTATATTCCAGAATTTGAGATGCAGTGCACTACTTTTTGACATTTGAGAATCATAAATTGTTTCCTCCCCGTTCTTTTAGCATAAAAACAAGATTATAAAATTGCAGGATCTTTTCTATATTAAGTATCCTGAAAAAAATAGGTCCCAATATTCAAGAGGAAATCTCATGGTTAAGTTGAAGAAGACATCTAGCTCAGATGCATTTTTTGAAATGGAATGGTCTCAAAGATGGCCCAGGTACAAATTGAAGAGAAAACTTTGCTGAAACATGTAGCCTCAAGTGGTGCCATCTCTGCTGTTAGTAGAAGCTCAGGTTGTGAGAGTGGGTGCCAGCATGATCCAGGCAATTTTCTTCCATGTTGCTGATCACCAAGGTGAGCTGCAGAAGCTCAAAGCACCTGTGCTTGCACTGGGTGTCCGGTGTGTCCCTGCTGCCCAGTAACAAGAGGGTGCTGTGCTCAGCCTTCTGTTTCCAGGGGCTCGGGCACTCAGACCGGGGATGCATCCAAGGTTAAGGGCAAAAAGTGCAGGAGAGGGGCACGCTCAGGCTTGAGCTTGGGCTTGTGTTTGTCTCTGATTAACAGTGCTGTCGTAAGCAAATTGTCAGAGCTTTACAGAAATACCAAGATCTGAAAGAACCTGACAAGTAGCGTTCCCAGAGAAAGAGGCTCTTGCTTTTCTGTTTCATTAACATCCTAGAATTTTTCATATTCCAAGGTCTGTATCCGCTTTGGTTAGTTAATAGTCTTTTTTGTTGTCATGTCAGTACAGTTATAATCATTAAAACTGGGTGCATTTTGCTAGACAAATGGAAAGCCCAAGGAGAGACTGTTTTTTTTTCCAGTGGGACAGTTTCTGCACTTGCTGTTCACTGTTTGGATCAAATCCCTTATGGACTCTTTTAAATGAGGTCACAATAACAGAACAGTGCGATGCATTGCATAGACTTTCTCAGCCTTATGACACAAAACAACTCTTTTCTTTTTTGATCTTGCAGGGTTCTTACTAACATTGTTGCTAAGTGCCATGAAGAACAACTTGACAATTGCATCAGTTCTTATGTGACGGTATGATTGCTGTTTTCCTCTTAACTGTTTTATGTGGGAGAGTTCGTTTTGGTTTGGTTTTGGTGTAGGGTTTTTTTTTTTTCCTGGGTTTTTTTTTCCCTGTTTACTACTAGTTGTTTGTATATTTCTCTGCATTTACATTATAGTTTTGTGCCACTAGTAGGCTGGGTGACTCTGCTTAGGAAACTAATATAAGATTTGAAAGAGTCCGAGTCAATTCTCCTTCTCTGCCTTAAGTTCCTTGTGTCACCTTGAACAAAGTACACTGCTTCGCTGTGCTTTAAGGCCATCCTGTAGAGGAGGGACACTCCTGCAGTGTCCTTCTCAACCAAACTCAGCTGCATCCTGGCTCACAGCCTTACTCTGACGGAGGACAAAGGGCTGCTCATGTTTCCTTTGCGTGGTGTAATTTGCTTTCCAAAGGACACCAAGTTGAGCAAGCACAGGAGAAGGAAGCTGCAGAGCACTCTTACAGTGTATTGGGATGTGGGGGGACAATTCCCCATAATCAGCTGATGACTAGAGCTTACGCTTTAGAAGCAAGACTTGGTGCAAATGCACTTCCACTGAGTGTCTCGGAGTGTAGTCTTAGTGTCAAGTTGTGAAATGGTGTTAAACTGAGAATTTCCCACCTTCTGGGGTTTGAGAGAAGGAAAGGGACAGATAAATACATGGAAGATCATGACACTTCAGCAAGATAGATACCAATGAGAGACATTTTATGTATTTTGCTCGCAGTTCACAGCATTTCTCTTGACTGTGAGTTTATCAGTTTATCACTTTTAAATATCTGGCCATCTGTATTGCACACGTACAGGATTGCCCTCATTGCCGTTGAAAAGGATCCACAAGTGGATACTTTTAAGGAAGAGGTACTTCTGGGTGCTTTTCATGGTTGCAAGATGGCTGCATGTTTCTTAAGAAGCTATAGCTTTTTAAATAAGCTTCTGATTATTTTCTTAAGAGATGATCTTAGTTTCAGGATCTCATATCTTTGTGTGTGCTATTCGGATTCTTGTAACTGTTCCCTATTTACTCAGGGTTTTTCTGTCTATTATTGTTTTGAAGGTATATATAGAATAATGTATATAGAATTTGTATGGAGTTTGGTTCCAGGCAAGCTGTAGTATTACTTAAAGAGTCAAAGTGACCTCTTTAAAAATTATCGCCTTGTTATCTGTATCAAGTGAATATTCTTTCAATGGCTATAAATAATGCTACTGTCCAGCAAGTATCTCATCAATAGTATATTTGGGTAAGAGTTTCATGAGCTGAGAATTTTATGAAGAAGCATGTTTTTATGTAGAAAAAGAAATGAACAAATGCTGTTAATGGCATGGAAAGAAAAAATAATAGAGAAATGAACCTCATTTAAGGGTATTACCTTTTTTTTTTCCTTTCACTTGCCTTTATTGTTTTTCTCTGCCTTTTAATTGTCAGGGAAGAAGGCTGGGAAATTTTTTTCTAGTCTTTCTAGGTGAATCAGTAGTGAGTAAGGCATTATTTGTTGTATGTAAGTTGTAATATATTTGAGTGTTATGTGAAGAATGGAAGTAGATACTGCCATCACTTTGTCTCTTGGCCTGCTCTGGTTCAGTGGTGACAGAACAAATGGAGGTCATGGTAGCAATGAGAGATCCTTCCCAGTCATGGAAAGCAGCTGTGAGTGACAAATACCTGTATGGGCTTCTGGCTATCATGATAGTCTGATTCACTATGCAGCCAGTAATTTTCATAATGTACATGTCATTTGTGCATCATGAGTAATATATATGACATAAGTTTTGGGGAATTTTGGGGGGTTTCTGTAAACTAACTTTAGAAACAAAGTGAAAACAAATACCTTCCTGATGAACTTTGAAACATTAGCATGTTCATGGGTAGAATAATGAAAATATAGTAGGAGTTATTTTACTAAATGGGAAAACTGTTTTAATTTCATTGTTGACAACTGTTGGTTGATATTCTGTGGTGTGGATTTACTTTCATACTTCGTTAAAGTACATGTTTACAGGTGACACATCTCAGCATCCTCGTAGTCAAATTGTAGTCACAAGTACACCAAAGAGTCCATTTTGCCTGTTTTCCCATTTCCAGCACCAATCAAAAGCCAATAACTGTTGATCTCTTTTATCCATCTGTAAGGAAATGAATGCCTACATTAGAAATGCTCTTTTGGGACTAAGCAAGTTGAGAATTGTGAGTTGCTCAGATTCAGTAATAATGCGAAATTACACTGACTTCCTGTGCATCAAACTGCACAGGAAGAAGCTTATGGCATCTGCTTTGGAATCAAGGCTGAATGTTAATAGGAAACGTTCAAGTGCCATTCCTTTCTTTTACCTACTTAGTTGAATTGGAAGGTGTTTCATCTCAACTGGTGGACTGGCAGAGCTCTTGCTCCAGGGAAGGAGCAAGAGAATGGATCCCAATACCAAATTATTAGCTTAAAATGCTGAATAAAACTGGATTTATGAGTTCTGAGTGATTTGGTAGATAGATTCTTGTCTTGAGGGCTTGATTTCTAAAACGGGTGTCGTTTTCCCTTTCTGTCAGCTGCAGCGGGTGCTCTACATCTTTCAGGATGAAGATTTTTTACCAGCTCTGACTAGCTATTGCCACTGGAGGAAAGGAGCAAGTGAAAGGTGGCCTGACTATGTGGGTGAAAAACCCTCAGTAGGTCCTCTGCTTGCTTATTATTTTTTCCCTGGTGAAATGGTATGAAAGGCAGTGTAGAGGTGTCAGGGTCCTATTCCCTATTGAAGAAATAAACTGTAGTGGTGATTTTAAGCAGAAATTCCTCTTGGTTCACATTAAGCTGAAATCAACAGGAAGTTGTGTTTAAAACTGTAATTTTGTAGGACAGCAGTGTTGTGCCATTACTGCTTGGGGAATTAAACTTTAAGTGACTGTATTGGTCAGTCAGGATATTTTGGTGGCAAAAATTGTCAGCTGTTAGTGGTGTACAAATAATTTATCTTTTTCTACTGTTTTTTTTATATTTGTTGTAATGTGTATTTGGATAATTTTTATTGTTCCTCTCTTCTTCAGTATGTGTTCAGGACCAAATCATTTGAAGATAGGACTGTCCATGAGGAGCTGGCCAAGAATATGACTGGTCTTCTGAAGTTAAATGACCAATTAACAGTGAAACAGGTTTTAAAGGTGAATGATAGCTTGAATTAACTCATTTGTAATTTTACTGCTGTTTTTCTTCTCCTCTTTCCCTGCGTGAGCTTTGCACAAATCACATCCTGCAATGATTCAACAGAACAGATTTACCAGACTTGATACAGTTTCCCAGATAACATGTTTCTCAGAATGCCTAAATAAAATACCTCCTTTCTGTTAGAGCTCAGTCTGAGTCAGAAACCTGGTGCTCACAACATGATGTGCGCAACTACTTTTAGGATACTTTGTTTTACTTTTTATTTTGGAACATGCAGGGAGAGTATTTGTCTCTAAGTAGGACATTTTTATCCAATTTCAGTTGCTGCCTTTGATTGACAGTGACAGTGACCAAAATGAGAATGACTGAGGTTTCCTGAGTTTTCTTATATCAGTCTGGGTCTAAGAAATTCATACACATGCAAGCTGCCTCACTGAGCCTGGTATAAGAGCTAGCCAGTCCAGCTCAGGAGTTCCCAGTGCCAAATATATGTTCAACTGTTGAGAGTGAACCAGTTCCTATTTCCTGTGCGGAGCCACTGGAAGAGCAAAAATGGGCTGAAAAAAGCAGAAAAGCTGACCTGGAGGAAACCTGGGCCAAGCAAAAGTACCTGTGGTTGGGTTTGCTAGGGTTTTTATTTTTGCACTTTGTAAGCTTTTTGTGTGCATTTGTTTCACATATCCCCCCTGAAATAATGTGAGGATACAAATATTAATTTGTATCCTACTTATTTACTATTACAAATGATATTTGAAGAACCACTCTGTTTACCCTTTAAACAAGTACTGTTTTATTCTGGGCCAAATTTCCAGTCTGCTGGAAGTAACAAAGCAGTTTATTCACAGGTTCTGTTCTCTGAGGTTCTCTGCATGATCCATTTCCACCAGGTACCTGCAAAAAACCAGTGAAGACGGTGTTCAGCAGGAACAGAAGGATTGTAGGTGTTTGCAGGCTCCTTTATTGCATAGAGTCACAGTGAGAAAGTGCCTGAGATGGCTTCAGCTCTCTTAAGGGCATGATCCAACATTACTCAAATACCTGGCACTTAGGCTCTTTTATTTATTTGGCATGTAGAATTGATTGCTGTGGGTTACTGAGAAATGCAATCCCTCTCTAAGGAATGGTGATGCATTGTAAAGTATTTATCAGATAATAATTTTTTCTAATCTCTTTTCTCCTTCTTTTGAACAGCATTCCTGGTTCTTCTTTGCAGTTATCTTAAAATCAATGGCACAGCACTTGGTTGATACGAACAAAACAAAGGTAAGTGTATATGTGAGCTCAATTAAGTAGGCAATAATTCTCTTATGGAAAATATAAAATATGGAGTCCTGGGAAATACACAAACCTGGACTGTTCTTCTTGACTGGTCAAAAAAAAGAAACGCTGTTATACTTTGTAAAATATTGTTTTTACCCACAAAACATTCTGTTGCCTGCTAGGCTCAAACCTATTCTTGCTTGTACAGAACTTGTGGGCTGAAAATACAGTTACATCAACTTTGCAATGAGTGGGCTAGAATGGAATGAGAATTCTCTAATTTGTTCTGGTACCCAACAGGTAATTATGCCTGAGAGCGAATAAATGGTCTAGAAACTCTGCTTTAGGCAAACCTTACCTGGCTGGAGATCAGTGCTTTGCCCTCTTTCTGCCTGATTATCAGAGATGCTACTGGTATACTTATGCTGGAATCTGAGGATAAGATTTCCCACTTCCCTGTGGATTGAATTCTTCCATTGGGTGTTCCTATTCAGAGTAGATCCATGGAACTCTAGCAATATTTTTGTTCTATGTTGAATGACCTGTGTTTTATTGTCTTTATTCTCAGCCTGAATGTATTTTCAGGTTTAATGTGCAATGTTTTTCACTCTGAAGTGATAATCTATTCCCTGCTTAGGTTTCTCGAACTCAAAGGTTTCCAGAATCGTTTCAAACTGAGCTGGATACGCTTGTGATGGTCTTAGCAGACCATGTTGTTTGGAAGTACAAAGATGCTCTTGATGAAACCAGGAATGCAAATTACAGCACTGCGAAATTTCTCAAGGTGAGATTTTTTTTGTCCTTACAGCATATGCACTTATTTCCCCATACTTAATGCAAACTGGAGACTATTCTAGTCTAGTCAAAGGGAATAAAGCCAATTCTGAGTGAATGATGGTTCAATTTCCAGGTTTAGTGTTGACCTGTAGTTCAGTTTTTCTCTGCTCTTGGGTCTCTGAGAATGCAAAAGCTTTATCTCAGTCTGCTTTAAAGCAATTCTTATTAATTTATATCTATTCTCTCAAAAAGCCCAAGTTTTCAAATTTTGCAGGTTCTTACATTACATACATATGGGTAAAGAGTTTGGTAAGGAATGAAACTGTAGTTACAGTTGAGCTGGTATTTTTTTCTTTAAATATTATAGTTCTGAAGGACTATGAGTGGATTAATGTTTTCTAATCTCCAAAGGAGATTTTACAAACCAGAATGAGCAAATTGCAAGTATTATGTGAAATACTGTAACCTAACTTTTTCACTCTGTAATGCCTTTCATTTACAAAATGAAAGAAAATATATATGCACTTTGGAAAAGTCACTAAAAGGGGTTGGATTTTATCATTTTGTCCCAGAATTTCTCAATCATTTTTATTTTCCCAACATTGAATTAGCTGCGGAGCATGGGAAAATTGACATTCAATAACTTGTATGGCCAGATACTTAACCTGGATTTAAACTGGACACACACCCACCCCCCTTTCCATTAATGGAGTGATGTACATAGCGAGGTACAGAGCATTGTATATAGTAAACACTGAAACCCAAGCTCAAATCTGTTATCACAAATTGAAGCACAGCATTAGGAGACAGCCTAATTCTATTCCAGCAATAGTATGTTCCTGTGAGGTTATAAGGAAAACAGCCACAAACTGGAGGTGGATTTTTCTCCTCTCATGCATAGGTGAAATAAATATTAAACTCTCTGTCCACTCTGTTGGCCTCTGTTGCTGATACCGTATGGAAGCCCTAATTGCTGTTGGCGTAATGACGTTAAGCTGTATCTGTCCATAGTGTTGTATCATTTGGAAGATGAAGCAGGTTTGTGGCAGCAGCATAAATGGAGGGGCTCAGTCAGTAGTTGAGTGATATTGCCACCTGTGGAGGTGTTACAGATTTGAATGCTACTTTTGTGTGTTACTCAGCTAAACTGGGACGACAGTAATGTTCCATTATATGATGGGGCATATGGCTGTGTTTTAATTTCTTTTAAAAACTCATCTGCCAGAAAGAATTACACAGGTTAGAGATGATGCGGCTTTCTCCAGGCTGGGATTGCAGCAGTTGTGTTTAAATGCTGTGTGGCAAAAGGCTCAGGGCTTCACTAGCTTTGAGAATTCAGGAACACCAGAAAAGCTGGAAAGTCCAGATTGCATTCCCTAGCTAGTAGGGCTGACCCCGCCAGGAAAAAAATGTCAGTACCTGTGGCACCAAGGCCCTCAAAAACCTTTACACCTTCTGGCTATTCAGCCCCATCAGTCAGGTAGAGCAGTGTTCTCATCGTAATTTAGTGGCATGTTTGCTCTCAGAGAGATAATGTAGCTTGTAGACAGCGAGTATTGAAGCTGGATTGATTCTTCAAGAGTCATTGCTGTGTCACTGAAGGAGATAATTCAGGTCACTTCCCATCATGTACCACCTCTAGTGAGTGAGTGTAGCTGTACATGAATGACCTTCATTAGATAAGCTTTCTCCTAGTGCACGGTATGCTGTAATAGTTAACTTAGACTGTAGACACAGTGAGAATGAAAAGTTTAATTAATTTACTATTACTGAAAATAAATGAAAAAAATCGAGCCAGATTCACCAGTTCCCTGGTTTTCCTTGCTTTGCTATGAGACTAACTTCACCTGCGCAAATGAATCAGATTACAAATGACGCAAGGCAAACAGCCAGGTAAGTGAGGTCATGTACTGCTTTTTTGGTTATAAAATAATAATTTTTTTCCCCCCTCTTTCTTAGCGCTGTTTTACATTTATGGATCGTGGATTTCTGTTCAAGATTGTCAACAATTATATAAGTATGTTTGGAACAGGAGATAGCAAGGTATAGTTTTGATTTTTGGTGATTTTTTTTTTTCCTGAAGTGACTTGCTAGCAGAATATTCTTATATTGAAACTATTTATGATCTATTCTATGACTTCATCACGATCAGAACTCAAGTCAGTGAAAACATTTGCTGTAAATATGTGTTAAAACCTCCCCTTTGCTGGGAGTAAATAGCCATGTCAAATCAGCCACTCATTGAACCCTGCGAAGGCAGGCTCTGCAAACATGGCTCAGACCAAAGCATTCAAAAGGTTGACCAGTCAGAAATTCCTTGAATTTAAGCTTTGATTCTTTGGAGAGTACACTTGTGGTTTGGTCTATAAATATCTGCAGCAATTGACAGCAATTTTCTTTGAGGAGATTAAAGTAAGAGCATATGAACGAGCATAAATTCAAGTGAGAATGTAACATCTCAATTACTTTGGATGAGTGGTGTGTTCTTACCTCATTGATGATGCAAGAAAGCCAGCATGCTCCTAATTAGTTTGTGCTTGCTGTGAGGAAAATCCCCTGCAGCCTGAATTTCTTCTAGAATCCCTCTAATAGTCAGCAATATAGTTTGAACAATAAATTTCAAACTGCAAGATATCCCAGAATTATTCAGCTTGACTCCTTTACTCTTCATCCATCAGGATGAGTCACAGGCTTTCATGACTGGGTTTCTGAGCTATCATATCAGGGCGCAAAAGATGATAGATAACAGAATATATTCAAGATACAGCTTTGAATGACTCATCTTTCCAAAAAAAAAACCTTAGAAAACTTTTGTCCATTAACTTTTTATAATTCTTTAGTGGTGATCTGGACATTTGTAGGTAACGAGTGAGATTACTCCAGGTCTGGTTTGCTTTTTCCTGAAACCAGCTTTGTGCTGCACTTGGGTCTTTCACCCCATCACTGGAACAGATGTAGAATGGAGTCTCTCGATATTAATGTCATAGCCTGAAGCCTGTAATTCTGTGAATAATATTATGCAATCTGAAAATTGTTTCCACATTTCAAACTTCCCTAAGTACATTCAGCCACACAAGCAGATGTTTAATTAAAAAAGCCAATTAATGGCCAGTGGAAAAGCCTGAGATTAGTCAATGTGCAGAGCAGAACTTAGTACCTCCTTGGCAATAAGTGCGCGAGCGTTGCCAGCCCCTCAGCATCCCTCCAGGGCCATCTGCCAGGATGTGTGGAAGCAGAATCACTGCGGAGCCGAGACAGATGTACCACTGGAACAGGCTTTTGCAGAACTTGAAAACAACAGCCAACAAATAAAATCAGAGATTTCCCACCTAAAGGAGAGAGAGGCTTTGTGTTGTTTTTGTCTTCAGTCAGATACTTAAGCAAGAGCCTCTCGTTAAACGTGCTGCAGGATTTCTTTCTGTGTGTCTTTTGCTGCTTTAACTGGGTTGTTTATGGAGAAAAAGATGATACTGCAATCTGGCCATTGTCATTGGAAAATTTAGCAGTGTATATTGCTGCTTCAATAAATAGTTTGTGGGTGTATCAGTCTGTAACATTGCAGCTTGAATGTATTTTGATTGTGGGTGAAGCACCATCGTTTCTGTTCCACAGAAATATCTCTCACAGTATTCCAGATTTTGACATTTGAACATTATTTTGAGAAATATTTATTCAAAAGTTGAAATACCTCAGTAGAATTCAGTTCATTGTTGTGCTCCCTCAAAATGTCAAAGTTCCTCTTGGGAAACATGTTTCAGGTGCTTCATTTCTGTATTTGCTATTAGACCCTGAATGGCGTGTCCAGCTGTCTTCCTCACAAGGTACTACAGCACAATAAGACTTTTTAGGGAAAAAAATTCCTCACCATCCGCTATGCAGTAGGTTCTGAATAGTGCGTGTTCCAGATATCCTAGCTTGATCATGACAGCAGAAATGGTATAAATTAATTTTAGGGAATGACAGACTTAAACACAGGGCAAATAAAAGACCTTTACAAGTGCTTTCTAATGCTGGGGAAACACTTGACCCATACTGATGCAGTGTCGCATGGGTTGTACGGAATGACTGCTTTCTACCACTGAGAAGATGGAAATAAAAATTTATTACTGGATGTCACATAATACTTTTATATCTCAGTGGCACATCATTATAGTGAGAATGATAAATTCTCAAGGTGGTTGTAAGGCTTCACAAAAGATCATGGATGGCTTCTTGGGAGAGAGATATTAGGGAAAAAATACTAAATTTATATAATACCTGAATCTGTCAGAGCTGTAAAGCACTGGCATCANAGGGGGGGGTGTTTGTGGAAAAAAAAGAAGCATAATAATTATGGTGGTCTCAAATTTGTGTGAACTGGAGAAGAAACTTCACTATGATTATATGCTATAGTATATAGCATCAAAAGGCCCAGTGTAGCTTTAAATATACCTTAAATATTTAGCTTGGCTCAAGCTTGTATTTATCAGTACACCTTCAACGGAAAATCAGAGTTGAGGAATTCAGAAAGATTGTTTGCCTTCTACAAGTTCATTTGATGTCAGAGACAAAAATGAAATATTTGTTATTTATGCAGCTTGGCATAACAAGGCATAAGGTTTCATTCTTGGGTGTGGGTATGAATTTTGAGGTAGATGTAAATAGTAGTGCAGCTCTGTCTTACCATTTTCCCTGGTTTAATGTGAACCAAGCCATTCCCTGTTCTGATTTTCAGACTTTACATCAGTTCAAATTTGACTTTCTCCAAGAAGTCTGTCACCATGAGCACTTCATCCCTCTGTGCCTGCCCATACGGTCTTCAAACATTCCCGGTAAGGTGCCACCTCGAAAGGGTTTCTGTATTATTGGGGGATTCAAAGAGCAGGTAACCATTAACTCTCTGAAGTATCGTGTCTGCACATCACGCACAGAAGTCCCAGGTGGTTTTTCAGGTGTGGTACTTAAGCAGTATAAAAAAAAATCACATAATTTCAGAATGCCTTTAAATAAATGCTACCCCTGACAGCCCAATTAAGTGGTGGGAGGTGACTCTTTCACTGAAAGTTTTGAGGTGAATGAACTGGACTATTTGTGAGGACTAATTACTAAAGCTGCAGTAGCCTTGCAAGGTGGTAAGATAGGGAAGGGGTTGAACAGGTATGACAGGAAGGGGAAGAAGGTAAGGTAGTGACAATGGCATTGTGAAACTCATAACTAAACAGCACCAGATGAAGCAAATAGATGTTTTACACTTAATAAGTAAAAAATACTCATTATTTGTACCTATGTTTTTTTATATTTATGAAAAATGAAGACACTGTGACACCTTCAGAATCAACACAGGAGTATCGAACATCAGGTATGAACAAATGAATGTGTAAGAAGTAAGCAGAATTGTGCATCAAGGAGTTTAAGATTTACTTTGCTGCCACTGAACTGTGAAAAATTTAGGCAAAAGTTATTTACCATTTTCAAAAGTGGAATTAATCTGGATCTTTCTGATTTAGATCTCTTCTAGCTAGAATATAGGAACAACAATTTGGACTCTCTGCCTCAAAGAAGTGAATAGTCTTATTATGTGCAAAACATTTGAGATTCTTATATGAGAATCACAGAATGATATGAAGTTGGAAGGTACCTTTGGAGATCATCTAGTCCAACCCCCCTGCCAAAGCAGACTAAAAAGATCCAAATCCCTTAGTCTTTCCTCGAAGTGAGATGCTCCAGGCCTCTAATGATCTTTGTCATCCTCTGCTGTACCCTCTCCATCAGCTCTCTGTCTTGAACTGGGGAGCCCAACACTGGACAGAGTACTCCAGATGGGGCCTCACCAGGGCAGAGTCAGGATAACCTCTCTCGACCTGCTGGCCACATTCTTCCCGATGCACCCCAGGATGCCATTGGGTCAATGATCTTCATCCAGGTCATTGATAAAAATATTGAATGTGTATATAAATTGTCTTTTATTATTAAATTGTAAAAACTGCATGATTTCGAGAAAGAAAAAGTAATAGATTAATTCATTTTAGCAAGCGAGGGAGCAAAATGGGATGGTCAGATCAGAAAATTAAGGTTTAACAGTGGATTAAATCAATAAAAGTTATTGAAAATTTGGCAGAGGTGGGGGGGTAGTGGTGTTAGGTAACCTATATATTAATTTAAGCATTCTTGTCCATTCTGTTCCAAGATATTCCAGAGTACACATTGACCAATGAATTTTGCCGTAAACATTTTCTAATTGGAGTCCTGCTGCGCGAGGTTGGCTTTGCCTTGCAAGAAGACCAGGATATTAGGCACTTAGCTTTGGCTGTGCTTAAAAACTTAATGGCAAAGCATTCATTTGATGATCGATACGCAGAGCCGGTAAAGAAACTTTTTCATTTGCTTGTTCATACACTAGCTAAACATATATGAAATTTCCTTAGCCACTAGTGTACATTAAGTAGTTTCTTCAGGAATATGTTATATCTTTTATTTTTTAGGCAAAACAGGCACAAATAGCAAACCTGTACATGCCACTTTATGGAATGCTTTTGGACAATATGCCAAGGATTTACATGAAGGATATGTTCCTTTTCAATACTTCCAATCAGGTAATTCATGTGATTTTTCAAAACACTGGCATGATCAAACTGAGGTCTGACCCAGTCAATCTGGTGGGAAGAGGTCCAAGTTTGTGCTGGTCAGAAATTAGCTAACCAAGTGCGGTTCTGAAAACTCTGATTCGTTTGCATCCACAATGTTTAATTTGGAAGGTGTCATTTTATGGAGTAGTTGGAGTGGGAGTCTGCAGTGGCAGGGTACAGGTCTGGAATAGACCCAGAACACTGGCTGTCCCAGGGCTGGAAACTCAAAGCTAGAGGTTTGCAGCCCCGGCCAGTCGATCTGGTACGTCTGCCCTGGTGCCATGGGCTGGAGGCTGAGGACTCTGTCCTCAAGCAGGTCCCTTGGCTGGTGGCTGGGAGACACATTGGTCAGGAAAATCTTGCACGGATTCTTTGCAGGGTTATATCATGAACCCACAGGCAGTTTCAGTGGAGCAACAGAGGGACCATGAGCTATACCAGGAGGCAGAGGGAATGCACAGAAGTAGCTGAAGGAGGGAAGTGGTACATAAACATGATAAACCAGCTTTCCCACCACAGAAAAGCCGTATAAACTGGGCACATAGAGGAGCACATTTGTTTATTTCTTCAAAGATTAAATGTGTTATAATCATAGTCCTGCTTTAAAAACTAGAAACAGGTTTCTGCGGGGGCACTCTGTCTTTCAGTCCTTCCAGCAAATAAGCCCATTTCATCTGATCATTGTTGACAGAGGGTGATGCTCCTGTCCCAATGCTGTCCTAGCGTTTAAGGAGCAAAGGGTGTTACACTTGATAAGTCCTTTTCAACTTCAATTATGATGGGGTTTCATATTGCAGGTAACTATTTGGCATATTATGGTGAGCCTTGGTCTTCTAAGGCTGTCGTGTCTAAGCAACTGAAAGTAGGTTTTCAAGCTCAGTGTCTTAAGACACGCCTGTCTAGTGTGCTCTCTTTGTGAAGGTTCTGAGTGACATAACTTACAGGACTTTGTTCTGTTTCTTTCAAAATACAGGGATCTAGGGATGACTTGAGCACAGCTGGAGGATTTCAGAGCCAGACAGCAATGAAACATGCAAACTCTGTGGACACGTCCTTTTCCAAAGATGTTCTGAACTCTATAGCAGGTATAAATGACAGATTGAGCGCGCACACAGGTAGATTTCTGTGTATCTCAAACCATCGTGCTTTCTGCTTAGTATTCATGAAGGACATCATTAACCCATTTTACGTCACATTCAGGGAAACATGGTATGCAATGTTTCTCTTCCCTTTGGGTGTTTATGGATTGATTTTTATTTCTCTTGTGAAGCTGCTCTTCTTCCACTGCTTCACTCACTCTCCTGCTTTGGAACGATGCCAGTATTCAGGCTCTCTCAAATCCCTGTGCCTGAGTTCATTCTTGTAGTCTCTGCCTGACTTAAGAATAGTTCCAAGGTTTCTCCTGAAAACTCCTGAAGTCTCCTGGAGGCAAGTATTATTAGTTTTTCCAGACTTAATGGAAGGGTAGAAACACAACTTATTTTGTTCACTTCCTCCAAACCTCCATTTCAAAATTCAGGGAAGTGCATGGGCATCTTTCCACTGATTTTTTTTGTGGCTTTAGGTCAGGCCTTAGTGAATGCAACATGCCAATTTAGCGCCATGAATAATGTCAAATTGAATCATTTTACTTCAATCTGTTGCATGTTTTCAGTACTAAACATATTGATACCATTATCATCAATAGCTTTGCTATGGGAAGTTCAAAGCAGTGATGTCAGTCCAGCATGTGACACATTTTAAGTTTTTCATTTTTCTTGTTAGTTTTTGTCTCCATAAATGTTTAGTTTAGCATGTTTGCTATGACTTTCATTTACAGCCTTTTCATCAATAGCTATCTCTGCAGCAAACCATGCTGACTCCAGAGCTTCCTTAGCAAGTCTTGAATCTAACCCAAGTACCAATGAAAAAAACAGTGAGAGAACTGACACGTGTGAAAAGGTACATGTGCAAATGTTGGAAATGGTTGCTAGAAGTGGAAACCTGTCACTACACTTAACACGGCCCTTTGCTGTCGATTCAACAGATCATGAGACCTTTGTCTTTGATTGGATCCACTCTTCGTTTTGACAAGTTGGATCAAGCTGAAACTAGGAGCCTTCTTATGTGTTTCCTTCACATTATGAAAACCATTTCGGAAGGTAAGAAAATGTACATTCACTACACAATTTATGTTATAGTGGGAATGCTGAATCCCAAACAAACATTAACTTAGAGCAATTATCAGTGTATTTTAAAGGCTTTGGGTCAAGTTTAATTCCCTGTAACAGATACTTAATAGATTTTAATATCTCCCTTTAGATGCACTGATTTCCTACTGGTTGCGAGCACCGTTCTCAGAAATAACGGACTTTTTCAGCATTTTAGAGTAAGTTCACTTTGTAATTGGTTGATTTTATGTTAAATGTTGATGTTCTAAAGTGACTGCTGCAAATAATTCCTCTTTGGTTTTTCCTCCTCATGGAGTAGGCTGAGAATAGCTCCTGTATCTTAGATTATTTTGCCATAGTCTTCCAAAGTTGTAATGAGACATTACTAATAAAATCCATATCCTCCAATATGTTGGTCAGTGCTTTGGGTGTTCATCCTACAAAGATGTTCATAGTAGCCTCCCCTATTTGAGGTTGAGATTCTATTCTTCCCTTGAGAAAAGTACTTAGCTCCCCAAAATGTCGAAACCATAAGAAAAGCCATGCAATGCAGAATCAGCTGCCTTTCACATGTCCGAGTTGGGTTACTCTATGCATGTCTGCAGAACCCATGCAGGTTGCATGGATTTTTTTCACCATCTCATAAGTGAAATGAGAGTTATTTAACTTCAACTGGTGAAGGAGCAATGCTTTTGCAGCCAAGTCTTTGCCTTTGACTTTTGCCTCCTCACCAAGTAGGAATCTTCAGCCATGGAGAAAGGAAGCAAGGGTGTGGGAATTGATGCCAGATTTTTTGTGTGTTTTGTTTTTGCATCCCGACTGGGAACTGCTGTGTTCTATTCTGTTTGCTCACTAGGAGGGGCATATGCCACAGGTCTTTTTGAGGCACTAAGATTCAGGATTTTTTCATAATTAGGAAGACATTAATAGACATAAAATGTGCTGGTTTATCTTTCAGGGTTTGTCTGCAAAATTTCCGGTACCTAGGAAAACGCAATATTGTAAGGTAATTATCTAGTTATAGGGTGTATGTTACAGTATTTAAATGTTACTGCATTATATTAGGCTTAAATGAGGTAAACAGTGTATCTATCAGTTTTTCTCCTGCCAGCATCAGTATGACATATTGAAGCCAATGTATGCTTCATTTTTTCTTTTATGCAAACAACGTTACCATGATGTTCTGGACATCTGAGTACAAACCTGGTGTAAAAGATGAATTGCCTATGATGAAATGATAACCACTATTGCATTTATAACCCAAAATTGTGGGCCATTTTAAACCGTATTTCTGTGCATGTGCCAAACAAAGGAACTCGAACACTGTATTTTCAATCCATATAATGGAAAGAATAGTTTTAATAGCCATAGACAAATGTTCTGCAGCAATAAATAAATAAAAAAATCTTCTGTCTCTACCCATTTTCTGAAAAAGCATGAGATTGTCTTCCAGCTGTGAAATGTGAAATGCACACTTTGTCTCAGCTGATGTTTCATTTTTAATTTAATGTTACCACTGTGAGCAGCCTATATGTCATGCTGTGGAAAAACGAAAGGTCACCAGCTGAACTACTTCATGCTCCGTGGCAGGTTTTGTCGGTGTTTTTATTTATTCTTCAGAGGCATGGCAAAATCAATGTCACTTTCTGTAACAGATTAACGGTTATTTTCTCTTAACAGGAAAATTGCTGCTGCTTTTAAGTTTGTTCAGGCCACCCAGAATAACGGAACCCTTAAAGGTTCAAACTCCTCTGGCCAGGCATCGGGTCTGCTCTCGCAATGGTAATGACACGTTGTGTTATTAACTCCTGTAAAACCACGGTCTTTGCTGTCAGCCTCCAGTCCTTGTTCAGTGTCATGGTGTTGACTGAAAAGAGGTTGACACAACATATGACACATTTTAGAGCCAACAAAGCCATAAACCACGAAAGAATTGAGTCCCTTTTAACTTCACCTTGACTTATAAGCTGTTTAAAATGTCATGATCAGAAGAGCATTTAGTTACTGTCAATATTGTTAAGTATTGCAGGAAGAGTAGCTGTTCATTTCAGCTCAGATCCCTGTCTGAAAGATAATCCAGTTTTCCCCACCCTGAAGGAATTCATAGGTCTGCAGCCTTGTGGTTTTGTGGAATCCTTCTCCTTTAGGGGTAAATAGTTATGGATGCATTTACAGCACTGGGGGATTCGTTTCTCCCTAATAACCTGGGGTTGTGGAGGGGGAAGTATCTAACAACAGAAAGTCAAATTTAAGTGTGGGTAGGCTTCACACCCATATTTTTACTTCCATGCTGCTAAGTGTAACATATTCCTGTAGGTTTATGTCTGTGTTGCTAGTTACAGGATCTGTCTTCCCTACTCTTTTTTTTGCTCCATCTTCTTAGTCTAAACATTGCAAGATTTAATCATTTTCATGGACAGTGTAGTAACAAGCTGCAGGTGCAGCCCATCTTTAATAATCTTTTTGATCCTTTTAGGGTTAAGTGGGATCTTTAACATGTTCATCATGTAAAACTCTAGAGAGAAAGCACACTTTTTGCTCTGTGCAGCTTGTGCTTGTATCTAAGAGGTTGGTGAGGAGGTAGCCCTTCCTCATGAGCTTGGATCATTGACTTTTCTCATTTATGTATAGCTAGAATATGCTTGCAATTGCAAGCATGTACCTTGGTATGGAACAAAACAGGGGAAAAGGTGCTTTCTCTGACATATGTATTTCTTTGTTCCTCCAGTGCGCAGTTTTCAATAAGCAGCACTGATTTCATTACCCCAGCTGGAACTGAGAAGCGGCCTGTAGGCTGTTGTTTTGTTGCATTTTGCAGATGAACCAACACGATGGCAATCCAGAAAATGAAGTCACCTTTCTGCTGTCTCCAGGGCCTTCACACATTACCCCCTCACTTTGTTGTCCAAATGGCTATTTGTTTGGCCTCTTGTTATACAGAGCATTTTTGATGAGTTGGGAGCTGAAGTATTGCTCTAACTTGTAGTTATGTTTATGAATTTCTGTTTCCTGAAATGTTCATATAAAACCAGAGTTTCGACCCTCCACCCCACCCCCAAAAAAAAAAAGACATAAACAACCCCCTTGAGATCAAATTTCCACATGTTCTAAACCCTTTAGTTTGCCAGGTTGTCCACCCAAATCCTTCCACTCCGACCTTTAAAGAAAGACTGTCACACTGATTGGGAAAAGTCTGACCATTAATTCCATACCTGTGTTGGGAACTTTCCCTTTTTTAAAATCTGAAATGTTAACTTTCTAAATTATTTTTGTAAAAAAAAAATAAACAAGATAAAAGAGGGTTTGACTAGGTATTACTAGGAAGTAATTCTGTCCTAGAATATTTTTAAATTATGCAAATTTAGAAAGCTACATTTTTTAGGGAGATCAAATAAAAGTGTATTTTAACAAGTGACCGACGTTTTGAGAGATGTTAAATCTTTCTGAGTTGTATAGTGGTTACAAATTCAAAAGATTTTAAAAAATTATTATAAGCATTGGTATTTTAGTTCTAAGATCCTCGTTATAAATTAATGATGTGCTTGTCAGCATCAAAGAGGGTTAAAAGAACACATGCACACACATATTTTTATTGTCATTGTCAGTCACCATTTTTCCCCATCGAAGAAGCTGCATTAGTTCTTTCATGAGCAGGATACGTTTTTATTGCCTTCTCAGTTAACAGAACTCATCTCAGTTCCATTTACCCAAAGGCAGTTTTCTAAACATTAGCCAGCTATTTAATCTGATGCTTTTTTTCAATTCTCAATGACTGTTTTGTCTCCTGTGTCCTCAAGAAATCACAGCTCATCTGTTAGGCTTGTCCACCTCCCTGACTTTCTTCTTGATCTTCCTTTCTCTGAAAAAATTTCCATCAGTTTGTTTAACTTGGCCTTTGAGAAGTACTGCAGAAAATTCTAACTGACATGGAAATATTCTATACAGGCATGATAGTTTATTCTTTGTTTCTGTTTTCTAATGGTACCATTCAATTTCAGGATGCATTCTACTTCTAGTCATGATGGCCACAAGCACCACAGATCTCAAACATTACCAATAATCCGTGGCAAAAACGCACTTTCTAATCCCAAACTCTTGCAGATGATCGACAGCAGCACTGCAAGTAAGTACAAAAAAGTATTTACTTCCCTCTGGAATTCTGTGGGCTTTGGATCAGGCTCTATACAATTAAATCCATTTTCATGAGTCGCAATGTAATACATCCTGAAAAGAAGAGCCTAAACATAAACAGAGCTGCTGCCTCTGACTTTTGGGTTTTTTTCCCTCAGGAGACTGTGAAATCTAATCTTAAATTTGGTCAAAGTTCCTTTGGAAATTAAATTAATTTCAATAACCTGACACTTTTAAATAGCCTTAATGACAAGTTATTTCCCCCTTCGCAGTATCTCTTGCATCTATGATTATGTACCTTGCTGTATGAACAGATTACAGTGACTGAAATATTACATTTACTAGACCTAGCAATAAAAGTGACCTTTTCATGATAAAAGGTTCTTTAAATGATGAGATCAAACTCATCTATCCCACTTTCCAATTAAGTGTCTCTCCTCCTTTGAGGGTGAGCAGAAACAATGAAAGAATATACTTCCATCACTGGTGCAGCTGGTAAAAATTGCCTAAAACTCCCTCCCCTTTCTTCTCCTGTGAGCAGTTTTCTTCAAAATACCCCTTTGGTTGAATGTACAGTTAGGACCCCATCTCTGCTGTGCTGTGACTTACTGACTAGACTGCAGACTGCATTATCTTTAATTACATGCAGAAGATTGCTGGTCATCTTGACTTTGATATGTTGCAGGCAGCTCCAATGAAACGGACATTGTACAGTATGTAGACACGGAGGCAAACATTGCTACAGAGGTTTCCCTCACGATCCTTGACCTCTTGTGTCTTTACACTCTGAATCACCAGGTAAATTTTGTTGTTTCATTTTCTGCTTGAACTGGTGCCATGTAGGATATGTGGGAGAAGGAAAGCCTGGTGGGGCAGGCCCACAGAAAGCTGGAAGTGCTTGAGACAGCAGGATAGGGAAATAAGACATGCCAGTCCTCAGTGAAGGTGTTTTATGAAGAAATTGACTCACAGTACCCAAACAGAATAGATGGATATGGAAGAGCAGTATCCTGTGTACAGCCCTGTGCTCCATTGAAGTGTGGTGCATTTACTAATATGTCACCTTATCTGAATCATGCTTATCCCACTAGATTTCAGAGGATTTAGACAAAAGATTTCTGAACTCTTTATCCTCTATATCTCTTCAAGTCCTCAGGTGGATTCTCTACATCTTCAAAAATTGCTCTATCAGTCTTGGCCCGGGTGACTTGCTGAAGAAGGTCTCACAGCCACAATACAGCAGGCAGCTCCTTTTAGATTTAGTATCTCTTTTCTGCTACCCTAGCCCTTAAATGTAGTGTATACCATCCACAAGTAGGAGTATAAGCAAAGGAAAGTGTTGTCCTTGAAAAACTGCCATGTAAAAGGAATCTGCAGCAAGCTGTGAGTGCTTCTTCTGCAGAAGTTTTAGGATGAGAAAGCATCTCCCTAGGAACACTCCAGTGTAAAGTCCAGCAGATCCTTCGTCTGTTGATTCACTTTAATAACCAGAATGTCCTGTCTTGTCTGTGAACTTTTCAGAGGCAGCTCCAGCAATCTGATTGCCAAAATGCATTGATGAAGAAAGTCTTTGACACACACATGCTCTTTTTGCAAATCAACCAGTCAGCAGCAGCTCTCAAGCACGTCTTTGCTGCCCTCCGGCTGTTTGTAGCCAAGGTAACTATGGTTTTATTCTCTCAGGCTGACCTATTAATGTTACAGCAAGTGCAGTTTGAGGACAATCAGGTACCTTGAAAGAGTTCTGAACTTCATTGTATTAATGCTTGATCCTGACAAAGATCGTTTTATTTATTGATGATTAAAAGAGAGATGTTTACAATATCTGAAAGATTTGTTCTATTTTGGAAAATGAAGTATTTACTAAGAAAGTAAAACTTGTAAAGTAAATCAATAAGTCATGTCCAGGTCTGAGGTATCTGACTATGTCCTTGGCTTTCATGTTTTTACCACCTATGAAAGAAAGCTTGAAGCTCTAGAGGTCCATGGTCTTTGTGGCAGATGCCTGGGTTGCAGAATCCAGCAGTAAATGGTTACACCTGTTTCCAGAGGAGCTTGCAGGAGACTGTTCTGAAATACCCTGCACCAAAAGTTCATCCAAACTAATAGAGTTTTACAAATACCTTGTTTTCAACAGAAAGGAGGTTTTTGGACAAAAACATGTGCATGTGTCAAATTGTTTATTCACTTGCATTGCACATATATAAATAATCATGTGACATGATCACATGTTTGTGTGATCTTTCGCAAAGGCTTCTTTGTGCCTTCTGCAAAGGCTGCACAATTTCCAAATCGTAGACTTAGATGAGATCCCCTTAAAACTAACCAGAATGTAGCACGCAGATAGCATTTGCTATGGGGAAGTGAGAATAAGCAAGGCTGGCCTCATCTCCCAGGTGTTTCTGCGAAGCACAACAGTGTAGATCAGTTCAAACTGTGTGGCCTCCTGGTGGTTATCTCAGAGGAAAAGAGGAGGTCATGCTTCTCCCTATAATGTAGCTTGAGGACGTGCAGGAAGTAGAAAGCACACCATCCGTAGACAACTTTAAATGACATACTGGACAGTAAGGAACAGAAGAACTCTGTGGAATTGGGAGGACAAAAATATATCCAAGGTCACCCTTTTCATTCATCCTTGGGATTGAATTCTCATAGTTCTTCATAGTTCTGTGGGAACAGGGTTCAGTCATGGTTCCTGCAGCAGAACCCCTGGGGCAGTGCTTGAGATCCGTACCCATTATGTGCATCTTCCACTACTCCCCAGCCTGTCTTCTGTTGTATTCACCCTGCTGGTGAGTAGTAGGCGATGGCTTGGAGAGCCATTGTTTGCTCTCTGTTGTCTCCTGCTGTTCAGACCCTTGACCACTGGAAGTTTGCTGAATTTGCTACTCCAAGTATGTCCTTTGAGCTGAGCAGTGCAGAACCCCACTCGCGCTTTGCCTGGTTAGCGGCTCTGCATTCCTTGCAGGGGCTGCTCTGCTGTTGTGCTTGCTGTGCCCAGCTGCTGCCTGGGCTTCCTGGAGGCCAGTTTTGATTGTGACATCGCATGCGGTGTTTGTATGAAAACCTATGGGCAGTTTTTACTTAGTTTGAATTTGCACATGGGATTATGTTTAGCCAGTGGCTAAATTTTTCACTAAAACCCAGTGTCAATGAACATGGGAGAGAGAGTTGTATTTACTGAAGTTTAACAGAACTCAGAATAACTGTACCAAGGCCTGAGAGTAGTGCTCAACTTATTAATGTATTTTTTTCAATAGTTCCCATCAGCATTCTTCCAAGGACAAGCAGATCTCTGCGGTTCACTCTGCTATGAAATCCTGAAGTGTTGTAACCATAGGTCACGTTCAACTCAGACAGAAGCATCTGCTCTTCTTTATTTTTTCATGAGAAAGAACTTTGAATTTAACAAGCAGAAATCAATAGTCAGATCCCATCTACAGGTAAGTGGAGTGTGAGATTGTCACTATTTAGCTGATGTGCGTTGTTTTTTATCATTATTATTTTTATGCATTGTAGCGAGGCAATTCTTTTGGAGTCCTCAGACAGGCAATTCTCTGTGGCAGCTCAATTTTCCTGCCAAGTGTGAAGACATTGGGCTGTATTCTCTGCTCTTCCTGGGCTGCCCGTCTCTGTTCCAGGGAGAGACAACAGCTGTGAACATAGCTGCACAGCCAATAAGTAGCCACATAAATGGCTATTCTTAGTTCACATGCATTGCTTACAGCAGTGAGAACATAGCTAATGAAGGAACTGAACAGAATCTGGTGGTATAGTAAGAGAAATTTAAAGTCCAGTAACAACGTGCTTAAACTACAATATATAAGCAATCACAGTCCTTGTGTTTCTACGTTATCTTCTTAAAACAGGTTAAAAGTGCATCCCTGTTAGACTGGTACATCGAGTTCTATTAAAACACAGATTAAAAACTATTCAGGAACTTTGATTTTCTTTGCTAATTGCACCCTGTGTTTGCTCCTCCCATACAGCTCATCAAAGCAGTGAGCCAGCTGATAGCGGATGCGGGGATTGGCGGATCTCGTTTTCAACACTCACTTGCAATTATAAATAATTTTGCTAATGGAGACAAGCAGATGAAAGTAAGAAACATTTTTTGTCAGTCACTACCTCGTGCAAAAGGTCAACAATTTCAGAGGAGCAAGTGTTTCAGAGAATAAAGTTGCTGGCTTTTATTAGACAGTGATTTATGCATTCATAGTGTGCCTTTTTCATGCTGCCTGAAATCCACAAAAATGTTTGTGACTAAATTATTTTTGTATCGACAATATTTTTTTAAACAGGAAAGGAGAATTTTTATTTGAAAATTGCATCCTTTGCTGTTCACTGATGATTGTGTTCACTCACCTGATGTTAGAGAAGATATCATGCATTATGACTAATGAAGCACAGTGGCAGTGAACAAACAATTTTTAGCCTACAAACTGTCCCTTTAGTTTTTTCCGTAAACCTGTAGCAAAAAACATGCACAGCCTTTGGATTTTGTAACAGCTCTTAGATTAGTTACATTTGCTATTATATTCATTGCCTCTACTAAATGTTTTGGAAAAGGATTCCAATTTTTAATTTTTACAATTCCTGTCCAAATATTTGTCAGCATGCATTTTGAATTTTATGCTTCAATTTTTGTTCTCCAAAGGTGACTTCAGGGCATCTCCACTGAGGCTAATACTAAAGTTAGGATAGTCAAATCGGTAGATAATTAGCAGAAATAATTGGATGTCTTATTAGATAAGATGCAATTACAATTGTATTTGTTTCCAAAGTCCAGCTTTGATTTCCCAGCGCTGCAGTCAGTCACACTGCTTTTGTAACACGCTCACCTCCACCTCAGTGTGATGTAGAGAGGGAAAGATTTAATTTCACTTAATTTTCTGGATGTTTTTACTTTTAAACAAAAGTGAACCAGGGGAGGGGGGGGGAGGGGAAGAAGTGTGAAAATAGAAATGTTAATTTCATTGCCCATTTGAAAAAGAGCAACTGCAGAGCTGAGTTGAGAGCAGCTGATGATAGGAATAGTAATACAAGGACTCTCTTTAATCTTGTACAGTGCGAGAAGGCCAGGAGCAGCCTGTTGTGCTTTATTCACTGGGCTGAAATGTGATGTGAGTGTAGTTAAGTAGCACGGTCTCTCGTGCATGGTGTTGTTCGTCAGCTGGAAGGGTAGGAGAATCCAGTTCCAGATCCAGTAAGCAACTGAGGCACAAATGTTTCCGTTTGCTGACTGCAGTGGAGTTGCTGGGCACGGGCAGTTGTACAGCTGACTGAGTGGGATACCTGGCAGGTGCTATGACACATCAATAGAAAAAAAATAACCATAAAAGATTTGTGTACAATGTGTGCATAGTGGGGAACGGTGGCTCTGTGGCTCTGCTTCGAAGCCTACTGAAAGAGGGAAGGGGAAGAAGGTCTTTCCATAAGCAGGGCTTCAGCTCATTCAGGGGTGCTGCATGTGGCTCTTTGGATGGTTTTAGTGATGTGTTACTTATCTTTCCCAAAGAACGTTAATTTCCCAGCAGAGGTGAAGGATCTGACCAAACGCATCAGAACAGTTTTAATGGCCACAGCTCAGATGAAGGAGCACGAGAAAGACCCTGAGATGCTTGTGGATCTGCAGTACAGCCTAGCAAATTCATATGCCAGCACACCTGAATTACGTAGGACATGGCTTGAAAGCATGGCCAAGATTCATGCAAGAAATGGAGATTTATCAGAGGTAATGTAAATAAATTAATAGGAAATCCATTTGCCTTTAGTCTGAGATGTTCTGATGAAAAGGGCTCTGAAAGTCAAATAGCAATAGCGACCTAAGAGAAACATCCAGTCTCTCTCACATACTTAAAATCAGAGGAAGGCAGGTTTGAAAAACACCTAGAAATGCCATGTTTTTATTATCCCAGTTTGTCTAATTCTGACTACCTGGTATGTGCTTGAGTGAGACTTGCAAATGTCTGAGGGGAAGCTGTGGTCAGTGCCCTGTTAGCATCTCTGCTGCTTAACCCTGACGGGCACAGTAGGGGTAGTGCAGATGAAGTTATGAGCAGGGCATAACTTACCTAAGGGATTTTCTTTTCCCCCACTACCGCATAAGGAAGGAACTTCGTTTATAACACTTTGTCCTCCTCATCAAAAACTAAATGGATGATGCAAAACTCCTCAGCTTAACCCAATAATATCTTATAAACTGAGCAATCTTAATGGTTTTCTTGAACAAATCTATGCTTTTACATGAGACGTCTAGTGAAATTAATGCATAAGAAGGATTTCACCATTTAATCTTTTAGTTTCTTACATGGTTATATTAATTTTGTCTTCCCTTTTCTGCTGCATGACTTGACAGGATGAAAGTATGTGCTTCTTGTTGCATATATTCTGTAAATGTGTGCTTTAACGTGTATGTGTATCTTGGTCTCTGGTTACAGGCTGCTATGTGCTATATTCATATTGCTGCTCTCATTGCGGAGTACCTGAAAAGAAAGGGTAAGATCAACATATTCTACACCAGCTATGTAACTATAAACATTATTGTTGAAAATAATTTTTGGCTGTCCCGCCTTCCTTTCTTATATATAAAGTATTCTTAAATTTGCTTGAATTCTTCCCAAAAATTTTATTTCGTAACTATATTGTAAATGCTCGTATTAGCACTGGAACAGTGAAAGAGTGTGTTTTCTGTAAAGGGGATTAATTAAATGTTTAGTAAGCTAGTGCTAAAAGAGAATGCTTCACTTGTTAATCTGTTGTTTTTAAATATGCATGTATTAACACGTACCAATAGCAGTATACTAATACCATCTTACACTATCATAGGTTACTGGAAAATGGAAAAGATTTGTACCTCACGTATGCTCCTGGAAGACGGTCAAGTCTCTGATAGTAATGTGTTACTAACAACTCACAATGGAGGAAGTGAGTGCTCTAACCGTGCCTGTTTATGGGTCAAATAACATAATTAGGGAATCAAATTACTGTTCTCCAGTTGATCTGGAAAAATATCTACCAAAGCAAAAATACTTATAGTGCATGCTGATGGCTGTAATAGCAAGCAAGTAATGTTGTAAACCTTATATGTTACTTCCCTGATGCTCTTTGGCTGGTTTGATGAATTGCTCAGAATGTCTCTAGTTAAGGGCTTTTAAGCAAGAGAGCAGTCTGCTCTTCATCAGCAACAGCAATCCCTCTCAGGTCAATTGGTGTTTAGCATGCAAATCCACATCCAATTCCTTGGCTAACCAAAGCTGGGAGGGCACAGGGGCAGAATTAATATCTGGTTATCTGTATGTAACTTAGCATAGAGAAAGATCCTTTTTTATTTATTTATTTTTTTAATCTGTGATGCTTATTAGCGAAGTAAAGTGCAGGCTCATATTATTAAGTGTTTCTATGCCAGTGGTTATTTAGTTTATGAAATGTGTATTTCAAAGTAATTCTCAGCATGAGATATTTGAGCAGTTTTCACAAAGAGCAATTTCTGGGGGGGCAAGGGCAAATATCTGGGGAAGAGAAAGGAAGAGAAAGCTCTTAGTTTTGGAAAGACCGTGGTTCTCCAATATACTTGGAAATGTCTGCGGGTGAGGTGAAAAAATGCATCCTTTTAGAATGACACTTTCTGTGAAGAGCAATATTTTAGAGATGGTTCATTAGTGGTAAAATATTTTGCATGAATAACAGATCACAGTATGGAGAGTGAGGAACTCCTGGATTTGTTTAAACCTATGCTTAAATGATTTTCAAAACTTGGCAGAGAAAGGAACCCATCTGTCTCAATCTGTGAAGATTAGCTTTTCAGTTGTGCCTTACTAGCACTTTCCTACTTTTAAATTGAACACGAACAGTGTCAGGAGTTTGTTGCCTCCACGGGAAAGTTTACTTTTCGCCGTTCAAGAGTGGTAGTAAAATATTTGCAGGTCAGGCTCTGGCTGATGTGGGAAGTGTGATGCCTGTGTAAGTTGTTCTTTCTGCAGCCATTGCACTAAGGCACCACCTTAGCAAATATTAAACATAATCTCACTTTTAATCCTTGTGAACCTTCTCCTACCAGACTGGGCTTTCCACAAGAGTTCCTTGGTTAGGAACTGTGCCCCTCTCGCGTAGGAAACCTGATGGGTGGGATGAGTGCAGGTCCCAGCAGGTAGCGTCAAGAGTCTGTAGGTCAGGCCAAGAGTCACAGTGTTGATTTCACGAGTGTGAGTTGTTTGGCCTCATCCTGTGATGGGAATTGCTGTACAAATCAGTGTTGCACATACAGTTTTACAAGGGCTGCCAGCACTGTACAGCTAAGGAACCGAAATGCCAAATAAAAGAATAAGGTTGCATCAGGAAAATGTTATAGTTGCCCTTTGCCTGGACAAATGGATTCATAACATAGAGAAAATGTGTAATAGTCTCATAAATTCAGACAGTTCCATTTCTGCTTCTCATCGCTTGGGCTGTGAAAACAGTAACTAATCCAGTCAAATAAAATCTCTGTTTTAATGGCATCCAATAACTTTTTGAATTACCTGGTTATTCAGTCATTAATTGACATTGTTATGACTTGCACTTCAAGGTTTATTTTCCATGGGATGGCCTGCTTTTCTGAGCATTACCCCCAACATTAAAGAAGAAGGTGCTATGAAGGAGGACTCTGGGATGCAAGATACTCCCTATAATGAGGTCAGCAGCATTACAATTTATATACTTGTTCATTTATTAGAGAGTGTTATTCCTAGTGAATGCCTGTGCTCGTTACAACAAATTATAGTGAGAATGTACCTCAGGCGGTATTAAAAGGCGCACAGCTTTAAGCGAAATGTCACAGCTGTTGGACTAAATAGCAGGGATGGGTGTTTAGCTAACCAGGACATTCATTACCAGAGCTGGATGTTAGGGCAGGGGGGAGCCCACAAAGGAAACCCGTTATTCTGAATGAGATGCCCCATCCCTGGAGCTGTTTAAGGCCAGGCTGGATGGGGCTTTGAGCAACCTGGTCTAGTGGGAGGTGTCCCTGCCCATGGCAAGGGACCTGGAACTAGATGACCTTTAAGGTCCCTTCCAACCCAAACCATTTTATGATTATGTGTCAAGTACTCAAGTCTTTAATATCACTGTTATTTGAGGGTTTTTTTTTTATCTAAAGAAGAGCTAGGTCACCAATACCTGTTTGAACATTGTGTCAATGAAATAAGCATTAACATAGAAGATACAGGACAAAAGTGAAATAGTGGGTATGTCCTTTTGCTGCATTGATGTTCATTAAATGCCACCAGCTGTTGAGTCACTGAAGTATTTGTATTTGTGGAACTGCAGAATATTCTTGTGGAGCAGCTGGAGTTGTGCGTTGAATACCTGTGGAAATCTGAGAGATACGAGCTTATTGCTGAGGTTAATAAGCCTATCATTGCTGTTTTTGAGAAGCAGAGGGACTTTAAAGTAAGTTGGTTTATTTTTTTATTTAATTCTCTTGAGACATCAGTAAAGACCAAAAATTTTTTGGGGGGGAAAAAAAAGTGCTTTCTTTAAACGGGATGTTTTTTTTCTTCCTGTCTGTAACTTCTCCTTTTACTGTTTTGGTCTGTGACTAAATGAAAGACTCTGGTACCTTACCTTCCTCTTTCCAGCATCATACAATAAATGAACAAACAGCCAATGGATGTGAATTTTTACATGTGTTTTAAACCAAGAGTATATTTGCTTTGTACTTGAATTTAGAAACTGCTGATAAACTGTGTGCTCTTCACAATTCCAGAGTTTCTTAGTTTCTTATTTACTTGACAATTTCAACACATAATGGATAACCAGATGACAATCTGATTTACTGGTTTTTCTGGTTTAAAAATAAGTGGAGAGGTGGGTAACTATAAGCTGTATACTGAAGAACAAGGACCTCAGATTTAAACTTAGCTGAAATTTTGGCTCACTGTCCCAAGAAAGGGCTTTTTAGTGATAATTGTGAATGGCATATCTTTGCGTAGGGTTGGGAGCTCATTGGAGTTATTGGCACCCTGCTTTTGCCCGCACAGAGGACACTGGGGTTCTCTGACCTGTTAGTAGGTACCTACCACTGCCTAGTGGTGGGATGCTGGCCTTAGCCTGTGACCCTGTACACAAAGGCAGCCACTGCCACAAAACTGTGTGCTCAGAAGATGACAGAAACCTTGAAATGAATCCGTAATGGCTGCTGACAACGCGTGTGTCGTTAAACCTGAGCATGTGCAGCCATCTTTGCAAAGGTTTGGTCATCCAGTTGAGATAAACCATGCTTGTGTAGAGCCTTAGTGTCATTTCCCAAAGTACTCGTGCTCTCTCACTTTCCCTTGCTCTCCTTGTTTCCTAATGTAGAGACTGTCTGATTTGTACTACGACATCCACCGCTCGTACCTGAAAGTTGCAGAGGTGGTGAACTCTGAGAAACGTCTCTTTGGGCGATATTACCGGGTTGCATTTTATGGGCAGGTAAGTCAGCTTATGTTCTTTTGGCTCCACAGGCTCCCAGATTTCAGATACGTTCTTCTAATTCTGATATATTTCAGGCAAGGTAAAAGAGGGAAAAGAGGCAAGGTACATGGGGGTATAAAGTGCCTCAAGGGTCACACTCCAAGGAGGATTTTAGTTAGAAGAGAAGAGCATTCGGTTGCATCTGCTGCAATGGGTTTAGTGTTGTAATGGAAAACAAACCTGTACATCAGCTTTACTTCTTTACTTCATCAAGCAAAACTCAGACTGAGGCAGAGCAGCTTTTTTCATAGTAAAACTTAAAAGCAGATAAGACATCTTGATATATGGCCATCTCTTCAAATAGAGCTTAAAGCAGAGCAGTATGCAGTGGATGTTTTGTTGCGTTTCTCGCTGACTCTGACTTCTGCTTTCAGGCCACTTCTGATTCTGTGCAATAGACTGTAGAGTAGTTTTATTCCCTCTGCTGTCCTTCAGCATCCTCAAAGCATTATTTTGTGCTTGCTTCCACTACAGGCCAGTGTAGCGATCCAGCATGTTCTTTTAAGACCTAGTTCTGGCAAGCACACAATCTCCTTTACTCTAAAATAATGTGTGTAAACAACAGATTGATGTGAATCATTCTGTTTGCTAATTAGATTTTAATGCAGAAATTTGCTCTTTTCTCCTTTTGATCTTTTTCAAGGCTGTGGTAAGTTTAGTTCTTTTGCATGTTTTGTTTAATTCTCCTCACACCTCCTCCATCCTTTCCTGTACTGTTACTTAACGTTAACTTTCCTGTGCTCTCGATTCTTTGGCTCGTGGCAAATAAGATAACATCATTTTACTCATTGTTGCATCCTGCAAACTAATTTTTGTTTGTTCAGTTACCTGAATTACCAAGCTGTATCTGTTGCTGTACTGTGTGTGCACTGTGGGGCCCAATGCTGCATCATCTCATCTCGGTGAAAGTTTTTCTCTCAGCTTCACTGGGAGTGGGATTGGCCCCCTTCCCCCCCCCCGCCCCCTTCACCCGATGAAAAGCTCGGTGTAGCATTAATGCTGTTTGAATGCAAGCCTGCTCTCCTGGCCCGTGCAGTCTCCCACGTGTGGCAGTGGTAACAGGAACACTTTGGGCAGGCTGCAGCCACCTGCCTGATCATCCCTTGTAGGAACAAGCAAATCGGGAGTCAGAGGGCAATGGGCGAGTCCTTCCTCAAAACGGGGTCAGCAGAGGAGGAAATGGGTCTCTCCTACTTGCAATTTCTTGCCAGGGCTCTCCCAGAGGCGGCTGCTTGTGAGCGGGTAATTTAGCTGCAGCAGTTCTGCTGAATGGGGTTGAGTCTCTGTGACAGTACAGTGACTTTTCAGCTGCCAGTGCCACAAGGACAACTTCATTTAAACAGCTTTAGTGCTCTAAAGCATATGACTTCTTCATAGTGGCGTATTGCTGGGTCTGTTCCCTGGTGCCCCCAGACACCGAGCTCTAAATGTGAACAAGCACAGCTTCCTCCTTTCCCTTTGCAGAAGAGACGTTTTGGGGTAGAAAGTGGGATTGCTCTGCATTGCTCCCTGCAGAGGCACAGGGACAAAAACGGATGGCATGGTGCAAATAACTGAAGGTAGATCGTTCCCATCAGCATCGTTTGTGCCTCATTTACCAAGGAAAGTAGGAGTGGGTGTGCAGAACTGATTAAGGAGAGCTTGAACAGTCCACAAAGCACGAGGCAGGTGTGGGAGCTACAGCAGGAGCTTGACCTGGAAGGAGAGACGGACAGAGTAGTCTGTTCCCACGTACCAGTTGTGCCTGCATATTTTTCCCTTTGGAAGGTTTTATTCCTGTATTTCTGTCAGCCCCTTTGTCCTATGTGCCACTTGCTTCCATTTTGGCTGTGCAAATGGAAAGGTATGGGTCCTTTCTGTCCCTCTGTTGCCAAGATTATTGCAGGCCACCATTATGAAAGCAGTATCAGCGCCCAGTACATTCAAAACATTGAAAGCAGTTTCCAGCCTGCTTCTGGCAGACTTTGCACACTTCCTCCCAAATGTTAATGGTTGCAGGTTTTACTAGTATTGCACAGTTAAACCTAGTTTACTAGTATTCCTATTTTGATAGGTTTTTGCAGGTTTTATACAGGTAAACCTAGTTTACTGGTAGTACACAATATGAGTCATTCTGCTTGGGCCACTACAAAGTAAATGCCCGAGAAGAAACGTTAATATGCATGTATGGGATGCTCAGTATGCAGGTATGGGATTCTCTTTCAGTCTTACACATACATTGGTCTATAAAATACCTGTGGGTAGATACTGATAAGCACACACATGTGAAAAATACATTATTGCACACATTCATTTATTCATTAAACTTTTTTTACCAATTGTATCAATAATAAATATATACGTATATATGTTCTGTAAAAATGGAACACTGCTGTTGCTTAACTGAAATAAAAACTGCAGCGAAAGCAGATTAAAATTTTAAGCAGATTAAAGGACAAAAGAATACTGCAAATACTGTGTGTTGAAAGAATTTTGGGGGGTTTTGGTGGAAAATCATCAGCTTCATCTGAAAACTATTCTACTTCGTGCAAAGGGGGAGACAGTATTTTGTTACTGCATTGCTGCAGGGACCTCCTGGAAGGGTGATTCGAATTAATGTAGTCCTTAGAGAGGAGGTATTTGCTTATTTTCACCAGAGAGCTGTATTTGCCAGATCAGAGAGACAGATCTCATTCTCATGACAGCTGCTGTTTTAGACTGCAAACTCTGTTATGGACCTTTGGTGACAACATCTCATTGCACCACCAAGTGGTCACACTAGTCAGCGGTTATGTTTTTATTGACAGATAAGTCTTTTGAAAAGTCAAGATCATTCTTGAATTAAAAAAAAAAAAAAGAAACTGTTAAATATGTTGAATAGCTGAATCTCATATTGTGCTGATAAGCAAAGACGTTCAAGTCTTGTTTTCAGAGCACTGTTAAGTAAAGTTAGAGCTGAGGCTCTGTTCTCCTATCTCTGTGCAAGAAGCTGTAGAAGTTGGAGTTGGAGGGCAGATTGTCATAGCAGTAAACTGACTGGATTTTTATGTCTCAAGATCAGAAGATAAGTGCCCTTTTCCAAATGTCATAAAACAACTGTAGCTTCCTTATCCAAAAGTGCAATGTGCTCACTTACAGTAGGAGGTGATGCTCACTCCATACAGGCAGGGAGGAATCTGTTAAATGCTGGTTTTTGGCAGGTGAAGCAGAAGGCTTTACCCTGGCCCATCAGCAGGAGAACAGAGTGTATTCTTCTAGCAAAGGGTAGAGTCAGAGTGACTGTGAGCTCCAGAGGCTGAGGGCATATGGGGTGGAAGAAGGGTCTTTTCAGTGCTCCAGTGTTGACAACCCAGGTCACAGCTTGACAGTCAGCACATCAGAGCTCAGTGGAAACCAATAACTTACTGTCCAGGAGGTCATCTCCCTTCCACTCATTTTGGCTGCTCCATGTAATAATTTTCATCTGTGAGGCTGCATTGTTCTTGCAGGGCAAACCCAACCAGTATGAAAATAATCTAGGGATATACATTGCTAATGTGACCTTGGTTGCTTAATATTTTAAAAGCCTGAAACTGGAGCATATTTGGCTCATAAAATGTACTTAATCTTACTTTCAATAGTTGTTGCCAGACATATAGCATATGGCAGACAGGATTATTTATAGCTCACAATTAACTTCTTGCCACTTGTCAGCTGCAATATTGTAGGGAATATGTCCTTAAATGATGTCTCTTGCATTAGAGACAAGACTGAATCTGTTAGTAGTTTGTTGTTTTCAGGTTCAGGGGGGTTTTTAAGCAAAACCATCAATACAGCTATCATCTTAGGGTGTCATGCAGCATCACCACAGAGATTTGGCACTTACACATAAATACTGTGTTCCAGCATGCAAGCATACACAGAATCAGTGTTTAAGAGGATAAACTATATTCTAGCTTGCTATGTAATTAATTTGGAAAACATGAGGGTTTTTGTTGAGAACATTGTATAGTAACAGAAACTGGATGGTTTTGGACAGAAGCAATCCTGAGCAGCCTGTATGGTTGCATGAAACTAACAAGGTTTTCCCACATAAAGCAGTTTTACTTCAGTGGAAACAAAATCAGGGATAAGGTTATAATCCTGCAGATCTTTTTCTCAGTGAAATCGATGACAGTCAGTTGCCTGCCCAGCTCAGTAAATGTTTATGGGGCGTCGGCTTTTGAGCTCTAGATTTGATCTCTAATTACCTGTGAAGTTCTTCGTATGCCTGTGGAGTTTAATGGATAATATGATTTTAAAATGTACAGTGTTAGAAGGTCACTGTGAGACTGATTAAGATACTGTCAGACAAGCTGCTGTTGCTGCTATTAGTCATTGGTTTCCAGTAGTGCCCATGTTGCTGCTGGCACTTGCCAAATTAAAAGACAGGTTTGTTGCCCCTTGTCCTCACTGAAGGAGAAGTCAGATGCACATATTTGTTAATCCCTGCTCAAATAAAGCTTAGGGTTTTTTTTCCTACACGAACATTGAGATTTACTGCTAATGTATTTTAATTATGTGTATTCTGGGGGAAGATTTATCTAGTCTATAATTTTAGTGGCCAAATTTGAAGTACACTTAAACATGAAAAGGATGTATTTTGTACGAGTACCTTCCCAAAGAGATTGTGGAGGGCTCTCTTGACTTCACTCGTTTGTGCTTCTCTTTTTCAGCAGATGGCAGTTTACCTGGGCATATTGTACAATTAGCTGTCCAAGCCTTGTTGTGTTAAGTTTAAAGGGCCCTGAGTCTGACATCATTAATGCTCTCTTCCTTTCCCCTTTATCCCTGCAGATGCAGGTGTTTTCCTTTGGGTCACTTTGCGTTAAGGTGAGAGGAGGCGGCTTTGGGTACAGCTGCAGCAGTTAACACTGCCAGATTGCAGCAGCAGGATATGGAATCCTAGGAGGAGAGCTGGTGCTGCTTATGGCATTGGGACAAATCTGGTCCTCGTTAATGGGGCATCTGCTCCTTTCTGCTCAGCTGGGAGAGCTTCTCGCATAGTGTTGATGTAGATGTTCATCATGTAGCAGTTGAGTGTCTCACCTGCACATGAAGCAATGATGTATTAATTTTCTGAGGTCAGCATTTCTTCTGAAGCCTGGCAGGTTCTTGTTCATCTCTTCAACGGAGCCTTTTACTAAAGCTCTGCAAGGTCCGTCCAGTGTAATAAGTAAATGCCCTTACACAGGATTGAGCTTTTTTGCAAAGGAGCACAGTCCCTGTGTCATCTTCTTTATTCTCTTCTCTTATCTTCTTTTTTCCCTGTCCCTTCCCCTGTCCCTGTCCCTTTCCCCGTCCCTTTTCCTGTCCCTGTCCCTTTCCCCGTCCCTTCCCCTTTCCTTTGTTTATCATTTACCAATTGTCTATGAAAATGCTGCAATTCTGTATGGCCTTTCAAGATTCCACCACAGTTCTTCTTCAGCTGCCCTGAACAGATGCAGACCAGTTCCCAGGTGCTCCCATACTGTGGCAATGCACATCGCTGTGGGCAGCAGTGCCCTGTGCACTGCCCTGTGCACACATAGCTCTCAGGTGGGATGTGCTGGAGGTGGCAAGCTGCAGGCACCTACTTGGGCTGGGGGCTTGCAGCAAATAGCAAATAATTTAACCAAATTATTACAAACTTAAGACTTTGTAATGTCCAATTTTTAATTCATTAGCGCTTTTTCATCATACACACATCAGCATCGTCAAGAAAGCGCTTAAAATCTTTAAACAACTAGGTCTCTTACTTGAATAAATGTGTATGAATTATTTCTTGGGTAACTTAGGAGATACCAGTATAAATGCAGACCTTTGGGTGTGTGTCTGCTAGGAGCTGAGAGAGGTAAGCTTTTACCTTAGGTGCTGGAAATGGCATACTGGAGGCTCTGGTGGGTATACAGGCAACCTTGACTCTGTAAGCACCTCATTCCAACTTTGCCCTGCCAGTTGTGTTCAGTGTATCCTTCCCTTCCTTTCCAAACAGGGTTTTTTTGAAGAAGAGGAAGGTAAAGAATATATTTATAAAGAACCCAAATTAACTGGCTTGTCTGAGATCTCTCAGAGGCTGATGAAACTTTATGCAGACAAGTTTGGAATAGATAATGTGAAGATCATCCAGGATTCCAACAAGGTAGGAAAGATGTGCAGCTCTCGTGTGAGGCGGGGGAAGTGAGTGCATGGTTCATGTTTTTGAGAGCTGTGTTTTGAACGGATGTGAACTCTATGTGCGTGTGAACTGCTATGACCTACTTCTACAACCAGAAAAGGACCTTCCCCTTACAGCCTGGCAGGTGCTGTACGGAAATGATGATGTTACAGCAGGGCATCGCGGGAAAGGAGCATATGCCAGCACATGCCTGCAGAGAGCATACAGATGTTTACTGCAGTGCAGAAGCGGGTTGTTTTCTCTCTCATTTAGCTTTCTCCCACTTTTGCCTTTGACTATATTCAAAAGTCTAACCCAGGGGCCTCCTGGTTAAATATCTTTGTATTAATCTGTGGTCTGAGTATTACATTTGGAAGTCTCAGTTTTACTCTGTATTGCCATGACAGATAAAAGCATCAGAAATATAACGGATGCCTTGGCAATTCCTTGCACTTAACGGGATTTTATTGTTTGCTGCTGTCAACATAGGTCAACCCCAAAGACCTGGATCCAAAATATGCCTACATACAGGTGACGTATGTCACACCTTTCTTTGAAGAGAAAGAAGCCGAAGATCGGAAGACCGATTTTGAAATGCATCACAACATCAACCGGTTTGTGTTCGAAACACCTTTCACGCTCTCAGGAAAAAAGCACGGAGGTGTAGAGGAGCAGTGCAAGAGGCGCACAATCCTGACAAGTACGTTTGCTCAGGCTCCTTTCCCCCTCCCCCTCCTCCCCTTCCCTCCCACCTTTTCCAGCTGAACCCAGCAGTGCGCTTCGTGTGCCAGGTTTTCCCCAGTCAGCGGGCGCAGCGTGTTGTGCAGAAGGATAAGTAATCTTTTCAGTCTGCCCATCAGCAAAGTATGTGCTTTCTTACAATCCTGCTGACCATCCTAGGGAAAGTTATTTTCATTTGTGGAGTCGTCGGCTGTCTTATTTTTCCTTATTATTGACAACTCTAACTGTTATTGCAGTGACATAATTTGGGAGTGGTTCTGCTGGAGGCAGCTTAGCTCTTGGAACCATTGTTCTTTTAATAATAAATAGGTCAAAGAAGAAGCAACGTAGGGTGCCTATTCTGCAAAGAAGAATAAAACTTAGCAGATACGAGTTTTTGGTCAAAACAGGAGTAAGATACATTATAGAGCATTTTTTTAAAGTGAGAGGTAATATTTCATTTCATTGGGCACAACCATTGTTTCAAGACAGGAATGTCAGGAGCACTAGCTCTGTCTCTTAGTGAGTCCTATTAAACAGGAAATATTTAGTTCCTTATCAGGATTGAAATCTCTTTTAAAAAGGCATCCTTTGTGAAGCTACTACTGAAACCTGTCTGAATTTTGACTGGGAGTATGAGAAACTGTCTGAGATGGAGGTATTGTTCTCATGGGCAGCCGTGAGCAGAGAGGCTGATGTTAAGACTGACTTGAAAGTGCAGCTGTTATAGTATGCAGGTAGTTTCACTGACTTGAAAGTGCAGCTGTTATAGTATGCCTGGCAAAAGCAGAGAAGGTTGTTCTTTCAGTAGAACATTTTCTCTAGGCTCCCAGCCTGCCTCCATCTTTGGCTTTAGCTGGGAACTTGATGACCTTCTTTTCTCCCCTGCTTTTCCCTCTAGCACCTGCCTCACCTCAGTGCTTTTAAGTAAAGGAAACATCTTTCTTTCCATGCCTCCTTCGATAAAGTCATATATTTTCATTTACTTCCCACATAAAAAGAGCTTTTAGTGTAAGAAGAAAGCAGGGCTTGCCAATGACTGGAGGAGCCATAGAAGTTCATTGTGCTGGGGCAGAGATACTGGGTGGCTGGAATGGTACCTGCTCAGCATCTCTGCCCCAGTGGCTTCTGCCCGTGTTGCGCACAGGACAAGTCTGGCTGCGCTCTGTGGATCACTGGCTCCCTGCCCTGCCAGGTTGTGACTCATGCTTCCAGCTCTGGAAGTCCTGAGTTTCCTGCTCTCCAAGGAGACGGCCACCCTGTAAGATGGAGCTTATTTAGGTCTGAGCTGATGGACAGCAGGTGCTAACTGGAGGAGGGCATACACGGAGTTTGAGAAGCCTCCCAAAGCGAGTGGGGCAATCAGAGAAAGATTGTTAGTATCAGACTTAATGCACCATAACTGTACCTTTGCCAGACTCACTAAGATCCGTGAAAAGGCCTTGACTGGAAGGAAGGGGTTTTAATTCCTCTGTCAGCTCCCACAGCAGTATTTAGGTTGCACACTAAAAGCAACTCCTTACTTCTTTAGGGATGTTATTTTGATAGTAATTCATTTCTGGGTGAGTAATACCCAGTTCAGCTGAGCTAAAGGCTCCTGCCTCTAACTTGAAACAAGTTTGATGGTATCTTTTGAGCTGGTTGAAGTTCTGTACAGGCTTATTATCATTTAGTGCTTTAACTCAGAAGAAGAAACTTGTGGATTCTAAAATTTAAGTGGGTGTGACAGAGCTCAGTAGCAAACAGTAGTGAATTCAAAAGGAAATGCTCTTCCTGTGCCAGGTACATCAATATTCAGTTTGCACCTGTTGTGTCACTTTTACTCATTTGGTGATTAAAACTTAATTTGCATAGATTGATAAAGTTCATACTTTGACTTGTTTCACTTTCTTAAATACCGTCTTGTTGGGTGAGTTTCTCTGATACATTTCTTGCTTTTGAGTAGCCAGTCACTTGTTTCCCTACGTGAAGAAGCGTATTCAAGTCATAAGCCAAACCAGCACAGAGCTGAACCCTATCGAAGTAGCGATTGATGAGATGTCCAAAAAAGTCTCAGAGCTCAATCAGCTTTGCACAATGGAAGAAGTGGACATGATCCGACTGCAGCTCAAACTCCAAGGAAGTGTCAGTGTCAAGGTAATGACAATATGCCTCTTTCCCTCTTCCTTTTTTTCCCTCTTCCTTTTTTTACCTCTTCCTTTTTTTCCCTCTTCCTTTTTTTCCCCTCTTCCTTTTTTTCCCCTCTTCCTTTTTTTCCCCTCTTCCTTTTTTTCCCTCTTCCTAAATTTTTATTCTGATTTTTATCATTCCATATGCATTTTGTCTCTTTCATATTTCTGGTCATATCTTGTATTCCTGTGCTGTTGGAGAGCACTTTAAAAATGTAAGGCAATGGAAAATTCTCCACCGCTGTTGATGATTGCTGGATTTATGTGCAAATATAGCTATTTCAGTCAAATCGTCTCTAAATAAATATTAAGACCTTTATAACAAGACCATCACATGCCACTTGAGAATGCAGACCATCACACAGCCAAGTTCGCACGCAGTTTAAAGGGAATTTTGTTAGGATTAGTTTTATCATTTCCTATTTAGAAACGTTGAGATTGTTAAGAGAGATGTGTATATTTCTGATGCCTTCATTAAAATGAGTTCAAATGTATAGCTTTCCAGATGGTTAAGTAGCTGAGGACTTTCAAAGGCCAGCAGAGATATGCAGTTTGTGAGGGGCTGACCAGCTCCCTTTTCCTCAGTAAAACTCTTCAGGTTTCATTCAGGTGACACAAGGCCTGATGCTCATCACAGCGGCTTGGTTGCCTCAGGCCGGTCCCTAAGCCTTGGAACACAAGAGATGATGACAATAAACTGCTTGTTCTCTGCACCTAAGTTGTGTATTTTTTCCCCCAGGTAAATGCTGGACCAATGGCCTATGCTCGAGCTTTTCTTGAAGAGACAAATGCTAAGAGATATCCTGATAATCAAGTTAAGCTTCTGAAGGAAATCTTCAGGTAAACGTTAAGTTTAGACTTTCCACCCTTTGCATAGCATGAGTCGGTGTGACATGAAATCAGGCTGAATTGAACTGGGCTAATTTACATCTGCAATTACCCTGCATTTACAAGCCATTCCCAATAAAACATTTACTGAAGGTTTGGGCTGTCCTATAGCCTACTTTCCTCTTGTTCTGAGGATGAGTTCTGAAATTCACTTCTAACAAGGTAAGAAGAGGTACAGTAGTGTGTGTATGTGTATAGGTAGATATTTTTCATTACTGCAAAATTTATATGGTTCTTTGTGGCTTTGTGCTTGTAGGCAATTTGCAGAAGCTTGTGGACATGCTCTTGATGTCAATGAACGTCTTATTAAGGAGGACCAATTTGAATATCAGGGAGAGATGAAGTCTCATTATAAGGATATGCTCAGCGAGTTGTCTGCAGTTATGAATGAACAGGTTAGATCATCTCTTTTGGTGCTGATTGGGCTGAATGAGGGTGGCTGATTGTGTCGTCTAGTGACAAATGAAACTGTAAAGCAAAATACGAGAAGTACAACCTGGTAGCTCAACAGTCGCTGAGAAAACATAGTTTACTCTTTTGAGGTTTTTTTCCTCTCTCTCCTTTTTAGGTCCATCTGTATTATAACTAACAAATCTGATTGATCAACAGAAATTTGTCTTATTACCTGTCTTGCTACATATTGAAAAGTTGAATACTCATGAAGCTAAATGGAGACTCATGTCTAGAGGCATAGAAAGATCATCAGTTAAACGAGTGTTTTATGCTTTGCTTGCTTTATCCTACAGCTGTGTTGTATTTAATTAAAGCAGTAAATTGCTTTTAAGACCTACCTTATAACTGGAGGAGATATCTTTATAGTTTCTATTTGTATGCAGCTTTCAGAGCAAGAGTTACTTCTTTTTTCTTTTTTTTATCTTGAAGTACACTGTCGAAATACATGCCATGTTGAAACACTTCAGCTTCAGAGGGAAGAGCATGCATGGCTACATTAGATGAAATACATCCCAAAATACTGAACTGGACCTCAGAGCGCACAGCTATTCTGTTGCTGTGTCTGTGCAGCTATTTTTTTATGATGTTTTCTGTTTTAGTTTAAAGATCAAATGATTCTGCATACTAAAGTGCAAATTAAATCATGCTTAATTATTTCTCTGCTTGCTTGTGTATAGGCCACCTTAGCTTGCACCTGAGAAATATGTGTTTTCCAGCAGTTACACCACATTTCCAGGTGCCTATAGCACACATAAGCACTGTGTGTGTACAGTTGCTTTGTTTAACCATTGGTATCAGCAGTGGCATCTCACTGAAGAGTCTAATTGGCACCCCATTAGACAACACTCCATTATTCATCTTCACATGTGCAGAGACTTTTCAGCCCATTGTTATTCTTGCTGTGGAATTGAGATAGTTTTTCCCAGGATGTAGGTCTGTGTAATGGCTTTGCAGGCTTGGTGTGTGCCAGGTGGGAGTTGAGCTCAGTGGGGGTTGCTGTTCTGTTCTCCCTTCTCTTTAGGTCTATAAGGATCTGTGCACCTCAACCATTCCAGTAACTTTATCATAACTAATATTTATCACTGTTTGTTACGTTAAGTGTGTAAGTATTAAGGGTATCATTTGTTATTCAATGTTCATGCCTGTCCCATGGCAGTTATTTTTGGACACTCAGTGTATGTAGGCAGTACCATATGTTGAGTATGAACTACTGTCAACTTAAATGAGGTGTGAGCAGCCCATCAGTTTCAGCATTCATAAAATATTTGGTGAGTTCTATTAAACACACACACCTAAATTGAGCTCTGTGTTTTCTTCATGTAAATGAAAAGACTAAATAATACGAAATTACTTGTACATAATGATAATATATAAAGAGTTCATCCAGCAAAAGTAAAAATCATCATCTGTTTAACTAAAATCATCTGAATTTGAAAACTTGCGGCCCTGTGGGACAGCCTTGTAAGTGACAGCTCAGTTTTCCAAACAGCGTGGTTTTGGGGGAAAACTCAACTTCTCTCGCAACGAATGCATGAGCTCCCTACTTTTGAGCAGAACGTTGCCTCAGAGAAGTCACGTGCTGTAAACTGTGGCTGAAGCATTTATCTCGTAGTTGGGAAGCTTGAGGCTCTGTTCTAACTGTGCCGTGTGCTTTACACCGGTAAGGTTTGCCATCTTTCCCATTGTCGTATTGGAGAGGGTTTTGTTTGCTCACCCACTGACAGTGACTCTTTCATCACCATATGTTTTTTCTCTTTTCTTGTTTTGTTTTGTTTTTTCTTTTCTGACAGCTCTGTCATGGTCCTTGCTTATACAGCTTCTCTTCTTCCCTGTCTAACATTTCCCTCAATACTATAGCCAAAAGTGGTATGTTCTTTTTTTCTTACATCTATTCTTTTTCTTTTAATGTCACGTACTTTTGTCACTTGCTGGTTTTTCTACTTGGTATGTTTGTTTAGTTTCATGTCTAGTGACTCCCTTGCTCAGGGAGTTAAAACCAAACACAAAGAGGGACAAGATGTATGTGTGATGTATTGTCCATGAGCAGCGTTGAGATGCATGTTCTTTGGAATCCTGTTAGTGAACTTGGGGAGGTCAGTGGACAGCTTGACAGAAGCATGTGCCAGTAGTAGCAAAAGTGGCCAGATGGAAGGGCTAGGGACAAATGGCACAGAGAAGTGTTGATTATGCAAAGCCACCCGGTCCCATGACTGTGGTCCCCTTCTCAGAGCCCTGCCCCACCTCGCTGCTCATGGCCATACACTGGGGTGCAGTGGGGAGTGTGCAGGACCCGGCTGTGTGGGGTTCAGGATGACTAACATAGCCCAGTGCAGCAGCAGCCACCCTCAGCTCTTCTGCTGCTGCTGCCACCCCTGGGGACGCTGCTGGGATTGAGTCACGGCTGGGTGAGGCCAGTGGCCTGGGCACAGTGTGAGCCACAGCCTTCCTGTGGGGCCGTGCTGCCCCACTCTCCTTGCTGGGAGCTGCCAGGGAGCGCTCCAGTCCTGGAGCTCTTCCTCCAGCCCGCGGCGAGGGGCATCCCCTTCAAAGAGCTGTTGGGCTGTTGGCTCGGGCAGGAAGGCTGTGGTGGAGTCAGCGTGGTCATGTTTGCCCAAGTCATAGACGGTGTGGCTGATCTGCAACCCCAACCAGGGGGTTGATGGCGCGAGATGACACCTGGAGCTCTGTGAAGGGGAAATGTTTCTCTTCTGCCGCTGATGGCTGCGTGTCAGTGGGGACGTCCCATGTCTGCTGTGGAGGCTTCAACATAGCGTCCCATGGAGGAAGGCAGGTTTTTAGCTGCTGTGTGTTTGGAGCTAGGTGGGGATGCTGCACATCCTGAACAACTGCATGGGCAAAGCTGGGGCCAGTCTGTACCATGGGCAGCAGGCACTTGTGCAAGTGTCTACTGAGTTGATTAAGGTGACTTTTCAATGTTTGTATGGAAATTGTTAGAGAAACATGGTTGAGGGAACCCCACGAAGCACCATGTGGCAGACTCTGCTGACCCCATCCCAGCCCCATTTATCCCCCCAGCTCAGAGGACATCCCTTCTCCCTCTCACTGCAGCCTCTGGTTGCTTCTGGGTCCCTGGGCAAAGGTCCTTTTTCTCTATCAGATCCTTAGCAGCAGTAATAAGCAAAAAATGGGAAATCCTTGGTTAGACAATGGACACTTCGGGCACCAAGCTATTTAGACTTGTCTCACTGTTGCATATCCTTTTTTCTTTTCCATTTCATGAAAAGATTGCATACAAGGAGGACTCGGCAAAACAGCAAGGAATTGAGCGCACCTACTCGCGAGTCATCAATAGAGCCAGCTCGTCTGTGCCAGCAGCAACCACCCCGGCAAATCCTGATGCTTGACTGCGACATGGGAACACACAGCCTTGGGAAGAACTGGGGTGGCTGGAGGATTTTTTTTGTTGCTTGGTTGGGCTTTTTACCTTTTAGATTAATAGTATTGAAAATTAATTTGATCACGGACAATGCCAGGAAAAGGATTTGTGGGTTATGATCTTAATTTATTGGAAGTCTTCGCAGTGTTATTTTTTAAAACTGTAAGCTTGATATTTTTTTATTATTTTTTTCCCTGCCCCAATATTTGCACATTCCCCATCTCTTTTTTTTTTTTTTTTTGTTGTTGTCGATTTTTGGTTTTGAGCAGCCTTTATAAAGCCAGGCTGATTATGAAATTCCCATTGAACAGATAGGTACACAGCAAACCCTAAGTTTGCTATAAATTATAATATATCTAATACTAAGTCCTACTATAAAATATTTTAAAGGTCAGAGTGGATGTTTTATAACATTTAAGTATATTGCAATTGTAAATAGAAGATGTGTAAAATATGTCATTTTTACAAAATTTAAAAAATATCTTTTTAGTTAATTATGACAGTACTAAGAACATGGATAACATTTCAGTTACCATTATATTAAAATATTTGTGTATGTGTATAAAAGCGTCCACAAAATTTACTCTTTGGAGGTCTGTGCATTGGTTCATGAGCAGTGGAGATCAGGATGTCCCCTGCATCCTGGCTGTCTGTTGTGTTGTGGCTGCTGATAGGGACGTTTGTGACCCATCTGCAGAAAAAGCCTTCAGATCCTCTCCTTGGCCCCAGGCTGAGGCCACCCTCGGAAACAGGGGCTCAGTGTAGTCCTCCTGCTTGAGGCCACAGAAGCTCTGCTCTTCCCTTGAAGTTCATAGTCCCAGATTTTGCCTGGGCGCCCTTGAAAAACTGTGTGCCTCTAGTGAGTTGTTTGTTTTGGTCTTTGCACCATGTTGGGAGGAGGTGGAGCAGTTGTGCCAGCTCTCGTGAGCTCCTTTTCACCTCAGTGCTCCCATGCTGCTTCATGTTCATTCCTTTGCCTATAGAAAAACCCTGCTTTCAGGGGTCCCTGCACCTTGTGAGCATATGTTAGGATCCATCTCTTCTATGCATGCAGTTCCCACAATTCCATTGAGCTGTGGCTAATTTTCCCTGGAGAAACCCTAGTGATTGCCCTGAGGCCTCCACAGGTTCACGAGTGTTTGTTCAGGTCAGAGGCCAGCGCTGTGTCTTGCTACATGGGAAGGCCAGGAGGGTTGTTCCAGTGTGTTGCCTCCTTCTGCCCTACTGTCTCCTCTCCCTGTATCCCTTCCCTAGTGCATCACACCTCCAGTTCACAGCTGGTGAATCTCCACTCAAGTTGTACCCTTGTTGTAGCAGGTAGAAGTTACCTGCTTGTTTGTATATATGGGAGGAACCAGTCATCAGTGGCGACAGCAGGAACCCACAGCAGAGAGGAGGTAAGTCGGAGCACTGAGCTCTCTTGTCCCTTGGCTTATTGGCCTCACTGGACCCATTTTGCCTTTACCATGATTTATGTTCATGGAGGAGTACTTCAGAAGCCACCAAGGTGATCTGGAGGCAGCCTGTTTCTAATTAACGTTTACAAGAATTAACTAAATCTGTTGGGCATCTTTGGGAATAGCTAGGTTGCAAAAGCAGGGTTTGCACTGAGGGAATGTTGCAAGCTGAGACCAGGCTGGTCTGAAGCCAAGCTGTGGTCTGTAAAGCAGAGGTAAGGAGATCCCTGGACTATTTTCTCAATACCTTGCACAGAAAATGAGTTTGAAAAGTCTAATGGTTGTTGGGTTTGGCTTGTTTTACACCACCAGTTCTGCAGCCTCCTGTGGGGATGTGAAGATCCAACCAGGGCTCTGGCTGTTACCTTATTTCTGATGCAGGAGAAGCTCACTTTTTTACACAGAAAGGGTTATTAAGCATTGGGATGAACTGCCCAGGGAAGTGGTTGAGGCACCATCCCTGGAGGTATTTAAAAGACGTAGTGCTTAGTGACATAGCACAGACGTATTGCTCAGTGACATGGTTTAGAGATAGGTTGTTGTTTTTTATCAGTTAGGTTGATGGTTGGACTAGATGATCTCAAAGGTCCCTTCCACCTGGACAATTCTATGATTCTACAATTCAGGCTTGAGTAGCTGGGTCCTTACTCCAAATGGCTCTTCCTCCCCTGCTGTGTTCAAGCACTTTCAACATAATGCCACGAAAGCAATTAGCGAATATTAGCTTTGAATCAGAGCTGCAACCAGGAGAGAAATGGGAGCATTAAACCATGGATTATCCCAGCGTTTGAGGGGAGAGAATGAGACAAATGCAGAAGACGTGCGAGGCTGTAGGATTATGACACAGTTGACCCTTCAGCACCATAAAATTCAGTGACCAAAACTGCAGAAATTAGATGTGTCAGTACAGAATCCCCCATCCACCCCCATCCATGGGATGTGAAACTCTCACAGAACTGAGGGGTGTCGCAAAGGCTCGTGCCTGATGAGCACTGCGTGCCACAGAGCAGGACTCTTTTCATACAATCACTGCTTTTCAAACTCAGTATTGCATGAAGTCTACACCAATTTTTTTTCTGCCAAAAGCTCTACTCTGACACTCCTTTTGTCTAAGGCAACCACAGGAACGTGGTTGGCTGCTCTCAGAGCTGAGATTCTCTCCAGTAAACTATTTCACAGTGTATTAACAGCTGGGCTTATTTTTCAATCACTTTGGAAAGTGCTTTTCTGGATTGGCTTTATTCCATGTATTAGGACAATTTTAAAATAACCACACAACGAAATTCCATTTCTTTTTTTATTTCCTGCTCAAGGCAGGTGAAACACACGGGGAAGAGCAGTTTGGAGAGGGAGACAAGTACAAGAGCAAACAGACTTTCCCGCTGCTGGCATTCGTAGGCTTTATTCTCACTGCAGGCAGGGCAGGGCCTCAGTGGCCTGAGCACAGAGGTCCCAGGGGACCAGGCAAAGGTGGCTGCGGGAAATGTTGCAGTCAAAATTTTTGTTAGATGCACGGTTTAAAGAAAAGAAGTGAAGATGGATGGGGAAAACAGCTGCCAGAACTTCTTCACGTCTTTATCTGAGTTCTTGATAACGTGTGGGATTGCATGGGTGTTTACAGATGAAACTTTGAGAAGGAATTTTTTAGGCTGTGAGCAAGGTAATAAGTAATAGGGAAAAAAAAAAAAAGGATATATGCAAGTGCTAGATTTAGGGCTATTGTTGATATCCTTGCGGATGCTCGGCATGTTCAACTCTCACTTTCAGATTACTTGCACAAGAGGAAAAATCTACGTTTTTCTGCATTATATCCCTCATGGCAACTAGTTCTACATAAGAAGACTTCTAAGCATGGGCTAAGGTGCTGTGGCACCAGAGAGGACTATTGCAAGGCGGCCGGTGCCAGAGGAGAGGCAGGGAGCAGAGAGGGGCAGGTTTGAGGCAACATGATGTGGGGAGGTAGGGGGGTGGGGTGTGATGCTGAGAGTGAAGCTGAGCACTGGGAGGCTTTTATCTGCCCCCTACTGCCATAGATAGGCAAAGCTGGTGAAAGATTCCTTTCATCTGAGGAAGGAGATCTTCCTGCGCCAGCCTCAAATCTGCTTTAAAAACTTTTTAGAGTGCAAAAGAAATAATTTATGCTTGTTACTGAGTGGAAGCTATCCCAACACCCCAAAAGGGGTTAAGTGTTTATACATATTTTATGTTTAATCACATCTTTAGTGACACCCAACCACAACTGAAGTCTTAAATTTCAATTAGAGGGAGATGTATTAAATGATTAATAGGAATCATTCCTTACAGGGTAATTATATCTTAACATTCACTGGAGAAATGTTACATTGGTAACGTAATGTTGGTCTGAATGGGGATGATTTTTTTCTTTTTTTTTTTTTTTTTTTTTTTGGCTAGTATTCAAATGAGAAACAGGAAGATGATCTGTACCATTCATACTGCAGATGTGCTGCCCTTGTGCTGCCCAGCCATGGCCCTGGATCTGGCAAAAAGTGAAATTACATCCATGCCTGACGTTGAACATCGATTTTTGGATCTCAATATGAAAAATGTTGTCCTACGTGTGCTGAGAAGCATCAGGCTGCATGTATCTGTTCCTTCAGTTTGGAATGTTTTGGACTACTCAGTATTCCAGCTGTAACTAATATGGGAGGGTGAATTTTCAAGGCAGGTGATCTGTCAAGGATATCTGAAAAGTATCCTTGCTATGGATTTGAATGCATTTACTAATTTTAACAAGTTTATTATGCATATGAAAGATTTTTCTCATAATATTTAGATTATCTCAAAAATGATCAGTGTTATGCATTCACAACAAGCAAATTAAAGCCATGAAGTGAATTTTCAACCTAGGCAGTTAAAATCAAAGGACATTAAAATCAAATATAAAATGAGAAGAGAGATGTGGGATTTAAAAAATAGCACCCAAAAACTGTGGAAAAAGAAAGAAAAGACCACAAAAAAACCCAAAACCAACCTAGAATGCTTTCCTCATTTAAGAGAATTGCATTGAGACAAATAATATTAATCTAAAAGGTAAGGAATTGCCAAGCCCATATAGAACTTTGACCATGGCAAGAAAGGGACCTTCAGCTTCACCATCGCAGTATCCCCTCTGTTTGGCATGAGCTGCTCAAGCAGGAGCCGCTCGACGCGGCCACACGTCTCCTGCTCCTCCTGTCCTCATTGTGGCTGTGACATGGAGCAAGCAGAGTTTCTCCTCCAGCTCCACTCCTTGCAGTGAAGGGCTGCTGAAGGACCTGAGGTGGCCACAGCAGAAGGCAGATGAGCTGCTGCTGCCTCTCCTGGGGCAGCTGCTACATGGAGGGGTGTGCAGTGAGCAGCTGACTGGTGGCCCTTGGCTACTGGGTGTCAGGCACACTCTGAGCACCAGTTTGGAAGCACAAAGGGCTGCCTGGCCATGTAGCATCTCTGCACTTTGTAGGGATTAGTGGTCTGGTTGTCTTGTGCGTTTCTACATGTTACTTCCTCAAACCCACTTTGACACAGAAGCTGGAAACGCTGCTGACAGTAGCAATTAAAGCAATCATCATTGCAGCAGAAACTAGTGAGCAAACAGAAGGCTTGGAAGCACCAGGAGCTATGGAAGCTCAGTGCTCTTGGAAGTGCCTGCGTGAGTGGGCAGCAGGTGGAGCCGGGATCTCCCACTATCCCTGCAATAAACCTCTGGAGCCTCACCAGTGAAACCTTGCTGCCATGAGACAGAAAGGGACAGCAAGAGCCCGCAAGCTGAGAGCCAACTGAGACAAAACAGGGTCATCAGAAATCTGATGTTCTTGACTATTATTCCTTTTTTTTTTTTTGTTAATTTGTTTGGGTTTTTTTTGTTTTTGTGGTGACACCAAGTACATACATCCTGGCAAGAAAGGCCACAGCCCCCACTCCAGTAATCACATGCTGGGCAACAGCAGTGAGAAAACCCACTTGCCAGTCTTTCAGGCTCAAAAATTGCTGTGGGTCAGCTTGTCTGCAGGAGAACACTATCCCTGGGTGAGATATCTGCTGGGAATGGCAGGTTTGACTGCACAGAACAGAAAGAACATGGCTCCTGAGAGAGATCAAAGCTTGAATGCAGATGTAAAGATGCCCAAAGTTAAGGATGGTGGGTCTGTGCTTCCCAGAAATCAGCTGTGCAGGAGCAGTCCAGTTTCCAAGCTTGGTATCTTCCAAGGCTGGGGCACTCAGATCATCAGGCCACGGGGTCATTAGCTCCTGCCTCATTATAAACCTCCTGTAGTGACAATTCACACAACTCTGCTCCTGCTGCCTCCTCCAGAGCTGGAGCAAATCTCTCCTGTGCTTCAAACAACTAATCCATCTTACTGGAAAACACAACTGAAATTATTTGCCGATTCAAACTAAACAGAATAAGTAATTTTAGTTGGGAAGAGCAGAGAAAACTTTGGGAAAGCCCAAACTGATGCTTTCCTTTCAAAATGACTCAAATCAGGGATGTTGTGGGCTTTGCTCTGAATGAGGCTGGTCCCTCTGGCCATGCCCCACCTGGGCACACCAGCTCCTGGCCCTGACGGTGGTGCTTACCCCAGCTGCTAAAACTCCTCTTCCCAGTCCATGCAGCATTATGTACATCAGAAGGAAAGCAGGCACTCAAAACCATTGCTGGAGCAGGGGCTGTGAGAGGACACGTGGATTGGGTGGTGATCCAGGCAGCTGCCATGGCAGGGTGGCCTTGTGGCCAGCGGCAGAGCACATGGACCCCAGCCTGGGTACCTGCAGCTCTCCCACAGGCAGGGACCTCCAACACTTTTTTGGTTTTTTGTCTACAGGCAGCAGCTCTGGGCAGCCGTCTGCTTGCAGGGCAGCTTGGGGAGGAAATGAGAACGTTATTATTCTTTTCAGAAGAAGTCCAGCACAGTTCCTTGGTGAAATATTAGCTATGGAAAATAAGTAACTTTCCTACCTCCCAGGCACATGTTGGAGCATTTGGATATGGAAAAAATACAAAGCACTGAAACCAGCATGGTTAGGGGAAGGTGGTTGCAATGTCCAGATTATCAGGCCGAAAGAGCATGATTAAGGCGGAATGGGGAAAAAAGCTCATCTGGGAGAGCCTCCGTTGCTTGCAGGTTGTATGTCTCTTACACACATAGCCTTGAGATGAAAAAATATTGGCACCCAAGCCATTCTGGCTCACAGCACTGCAGGAGGAGGTGCTGCTGCCCCTGTGGGAAAGTTGTGCCAAACAGAGATTTGGGATCAATCCTGTCCCATGCCCTCAGGAGCATCCCTGAGGCCCACTGTGGTGGGTTTTAGAGTAATGAGTGTCCTTCAGGCCAGGAGTCACAGTTTGCGTAGGGGGAGTGTGTGTGGTTGCTTGTAAAACTTCATTAAAGCATCCAGCTCTGGATTCCTCAGCACAGGAAAGACATGGACCTATCGGAGTAGGTCCAGAGAAGGGCTGGAGTACCTCTGCTGTGAGGACAGTCGGGGTTGTTCAGCCTGGGGAAGAGAAGGCTTCAGGGAGACTTTATAGGCCTTTTCAATACTTAAAAGGGGTTGTTGCAATAGGACGAGAGGTGGTGGTTTTAAACTTAAAGAGGGAAGATTTAGACTCGCTATAAGGAAGACTTTTTTCACAATGAGGGTGCTGAAACACTGGCACAGGCTGCCCAGAGAGGTGGCAGATGCCCCATCCCTGGAAACGTTCAAGGTCAGGTTGAACAGGGCTTGAGCAACCTGATCTAGTTGAAGATGTCCCTGCTCATTGCAGGGTGCTGGACTAGATGACCTTTACAAGTCCCCTCCAACCCCAACTCTTCTGGGATTAAGTTGACATTATACAGGTATTTCTGAAAAAACCTCATGAATGCAAAACTGCAATTGTAATTGCTGGCTTATGTGTCCGGGTTGTTGAGGTTCTTCATGCAGCTTTTAATTACTCATTAAAGCAAGTATCTTGGATGTTTTTAGTACGAACATCTCCCCATGAACAGTAGCAAAAAAAATGCACATTTCCCTTTCTTCTGATTAATTGCCTGCCAGCTCTATAGAAGATGTGTTTTCTGTGTGCCTTTCTATGCTGTGCTCCTGTAGGCTGTTTCAGTGAGCGATAATCATTCGTTTTTGCTGGAGAGCAGCTGCGAGTGTGTTACTTGCCCACTAAGGGGTGTTACTTGTCCTGCAATATGTTTTTGTGACCTGCAAATGCCACGTGGTGTTCGCTATAGTTCCGAGTCACATTTTGGATGCATTTGCTTAAGTTGCATGTGGTATGATATCTTACAGCTACATAGATTCAAATATCCTCATATACATTTTATATGGTATGCTTTGTTTGAGAAAAGAAAAGAGATTAAGAAATAATAATTATTTTGAATTTTAGGATAGATTTTCTGCCTGGAGCTGCTGTGTAATCATTAGACTATCTCCCACGAGTGATGACTTGTTTTAATTTGAAAGCTATCACAAGCTCTGTGCAGGTAACTATGCATGCTCCTAGTTACAAAAGTCTCCAGCTGAGCATATAGATTTTCTTGCATGAGGCATGATTTTGTACTCTGTAGCATATGTTGTGCTTGCAGGGAACTGGCATAAAGCAGCATAACCCTGATTATACCAGACTAGCTTGAGCATCCATTTAAAGGGAGAGTGGCCCTGAGGCTTAGAAGTGCAACGTGGGGGCCTGAAGTGCTCTCTGAAAAGTCTGAAGTATTTCTATAGCCTTGTGTCCCTGCCAGCCCAGTCCAAAACCATCACCAAGGTTTTTGGATGTGACTCATGTATCTTGTATTTCTATTTCCCACGTTCAGGACAAGCCTGTTTTTTTTGAAAGCATTGAGCATCCCCTGCTGGAAATCAGCCCCCTTTCTGAAACCTCAAATGCTGAAAATCAAAGTGACACTAATAAGATTATTGGGCTGTGCACAGCAAGCCAGAGGTTCAGTGTTGTTGCACAGGTTCTTGGCTCCCCACAGTGAGGAGGGTGCAAGCAGGGGTTCCTGCTGGTGGGGCTGGTGTGGGATTTTCTGCGGGAGTGGGGAGGTTTAAGGCACAGACAAGCAAATGGTCCTGCAAAAGAAAAAGGATGCTTAATGGGCATTAAAAAGTTAAACTACTACCTGTTAAATAGGCTAATCAATTTTATTTGTGCTATTGTTACCTAATTCGATTATGAAACCTGAGAATGCTTTAAACATTAACTGATTTTTGCTGTTTTGTTTTCTTTTGTGGAGATTGTTCAGCTTGCTGCCCCCTACAACTGCCTCACTGCACCTGGCATGAGCAAAAGTCACTGCTCAGACATGGTTAAAAGGGAGTGTTTAATTAGTCATGAGTGTAAGGCAAGATTTCATCCAAGCATAGAAAGCAGCCAGCTTTATATTCTCTCACGCCCTGCTACACATGAGGCTGGTGAATGTTTCCATGGGTTCTTCCCTCCCTGCTCTCCCCACTTCCTCTCCAAATACTACTGGTCATGTCCATGCCCTGAAGGCATCGGCTGTCCCTGTGTCCCCCTCCCACTGGGTTCACTGCCCCGCTGCTTCTCCCCACCTCGATGTGACGGGAAGAGCGCTGATGCAGACAGCAGTCACCTTCTCCTGCTCTTCCTGCCCATCCGCTGGGTAATTGTCATTCTGACAGAGAGCCACTGCCCAAGCACTCGCAGCAAAACAGCTTTTTCCAGAAGTGATATGTGTCAGCTCCTGGTCACGGTCTGGTGAGATGCAGGTGGCCGGGAAGGCGGCTCCCGGGTAGGGTGGTGGGGCTGGCTGCAGCCCAGACAGGGCACTCACCCTTGGCTAGTGCAGCTTTACAGGTGCTGCTGCCGTGCCTCTGCCCAGCTGTGTGTGCAAGGGCACCCTCTAAGCCTTTCTACGTGGGTGAAAAGGGGGATTTCCTTCACAGCATGGGTGGGTTCTGGTTCTGTGGAAATCCTGAAGCAGGGAGTGCTGCCTGCTGGCACAGTAGCACTGGCACCCCAACTCGCACAGGTGACCCAGCATCGGCGTGCCGTGGCATTGTCTTCAGAAGGGGCTTAGGAACAGCAGAATTCAATTGTGCAATAGCTTGGAGCTGAAATTCACACTTTTCAGAATAAGTACAGAAAATTTTCAACATTTGTTGTTGTTGGAACGTACCAAAATGGTCCTCTGGGTTCCTCTGCTCAGATATTCCTCTGTGGTTTTTTTCTCTCTCTAACCTTCAGGAGAGCAAGAAAGCAGATGTGGCAAGTGAGACAGCTACTGCCATTGCTGAACAGCTTCTCTAGCCATGCAGGTGTCATTTTTTGCTGAAATTTTTCACAATATGCCTTCTCTGTTCACAGCGAGCCCCTTCCCCAGGGATCCCTTGCACAAATATCTCATGTCACTCTGCTGGGCAGGGGCAAGGAGCTACAGAATATCAAGTAGTAGCAGGATAAAGAGCCGAGCTCCTCCCGCTTTTGGATGAAGCTGCTCCACAAGGCTTCTGCGTTTTGTTCGCGTGTTTTCTGTTGCAGTGCTACTTGGTATGCAGTTCGTACAGCCCTCTGAAACACAGCCCCCTGAAACAGGGATTGCTGCGGGGCTGCTGCCAGACACCCCGCCTCTGTGGTCGGGGATTTTTCTTGATGAAAAGGTTTGGATGGGGCTGAAGGTGAATGAAACTTGACTCAATTCAGTGTCCTACAAAGCACAACTTGCCAAAGCAGCTCAGGTGTAAGAAGCTCTGTTCTTTCTGTTAAATGGCTTTAAGTTAAAGTATTTCAGAGTTACAATCAGACAGCTATAGTTTTTGTCAGAGAAGTAGGAGGGTACCCTGGTCGGCCAAAATCTACAGCCTAATAGTGTGCCATGGTGACCAGGCACCAAGCCTGTGTCCCACCTGTGGAGCAGCAGCACAGGCATGTGTCTTGGACCCCACCAAATTTACGAATACGAGGTTGTGTGCATGGGGCTCTGTTTCTTTATGGGGGCACGCTGACCCACCCCAGCCAGCAAATGTACCTCTGTCAGGATTCTGTTGCCCAAAACTCCTGACTCGCCTCCTCCCCCAGCCCATCACGGCAGCAGGAGCAGCAGGACAAGGTTACGAGACAAACGCCGTTTCCTCAGAAGTCTCTGGTGCAATGAAAGGTCTGTGCCCGCTCTGGTCTAGTTAGAGCGGTGTGTGGGATCAGAGGAGCAGGTGTCTTCAGTTGCAGCCAGGGTAAGCTAATTGCTGAGCTGGCAAGCATCCCCTGCCCATCCCAACCTGCCAGCTGCAGGATCAGCAGTGATAGTGTAATTGCACACACACAAGTGCTACCGCTGCCCCAGTGCCCGATTCACTTGCTGGAGGAACAGAAACACAAACTTGGTATCAATGCCAGAGGGTTGCTGCTATGTCTTAAATCCTTGGGGACTCCAAAATGGAGGGGATTTGTATTTTGTTTCCCGCAGTTCTGCTCATCACACCTTGTCCCCAGCACGAGGCACCTGTGCTGTTGTTTAAGCCTGGGTCCAAGGCCATTTCTGAGCACAGCTTTCCCCACTCCTTCCCATTTGTACATTATTATGTCCTCAGCAACATGAACCTCTCTGGAGGGGAGGAAAAAACTCGGCATAAGCTGATGCTTCCTGCTAGTGCAATCCAGATGGGCTGGAGAGAGGGGAACCGTGACCCACCAGGAGCTTTGCTGAGATTAATGCAGGTCCAGCCCAGACTGCTGCCCACCCCTCAGCGGGCAGGGGAAGCACAGCAGGGCTGACGTGCCCTTCCCCTTGCACTGTGATCACATGAGAGATCATGGATGCTGTGGATAGCCCTCCTTGGACATCCTCTTGTAAAAATATAACCACGTCATATCTTATTTTGATTATCTCACAACAGCTTTACTTCCTTCCACCCGCCTCCAGCAGCAAAGCAGAGAAGGTCATGTGGCTGACAGGTTCTTATTTTCTCAGCTATTCCTGAGTCACTGATGAGCTGGTGGCAAGTGTTTGAATGGTTTCAAAGTAAAAGGTATGTGAAATTATTTTCCTGCTGGCTTTCTGGCATTCTCAGTTTTATATTTTCAAGTAAGTTAGACGGGGAGGGGGGGGAATATTCTGCAGGTTTAAGCATTTTATTGGCAGCAGAAAGATCACTCTAGGGACTAGGTGATGAGAGCAGTACAGAGGATTGTGTTCCCCTTTCTAATGCAAGATTCATGCCTGGTCTGTCTCTCCTTACACTGATGGATATTGGGGCAGGTGTTCCACTCCCGCAAAGCCTCCCAGAGTGCCCAGAAAGGGGCAGTGGGCTCTGTTCCGGCCTTTCTGGAGAGTTCTAGTTTACCTGCTTGTCCCTCTCAGCTGTTGTTAATAACGGGGGTCTTGCACTAAATCAGCTTTCATTTGGAAATTTAATTTTCCTTTGAGAAATTACTAATTCTTTCCCAGCTGCAAAGAGTGAAAATGAATAATTCACCCAGTGTTAAGGGAGAGATGGATTGCTGCCCAGCAAAGGGTGATTGCTCCCTCTGTGCCATGGAGGTGATCGCTGGCCTTTTTGGATAAACCAAAGGAAATGGGCTCCAGATGGATTCTTCCTCCCTGGTCCGTTTGGAGAAATGCAAAGCCCAAGGTAAGCCGGGGGCAGGAGAGTTTTCCGATGACACAGCGATATTGTGTTGACAGTGATTTGTGCCGCATGTAAAAAGCCCAGCTCTGCTCTGAAATGCGAGACCCTGAATCAATAAATCATGGGCCCTCTCTTAGGCACTTGACAGCTCTGTCCAGCCCTCCCGGTGGTGGGAGCTGGCCCGAGCCCTGCGTGCAGGGAGGGACTCCTATTGTCAGGAGGAATTTAAGGGCAGGGTCTGCCCACTGCCAGCTGAGGAGCTTCTCTGCAGGGCAGGCACTTTACAGGGTGAGAGGGGAGCCTTGCTGTGTGGTGCAGGACCATGGAGGGAAACATGCACCTCCTCCAGGTCATCCGCAAGATGCGATCCCAAATCAACAAGCTGGAGAGGGAAAACAGGGCCCTGAGAGGAGAGCTGCAGGTCTGCAGGCAGAGCGTGGTGCCGTCAGAGAGAGAAGCAGCAAGAGGAGGTGGAAATGGCAATGTGAAGAGCCTGACTGATGATGGGGAAGGACCAGCTGGCCCTCCAGCATCCCTGCATGGAAGCATCGTGGCTGGACCTGCACTCACACAAAAGGAGCAGACAGGTACTGAAGAGCCAGGGCAGCCCATGATGGATCTCCCTAGCTGTGGGGAACGGGAGACAAGCCACTAGCTGTCTGCCCAGTTAACTTCATGGAAATTCTCTAGCCTTCTTCAGTGCTCACACCCAAACCCATCGTAACCGGGTGGTTTACTCTGGGATCTTTTTAAGGGGTACACCCATCCCCCATGCTAAGCCCAGTGGAGAGTCTTGCTGGTGCTCAAGCAAAATGTTCAACTTAATTTCTCTTTGTCTAAGTAGAATTTGACATACTGCTTTGAGTTTTAATAGGCATGGACTATCCTGATGGGGTTTTGCCTGTCCCCTCTGTTCCAGACAGAAAGGTGCCATAACCTCTCTTGTCTTGGTAAAAGATGTGAAAAATTCTACTAATAGTAACGAATAGTGATGGGTTGCATACATCACACCAGATATGCAATTTCTTTTTGCAGATGATGCAGTTGGATTAGGCTGAAGGAGAGAGGGGACAAAATGGAAATATTTCTCAGTTACCAATTTCTGTTTGGGACTTCTGGAGGATTTAATGAAGCAGGAATTAGAACAAAGCATTGCTTTGTGAGTAGTAGTTATCTAGAACCAGATGTGGTTATTGGCAGGGCCAGGCTGTTGGGTATTGTACATGTCTGAGGCCTGTCACCTCCTGGTCTGGTGTCTGTCACATCCAGTCCACTGGAAAACTGCTTCATTAATGCAACTTCTTGGCATTAGTATGGTGTGTGCTTATAAATTGCAGCTGCTGTTACAGTCCATGGGCTTCACAGGTCCTGTGGCCATCCTAGCCTCAGCTGTGAACCAGCCTCCTGGAGAGGTCTGGGCTGTAAAGAAATGCCCCCACAGATTTTGACAGAGATAATTCTATGAAAACTAACAAGATGGGAGGCTGAGCAGTACTAATGGCTTTAAGTGAAGCAATGAATAATGCCTGCTGCCAAGCTCACTGTGCCCAGTGGACTTAAACTGGGGCTGCTAGTGGCTATGGAAGTCATCACCTTGGGAATGTCTGACTGGTCTTTCGGCAAGCATGAAAGATGTGCAGAGTGCTCTCCAACCTTGTGGCTTTTCCTCTCTAGCTGCCTTCTAGTGCAAAGGGTGGGATCCAAAGGGGCTGTTTGGCCTCCTCTGCCTTTTGGCTTCCCCACATCCACAACTTTTTTTTTTGAGCCAAAAGAAAGCGATAAACAATACATGGGGGTTACCTGAATTGTCATTATTACTGTTGTTTCTAGCTCTGATTTTATCTCTGCCACTCAGATACCACTATGACAGTGCGGCGCTACTCCACCACTTTGCCAGTGCTTGCTTCTTCTGGTGTGAGGTCCCACAAGGGGCCCCCAAGCAATGGGCTCCCAGAGGCACCGGGCAGTGCCCAGCTGCCAGCCCCTCCTGCCACAACACAGCTCAGCAGCGGAGAGAAGGGGCTTGGAAAAACACTGGCCAACTGCCACCCCAGCAAAATGAAGCTGTTTCAGGAGCGTGTCTACAAGTGCAGGTGGGGGTTCAATTTGCCTTCATGCTATCAGCTGCTTGGGCTAGTGCTGGTTTCAGCTAGTAATTAATACATGTGGGTATTTCTTTGGGTTTTAGTACATTATCAGCAAAATTGAATGTACCCCGCCGTTGAGCAGATGTGAAAAATGTCCTGCTCCTCCTTGCAATGTGTGAAGATTGTCAGTGTTAGCAGTTTAAATCTACTATAGAAAGGAGAGGCTGAGGGAAGAGTGAAGCGGTTTGAAATCTTTTCCCCCTTGAAGTCAGGCAGGGTTTTGCAGATTGACAAGCTAAGCTTGAAAGGGCTTTTTAAACTTTGACCAAAAAAGCATGGAGAGATCGAGGAGCTCTGAACTATGCTTTTGAAAGTGTGATTAATATGGCCTGTGGATTTATATGTATTGTGTCATCTTTCCCCTGCAATTGAAGCATTACCAGTTAGTGCTTTCAGCCTTGAGAAAAGTATTTTCAGGACAGGTTCCAAATTAGGTGAAATGGCTGCTGGACAAACCCTGAGTGTCTCTGGTCTCTGATGAGAAACTTTCCAACACAGCAACTACCTAAGGTAGAAGCACCAGTAATGAAACTGTGATATACGATAGCCCTCATCACCTCCTGGTGCTGATATACACCCTGGAATCCATTTAGATTGCTGGGTTTAGCGCTGGTCATGCTATGCTGAGAAGAAAAAAAGAGTCCAAATGTCCTCAAAGTGGGTGTGTTTGAACATGGGGAAGCCAGTGGGTCTGCCTGCCCACGTGTGTCCCGGGACAGGATTCCCACAGCCTCTGCTTGGGGGCTGCAGGGCTGGAATGACTTATGTCACCTGCAGTGATGTGCCTGTCCCCATGGCACATCATGTCAGCTCTCATCCCGTGACACCCTCACACGTCCCCACATCCCCAGAGCAGAGCAGTACCCAGCCCTCCGCCATCGCCGTGCAAACCCAGCCAGCAACCCCACTCCTTGCTGAGGGCAACAAGGTCAAGTTCTCACAGGCACCTACGCCTTATTGTAAGGACGTTTGAGGGTCAGAAGTTTTACAGCATTTAAAGACCTAAATTCAGGCCCTGGCTGGGAACTGGTATCTTTTTCAAAAGAACCCTGACCCTGTAACTCTGGATTGCAGCATATGCACTGCTGTGTTCAGGGAAATAAGACTCAGTGCACGTGAATGCTTGTGAGAGGTTTGCCCTGAAGCCACCTGATGTGGAAGCTTGTGTGTGTGTGTATGTGTTAGGCAACTGTGTTAGGAAACACGGGATCAGTCTGGGGGCAGGGACAGCAATGACAAATGCTGCTGCTTTCTCATACGGGGAACGGCGGTTTTCAAAGCAGTCAAAATAGCAGTGTAGACCAATTACAACTAATGCCTCGGGACCTACAGGTTTAAGAGCACCGGTTACCCAGCAGCGACAGGAACAGTGCTTATTATTTTATTGTTATCTTTAGAACTGCCTTGTCAGCTCTGAACAACAGTGAGTGTGGCACCAAGCCTCATGTCCACCCAGTGTTGCTGCTTTAGGAGAAGAAAGGGCTGTGGAAAGGCTTTTCACCTACCCCCCTCTACAGACCGGGTCATATCCTGAAGCTTTGTGTTTCATTTATGAAAAAAAAATTAATATATTTTCTGGTCAAAATAGTGGATGTTTCTCTTATATACACAAAGGTCTAACACAGACAGAAATCTCAGCTTTGAACTAGTAGGATAATTTGTGTCAATGAGTTCAGCAAGCTAATTAAGCTTAATTTTTCCAGCGATCACATTTTCCCTTCCCAGCATGCTGAGCCATGACAGGTTTTTCTCTTCTTTGTTTATTGTATTCTCACATTTTGTTCCAAAGCTATAATCCTGTATGTGATGTTGAATATTTCTGCTTTAAAATTAACTCTTTAGAGGTGCAGTTGCAGCCAAGTAATAAAATGGCAGCACTGCTAACAAATCCTAATTTGCATGTCTATGACATTTTCATTCATATATGTTAAAGCATTACATATACCATAATTCCCACTTTTTTTTGGTAAATAAAAAATTCTAAATGTTTTAATGCACTAGGCAAGATAAGAGAGGCTGGGAGTTGTTTACAGGAATATTATAGGAAAATTACAAAATGAACAAGGCACATTTAGTACAAATGTCAGCACTGGGGTGTTCAGGCTTGATAATTTTATCTTCCAGTGGGACAGATGTAACTGGCAGGTGAGAGGGGGCAAGGAAATTGCAGAGGCCCTCTGCCCTGCAGGACACCCCGCTGTAACCATCAAGAAGTACTTCCATAGTTTCATGATTTTCCTTTCTTGTGTTCCTCAAGTGACAGTGATTGCAGGGGAGAGTCACTGTGAAAACCAAAGCTCTGCAAAACCCAGTCCTCTTACTGGCCAACCAACCAATTTCAGGGCACACAAAGGAGCGTGTCCCTCTGCTTTCACAGTCAGTGCAATTTCTCAAAAGCCCACTCACGGCTTGGAAACCACTGTTCTCACACCTGCTTGCAGAGCTGGCTGATGACACACGCACACATAAAGCCACTGAAGGACCCCCTGGGTACATGTGCACCCTAAGGGTTCTAGAAGGTCAGGTGCTGATAAGGAGCCATAGGATTGATGGAAAAAGGCATATGCTTCCAGCAGAAAAGTAAACTATGCTCAGTCCCTTGAGAAGACCATGTGAGCTTCAATCCAACCAGGCATGAACTCCTGCCTCCATGTAGCATGCAAGCGCTGAAAGAATTTACCTTTTGCTTGCTAGGGCCGTTTTGTTTTCATTTCTTTACATATTTTATACATTTTTAATCCTCATAATGCTTTCTTGTTTTTCTCCAGGAGTAAAGTAAAGGCCGTTAGTTTCCTCTTACCAATGGATATGTTATCATATGCTGAAAATCAAGGTTCTCTCAGAAGCCCACAAATTCAGAGCACCAAACAGTTAACCGCCATCACTGAGAAGGATATGTGAGCTGGTGAATTTTTAAAGGCCCATTGATTCTTGAGATAAATTGGCTGTAAATGATAGCTAGGTGTCAGGTTCCTTTCCTGCAAAACGCTTTGGCAGGGTGCCTGTGGAGAATCACCCAGCCTGTGTTTCGGGTCACTGGCCCGATGTTTAGCAAGGAAATGGAAGCCACGACAAAGCTGACTGGAAGCCTGAACACCATGATGAAACCACATGATAAGCAAAGGCACCTCCACACAGTAGTTTCTGTGCAACGCATCTCAAGGACCCCTCACCTTAGGATTGCTGTAAACAGGATGTGGAAATTGGTTTTGATGGTTTTGTCGCAAACAGTGGAAACCATATCACCGCTTGTGTTTGCCAGTTCCCTTGTCAGAAAGGTATTTGATGCAAATGACAAAATAAGAGCTGTTAAAGAGCCTGTGAGGTTTTCTCTGTATGTGAAACTTTGAAACTTAACAATACTAATACAGCAAAGTTAAATGAATCCATAATGCCCTCTTAACAATACTCTGAATTTCTGCAAAGCGTGGCAATGACTCAGGGAGCACAGGGGAAAATAACGACTAAAATGTGACTGCAAATCTCTTTCTGACATGCTGTGTTCATCCGGTCAGAGAGTAGAGATCACACAAGTCAAAGCAGGAAGAATTTTTAATATCAGAATTTTTTGGGAATGTCTTCTGAACCTGGCTTTGATCAAGAATCATTAGCAGAAATTGAGCAAACGGATGCAAAATAAATGTGGGAGACAACTACAAACCGCTTGCGAAAAATAAATAGTACCTGGTGGCTCTGGTCATATGAGTAAAGATAGTGTCCCGCATGTTTATTTTGATTACAAATATTTATGGACCAAAAATACTGCACCTTATTATTTCTTTATGTACAGGCAGCACTGAATATTGGAAATTGCACAAGAGAGTACATGAACAGTGCATATTTGTACTAGTAACTTCAAAGAAGATTTTCATCTCATTGTCTGTTCTTAAACTCGAGCCTTCAAAAGTGAAAGCAGAGACCTGGTGGAGAAAAATCCCTTCTGGATTATCCATAACGTTGTATAAAAATCTGTGCTCCTTATTTCATTTTGAAATTCACCGTGTTTTGCATATTCAAGTACACTTCTAATATTTTCTCACCAATGAAGTAATAATTTCAATTTCTCTGCTATCTTATTTGTGGGTTTTATTTTCAGCTTGGCTCCATACAGAGTTGTGTTGTAATATCAGAAGTAATGAATTGGTGATTTCCAGCAAATGAGGTTACAGTTTGGAAAGTCTACTGAACAGCTTATTTTAGAAGGCATTTACAAGGAAGTGGTTTGTCAATGTTTTAATCAAAGCTTTATTGTCAGAAACAGGACGTTGCATATGTGTTCAGTTAAGTATCTAAATCCAGTTGCTTTCACTGAGCAAAGTAACAACAAATGACTTTGAAAATCTGGCCCCTAGACCTTTGAGTTTCTCAAGTGCTTTTGAAAATTCATGGTTGAACACCAGATTTAATGGGATTTGGGATCCCATATGCTCTAGACAGCTTTAAAAAAAAAAATCTCAACTCTTAAGTTTTCTAAGTCTCAGCTTCCATGAAGCAGCAATGGGCATGCACTTCTCCCACCCTTTTTGTGTCAATTCAGTATAGACAGGTAACTGACACTAAGACTGTGTATTAGTAAGCAAATGACAGTGTTAGTTGTAGTAGGCCGTCCATTCTGGTGTCACACAAATACATATAGCTTTGTGTATGGTCAAGAAATTAAACTCACTGGACATTTATTATAGGTATAATAGACCTAAACTTTTGTATATTCATAGGGAAAATGAACACAAAAGGCAGAAGGGAAAAGAGGGAAAGCAATCAAAGTAGTCATTGGCAAATGGCTGTCAGTATATTAATGGAAAGATTTATTTGTGAATGATACTTTTTCAGTCTTTAGTAGTTCCCACAGATTTAAGACCATATGATGATGCACAGGCACATTCATATTTAAAAGCAGTTGTGCAGATTTGATCTATCTCTGCATCTCCAAGAGAACCAGATTGTAGCAGAGGCCACAGAGAAACCACTTAGCACATCAGTTTTACCACAGCACAGCATGAAGTCATTTACCATGGAGCACTTACTGGCAATTAAAACATTCCAATATTAAACATTCATAGATTGTTCAGTGTGAAAAGGGCAGGAATAAGCAAAGCAAGTATTAAACTTTGGGCAGAGAGATACAGGCAGCAATTAAGCCATAGTCCTTTTCTTTCGTCTTGCCAAGAGGATCCATACAAGTCCAGAGGAGCCCTGGGCTTCTACATGAAACCACTCTGGGATACACTAAGCCCTAGTCACTGATGGCTGGGCTTGTTGGATTGCTGAGCATTTCCAATTGGAAATCATTCCTTTTGAAGAGATGGTCAGTTGTATTCAGCCACACAAGTGTGGGACTGCAAGAGCAGCTGAGACAGTGAGAGGTCCACTCCTGCATTAGCACTGGCCGCTGAGAAGTGTACACTCCTGCGTTAGGCCTGTGCTTGGGGCTAAGTTGCTTTAAATCTCCATAGCAAATGTCGATAAAGTCAGAGTCCACCACTGCCATTTGTTAAATGACATGTTCTGCATTCCATCAGCATGACTAGTCAAGAGTAGTGAAATGTGTCACTGGGTTGGAGACAAAGAAGTCTTGTCAGAGTTGATTCTCTACTTGGATCAGTGGGATAGTGCCAATTTAACTGGTATTTCACGTTTATGTCATTGTAAGTGAGGGAGAAGTTGGATGTTATCTTTCTTTAGGAAAATCTTTTTAAACCCATGTTCGTAATGCGTAAGTGCAAAACCATGAGCACAGGGCCCATGGGGAGGAGTTACCAAGGATGACGGTAAAATTTAGACATTGTGTGTCTGAGGGTAGCACACAGTCAAATGTTTAAAATCTTGATATCCAACTCAACAATAATAATCCATAGATCCATCTTCAAGCTACAGGAGATCTCACCCTCACCAAAATAATGAGCAGTGCCTAGATAAATAAATCAATCCTGCTGTTCATAAAACTTCATTTGCCCAGAATGGTGCCACTCAGTTATACTGTGGAAAATGCAAATGTTAAAGCGTGTGTCTACATCAGCATTTCAGAGTCAGGAGCACCTTCCTGAGTCAAACCCACTTACTTTGTTTCACACTGTACAGTAGTCTCAAGGCACACGAATGGACTTCTTCTGAACAAAACTAAGTCAGAGGATGTGTTTGTAAGGTGAGGGCTCCACAAACTAACAGGTATTCAGTGAGTGCGACCACACTAGCAAGCCCTCTGAAATATCTACAGTGTGGACAAACAGCACTGCTGGTTTTCACTCTTATACATCCTCCTCTACTGGTCTGCACTCCTGGCTAACGTAGACAGAGCTGTAGAGTGCCTAGACAAGGGAGCTACTGCCTCAGAGATATAAAAAAGAAAATCTAGCAAGGTGAAATTTCATCTTGTTATATTATAGAGAGGAGGAGATGCCTTTCATCAGTCTTACCTCTCTGTCTGGTGTTTAAAGAGCCTCACTCTTGCTGCAGATGCAGAGGTGGAAATGTGATGCTCCAGACTGTAACAGAAGAGTAACATTATCATTTTCTCTAGTGAGTTCTTGCTCAAAGTTCAAAAGGGTCCCATATTTGCATCCCTAGACAACCAATCCATGTCCAAAGGTAATAAGTTGGTGTGCAGGCCACGTCTCCTGCCAAAGTCACCCAGTGCAAGCATGTTCTACTTACTCCAAGATCCATTTATGGGAGCAAGAGCACAATTTATGATGTACTGAATTGTCCACAACCCTTTATATCCATCGTATATTTGCTCCCACATCTTGAACCCCTGATAGCTGAACTTCAGTTTTATTCTGCTATTTCTGATCAGTCATAATCTAAGAATATAGCAGCATGGAACTAATTGAGCTGAAGTCCCTCTGACACCAGGTAAGTGATGTTGATTTTAATGCCATTATCTTCGATGATGTTAACAACATTAATTCCAGCACTGATGGGTTCCTTCTGTAGTCCAGAGACTTTATTTTTGTACAAAAATGAAGAAATAAACCGGCAACTCATCTCAAGGTCTCAAACAGCTGATAGGGCTTGAACAGTCCTTCAGTGTTGTGATGAATTCGATGCTATGTAACTCCACTATGTGTCTCTCCTTCTATGATCATCTAAGTACAGCATGGACGGCTGGTTCAAAGGTCACAGATGGGGTTTTAGTGCTGTGTGCTATAAAGTACACAGAATTTTCTCTTCTGGATGGAAAAATACCGGTTGTATTAGATCTATTCTGTACTTCTATTGCATAATGACTTTACCCAATAAAAGACCCATTAGGAGGTCAAACTGTCATCACAGTTAAAATGTACACCAAACTCTGCTAACCTTACACGGAGAAGTTGTTTGGCTGTGCTGAAGTCAAGACAGATGGTCACTTCAGGGAATGTTTCTTTTATGGCAAGTGCTCATTTGAGTAGGAATATTTCTAGCTGGATGAGTCACTTCTTTCTCAATTTGCTGCATGACATACCAAAAAGTGATTTTTACGTAGGGATATTCGAAGACTGAAAAATAGGTCTTCAAAGCATCTTGTTTTAGTTTCATTCTGCAGTGGGGGAATTATATGGCATGTGTAGATTGATTTTAAAAAAAAAAAATCCTCCATTTTTTTCTTTTGCTGAAACCTGTGATGCAATGTCTTTTTTTTTTTAATTTTTTTTTTACAAAATCATATGGTACTTGATATACAAAATCCGTCCCACAACAGCAAAATGCACAAAATTATAATAAAATTGCTCTGTTTAATGTAAAAAGTAAGAAAATTAGAGTAAAGTGCAAAAATTAGAGCGAACGTTTCTAATCCGGGATTCCTCAGTAGCAGGCTTGACTCTTCCCTGGTTTAGAGGACAAGGACCATCATCTGGATGCTGGTTGCCATGGAGACTCCCATCGCTTTTGGAGTCATAAGTTTTGCCTGAAAGGAAACACTCCTTCAGTGTGAGTTCTTAATGACTGTAGACGTTTCTGTTTGTCAGTACACCATAAACTAGATTAACTACCACGTCTAAGCAGGTGGGAGGGAAGGGAGTAAAATATTTTCTAGTGATCAGTGGCAACATATTTAGTCTGTATAAAATCCACAAAACATGTAAGTAGAATTAGAAGACTTGCTGCATAAGATTAGGCTGTTATGGCATCAAATCCATTATCTATTTTTTGGTATCAGCTACTTCAGAGGATAACAAACTTTGGTTGCAGAATACTGGCAGGGTAATAAATTCTTCTAACCCTTGCAGGAGACTGACTTGAGGACCAACAGGCTGCATATGCAGTGAGGTCTCTCTCTGACGTTAGAGTTGATAAGGGCTTCCCCATAACTACTACTTTTTCTAGGAAAAGTAGTATTGTATTGGGTTGTTTGGGTTTGCATGGCGAGGTTTTGGTACAGGTGTGTACGTGAGCAATTGGAGTGTGCCCATGTGAAGGGCTGCCTACCATTTATCTGTTCTGTTTTCTTGTGCAGAAGGACTCTAGGATTTGACAGCTATGTCAGCTTCTTTCTCCCTAGTGCACAATTAACACCTGGGATTGCTCTGCAGGTGAATTTGTTTGGCCCTAAACAGTGTGCAGGATGGTTAGTTTCACCAACATGGATGTGTTGGCATGATTTTCTTGCTTGAGTAAAACAATCATTATTCAGAAGAGGACTATAACAAAGCTGCAAGATTAAGCCTCAGTCACATCCTAGTTATGTTGTCCTTGCTAGATGGTAACTAAACTACCTCTTAAATCTGCAATTTTTGCTTGATTTCTTCTTTTGAGGCTGTTTTGCGTTTCTGTGGGGCCATCAATATACTTCATTGCAATAGCTGGAGTCTGGTCCTTCTCTAGCTGAGTCTGAATAACTGAAAGAAGTGCAGAAAAGAATATTTAATTGAATTGTATTAATGTTCATTTGTTCAAGGAGGGAAAGATATGTTGACTCTACCTGGCTGATGACAATTTGGTATTGACTCAGTTCTGCCTTCTTGAAAGGACTGAACAGATTCATGGCCAAATTCTAAGCCTTTCATTGGCCTTCCCATTATCTCATTCTCAGTTGCAGTTTTATTTCGGATGAGGAAGTATGTGTGCATTTTCCCTTTGCCTTTTACTTCAATTTCTCCTCTTTCAGTCATCTCAAAATTCTTGTATTTCAGGCATCTAAAATATCAGAAGCAAAAAGACACATGAAATGCTAAGATTAGCAAAAACATCACTGAAGTTTTAGAAGAGCTATTGTAACCTAAGCAATCAAATCACAAGAGTTCAGGAAAAACAATAGTGATCCGTAAACAACTGAGGGTTTGTTTCCACTTGCTGTGCTTTTCAGTTTCACATATACAGCCTGATCAAAAAATCAATGGAACACAGTCAAATACTTCAGTATGGTAAAGGGTTCTTATTGATCAGTAGGTAGAAATTAAGAACTGAAGCATCCAATACAAGTTAAACAGAACTCTCTCCAGTCATTTCATCAGAGAAAGCAATTGGGTTTGTCAAGCACCATTTACTCTTCATAAATCCAGACTGGCTGTTCCCAATTGCCACCTTCATGTGTCCAAAAGTAGCTCCCAGGAGGACTTGATTTTCGCTGGGACTGACATGAAGCTAACCAGCCTATAGTTCTCCAGCTTTCTTCGCTTGCTATGGTGCTGATCTTTATGACCTTTTAAAGACAACAGTCAGCAGTACTGTAACACCACCACCCAGGTCTCTCATTACCCTTGGAGGCATCCCATCTGTCCCCATACAGTTCTATAGACTGAGATTTCTCAAAAGAACCCTGATTTGATCTTCTTCCAACACTGGTACTTCACCTACTCCTTGAACACTGACTGTAGGTGCAGGGACCTTGAGACCTCATCAGTGAAGACTGAGGTACGAGAGTCCTTGAGTAACTCAAGCCTTTATTCAGGGCACTGCCACTAAATCACCTGCCACAGCAGGTCCACACTTCCATTTAGACTTTTTTACTAACATAGCGGAAGCTCCTTTTATTGCCTTTGAACCTTCTTTGCCCATTTCAATGATTGTTGAGCTCTGGCTTTCCTAATGTCATTCCCACGAGCCCAGACAATGGTTTTGTACTCCTCCTTTGTAGCTTGTCTTCACTTCCACTTCTTGCAAACATATTTTATGCACAGATAAAATTCTTGAACGTGTAGTATTTAATTTTTATAAGGAAGTAAATTACTTACTGCATGAACAAGATAGTAGTCTATGCAGTTGCTCCTTAGTAAGGGCAAATAGAAGTATTTTGCCACAAATTGTTGTGCCCAGTCAGAGAGTTTTTAAAGCTTTTATTATGCAGGATGTCAAATTAAATGTTCTGACCATCTTTCTAACCTTTACATCACTCTATTGCTGTTTCCAAATAAGCTATCACAAATATTTTTTCCTACATTTTTCTCTCTAGGATTGAGACTCTCAAACCACTGTGTCCATACACAAGTGCCTTAGAAATAATCAGAATAAGTAAAACGCTTTGGAAGCGGTGATTTTTCTTTATAAATAAGCTGCATAAATCAGTGACTAAAGACAGCATCATCTACACCTGAAAGCTACAGCTGTCAAGGCAATGGGTTTTAGCACGCTTTTTTTAACAGGCAAAGTTTCCATCAGAGTTACTCACTGATAGGCACTGGAGCTTAGATGAATTTTGCTCGGGACACCATGACTCTCCATCCGAGAAGCTATATTCACTGTGTCTCCAAACAAGCAATAACGAGGCATCTTTTCTCCAACAACTCCAGCCAAGACAGGACCTGTATGGATCCCAACTCTAATCTTTACAAAGACATAAAACACCACCCAAAAATGTCACTTGTTATTTAACATCTTTCTTAATACTATCCAGCCACCTAAAAGTTCATCCTAACACAACACTGGACACCAGAAAAGTATCAAATATCCACAGGGAGAAGCTCTTCATGAAAAAGGTACCCATGTGGCCTTGTCCAAAGTCACAGAGGAGTCAGAAGGAGCTCTTTGATATCCTACTACAATACATTAACCAGAAGCCCAGCCCAAGAAGCAGACAGACACACAAGCATCTTTGTGTTAACAACTTACTTGGATAGGATTTCCCGAAACTGGGTTCTGTACTCCTTTAGCTGCTATTATCATCCCCAGGGCAAAGTTAGCAACTCGCTCTGCATGAGTGGGCACAGGCACAGGGACCCCACCTACTACCATGTAGGCATCACCAATTGTCTCCACCTTTAATTGAGAAGAACAAATATATGAGCATGCCATCTTGTTCAGGCTAGTGTTTTCCTGTTTGTGGCTCTTCTTACCTGCACCAACTCCCCCTTTTTTCTAGAAAGTGTTTCCAGTCATCAGAAAGCTCTAGCACATTTGAATTTCCTTCAGATGGGGATCCGTTCCTTGACTCCATACTAAAAATTTCCATGCATTCTGTCCCTGCATATTTGACCCATTTTAAATATCAGTGTGAGAGACCCTAAGGAGCAAGGGCTGCTATGAAAGTGTTAGACTTCTTGCCTTCCTTTTACCCAGGGCAGACCTATATGCAAAGAGCTGTCCCCAGGCAGAGACTCCTGAGCCAGGAGGTTATCTGTTAGCTGAGTGCTATTAATTAGCTCTAATTCACAATTGGTCCTCAAACCAGGACAGTGTTAAAAGCAGATTTCTTTTTTAAAAGAGATTTCTTTTTTAAAAAGTCACAATAAAGCAATGAAGTCTATTTACTGGTGAATATAATTATTATTAATAAGTGGTTCACATGAAATTAAGAAACCTTCAGTCTCCAGGATGTCAGAGGATGCAAAGTGTGAACTAAACAGCTCGGGAACATTCTTACAACCTGCTGGTTTTCCACAACATGCCTCAGCCTCTGAGACAAATGCTGAAGGGTTTGTCCTACTTCAGGCATCCAGTCTCCTTGGAGTGCATGGTATGGTGCCTGAGAAATACTTTGGGGTTTGTCCCTGTACCAGGGATTTCACTGGGAATAGAACAGGCCTGTTTGAAACAAAGAATTCTCAAATGTTTAAAATTCACTGTAAAAGACTGTTACACAGTCAGGAAATTTTCTGCACTGCCCTTATGAGACCATCGTTACATTTACCATCGATAAATAAGAGATTAGTTTAAATAAGGTTAATTTGGTTACTTAAAAATGAGCACCAATAGAAGACTGGGAACATAATTTCATCTTTGGGTTTGTTCATTAACCCCAAACCAGAATGACTTAAAACTGTTCAGCAGATTAGTCTTGAAAAATGTATTCTTGTGCATGCCTTCTCTCAGATAGCTAACCCCACAGTAATGTCAGTAATTTTCAATAACAAANAAAAAAAAAAACACCTACTAATGCAAATAGATACCCTAATTATTTTTCGGCCATGGTAGGAGATTTAATTTAACAAGATTTATGCACAACTTCAGATGTTTATAAGCTTGGGCCAAGTTTCTTTGATCAATTTCAATATTTGATTTCTTTCTCAGTTCCCTGAAATAGTAATCTCATCCTCCCTCTCTGTACCCTGGTAACCTCCTTCAATATTAATAGGAGTTATATACAGGCATCTAAAGGAGATTATTATAGCGACAGATAATTTACTCATGATGTATGAGTTAGAATATGATGCTAATTTATCCTGAAATCAGTGGGCTGTATCCTGGACGCTTCAATTATTGAATAGAGTTTCCTTGCCAAGGCAGAAATGCTTCTGATTTCCCAGTCCAATTTATTGTGGGATGAACTGCATGCCTTGCCTGAGCAAGGAATGAATGAGATTTGGATTTCACCCTTTACTATTTCTGCCTTCCTGAATATTTAATGTGCTGGGGACAGACAGAAACTCAGGACTTGCTCTTGAGCCTGTCAAATCTGGGTAGCTCTAGAGATGTTAATAATGCTATTAGTATGTTTCAACCAGGGCTCTGATCCTTCCAGCATGGTTTGGAGACAACACATACATTACAGTCTAGATCAATTGAATGCTCTTTGGGATCAGCAGGAGATCTATACCATTGCTTAACATCTCCATGAAGCAAAACCAAGTCTAGGTATTATCTGGGTATTGTTTATAATGTTATTCACACCAAAGGAGACACCTTTGGTGTGAAATAACGTTATCTATAGTCACCTATTTATGACAGGATGGAATAAAAGAATTAGGAAAATTATTCAAACTGGTCCCTAGACTAGAATATACTGTCATGTTGAGTAGGCATTTAAGAGAGGGAAGAGAGAGATGTATGAAAGAACAGCCATTCTGGTGTTAGTGTTGTGGGAAGAGATTCTAGCCCATCATAGACATTCCTGTCCAAAAATTTTAACCATATTTAATCACATCTCTGCCTGTTTTTAAGTCACTCTGTGTGGTTACTACAAATATGTAGTATCTTACGGTTTATCAAAAGTCACAATGTGGGGAAGAGAATTTAAGTGCATTTAAAAACAAACAAACAAACAAAAAAACCCTAAACCAAACCAAGATCTTTTTCCAGATTATTAGACTATTTCTATAGTCTTTATCGATCAGTACATACCTTGTACACATCATGCACTGTGGTCAGTCTGTCGAATCTCAGGTACATTGAATTTAACATGAGAACAATCTGAATAGGCTCACATTGGGCACAGATGTTGGTAAAAGTCACAACATCGCTGAACAATATCGTGCACTCCTTGAACTCTCCTGTGAGCATAAAGATCAGCAGTAAGTACTTGTAACGGCTGAACAACCACAGCATCTCTTTGAGACCCATTTGCAAAGATTACTTTCTTGTCATTCTTCTAGGACATATGACCTATCAGTTGTAATACTCATATATGGTTGCTGATATGAAAAAGAGATGTCAGTATAAGAGTATATCAAATGTAAGGATCATCACACATCTCAAACAGTCCAGACATCTGAATGCATCCTTTTGTCCATCCATACTCAGGATATACTTAGCTCTTTGCCCCTAACTTCATATATGTGCTTTCTGAACAGAATTTAAGCATATTCTTACTTGCTGTCCTTAATAACAACAGGAAACATGGTTATAGGTTTTAGATAGCATAGAGGAATTAAGAGAATTTTCTACAAAAGGCGAATTTCCTTATTCCTTACATTTTTGACTCCTCACTTCCCTGTATACATTAAAAACAAAATCTCAGTTCCCTCTTGAAACACTGAACTTTGTTCCCTGACTGGGCAGCTGCTACCACCTTTCACCTCCTAAGGAACAATTTTGGCAAATAGCTTCCAAAGCTTTGTTTGAAAGAATAGTCTAAGCTTTGTTATCAGTGAGGTGAAGTATCTGTTGTCCTCCTCCTACCCACGAATGTCACCAAGTAAAGAATGTACTCCGCAACAGTGGCAATGGGGCTGTGCCAGCACCCCAGTCTCTCTATCACCATCACCTGGTGCACGAATCACGCATCACGAATGCACCCTATTCATTCACCTGCCTCAACTCTCTTCCCCTCTTTCAGCTGGTTAGCCACATGCTGAGGAAGCATGGCGTAGAGCAGAGCTTCAGTCTTTTTCTTCTCTTCCTCTAGGTGCTTTGACAGTATCCGTAGTTCTTCCTTCTTCCTCTCCAGCTGGTTGGAGAGCTCCATCTCTGCCAGTCGCTGCTGATTGAGAAGAATCAAATCCCTGGTCACATCGTGAGGTGCAATGTCTGCAATGTGCATCTGTCGCTCCTCCAGTTCATGTAAAGTGCGAAGCAAAGGTGAGCAGAGATAGAGCATGCACTGCAGGGACTCCATCCAGATCATCTGGCCTGTTTGAAACAAGCATTGGCAAGAGTTTTCAGCAGCTTGGACTTTCACGTGATGCTCAGTGTTACTGATGCTAATTTTAGGGTATGTGTTCTAAGGACAGTGGCTTTTCGTAGGGTCATCACAGGTCATTACAGAAATTACTCTGTTTCCTGGACCTAGAGGGGGACTTGTTTGGAATATGTACACTAGGCAAATAAAAAAAAATCAGGACCCAGAAAGCAGTCCCTCACTCATTGTAATTACTAAGTAGAGCCCAACCATGCTTCTGGTCCCTCCTCTTCATGAGGAACCCCAGTGCTCACAACATCTCGCCTCTCCTCTTCTCTGCTGCGCTACTAGTTCTTGAAATGTTCCTGAAGACAGTGAGTCAGCATCATGCACAAGGGAACTGAGACTCACAAAGATTAAATAAAACATTTAAAGTTTAATTTTACAGTGGGCGATATGCGGCCCCAGTAAATTCAACGGAGCCTTCCTTTCTGGAAGCTGAAGCTTTCAGTCACTAGGAACATCTAAATAAGCAGGTACAAACATGCCTGAAAGGTAGAAGGGATTTTTGGTGAGGATTAAGTTTTTTGTTTTCTTTACTGAGATTTGATTATGGGTTTGATTTTTTAAAATATTTTTTATTATTATTATCATTATCATCATTATTATTAACAGTCTGCTTCATAAGTACCCTTGCTTTCTCGACAGAGATCTAGGAATTCCTATTTCTTTCCTTGTCTCTCACCCCATTCCCAGGGTAACTGGATGAACAGTGTCAAAACTAACAGGACTAGAACATCAGAGATACCAGGTGAACACTGACAGCATAAGAGGAAGTAAGATATTACCTGTAACTAGTTAAATTTCCTTGATTTGGTAACATCACATTTTTCAAAGTCTTCCTAAACTCTTAATTTTTTCTGAATCTCAGGAATATCAGCTTTGACACTCATTATGTAAAGGTGAAAGGAGATAAGGGAAAATTAGGTCATATTATACAGTTCAGAGCAGCAAAATTGAGGTCACAGTATACTTAAACCAAATGTCATTACAGTTGATTACATGAAAAATAGAATCATTCTGTTCTCTTTCCCTTTTGTAAAAATAAAGCAAAAAAAATACGGTTTTTTGCTGAAGTATTTTAACTGGTAGGCTCTTATGTAACATTGGGGGGTGAAGACAGAAATCAGAATCCGAAAATGTAACTTTGAAAAAAATAAAAGCCCAGTGAACAAATCTATTTATATCCACATTTGAAACCCAGCCAGTAGCAAATGACTCCCCCCAAAGCCATAAATTAAGAATGAATCATGCATTCGCATTTCAGGAATCAAAATGCATGGAGGTGCAGGGGCAGCTGTTTCTCTCTCCAGCTGTAATGATGTCTTTGAGAATCTGTCACTAAGCTCTCCCTAGGTCCCCTGCCCTTCCTGCCCCTCTCCCAGCTCACGAAAAAAAAGTAGATGACACCTTCTTAAGACAAGCGGAGGCAGCCTCATGGTGGACAGACAACATAGCAGGGCACGAGCAATTCAGGAGGTTTCTGGAGCTCACTGACAGGTGAGCTTCCTGACACAAGTGACTGATGAGACAATAAGGGGAGGTGTCCTGTTAGATCTGATACTTACAAACAGTGAAGAACTATGGATGTGAAAGCTGAGTGCAGCCTTGACTGCAGTGACTGTGATGGTGGAGTGCAGGAACTAGAGAGAGGTGAACAAGGCAAAAAAGCAAGATTGCTAGACTGGAGTTCAGGAGACTGGACTTTGTCTATTCAGGGATCTACTTGGAAGAATCCCATGGGATACAATCTTGGAAAGAAGGGTCCAGAAGAGCTGGTTGATTTCCAGGGATCTCCTTTTACAAGTTCAGGAATGGTCTATCCCAATGTGCCATAAATCAAGCAAACATGGCAAGGGCCTGCATGGATGAACAAGGAGATCCTGACTAAACTCAAAAGTAAAAAAGAAAGAATACAAGAGCTGAAAGCTAGGTCAGGTCACCCCAGAGGAAGTGCCAAAAATGCACTTTGAGTTGCATCTGTTGACGAACAAGAGGGCTTTCTGCAGGTATATGAGCAGCAAAAGGAAGACTTGTGTGTGTGGGCCTGCTGCTGAATGGGGCAAGGGATCTTCTAAGAAAGGATTTGGGAAAGTCCAAGGTACTCAGTGCCTTCTCTGCTTCAGTCTTGCAGGTAAGCATTGCCATTCAGGAATCTCAGGGCCCTAAGACCAATGGGAAAGTCTGGAGAGATGAAGACCTACCGTCGGCACAGGAGGTTCAGGCTAGCAAACCTTTAAACAAATTTGATATAGAGAAGTCTGTGAGACCTGATGCACCCAGTACCCAGGAGTGCTGAGGGAGCTGGACAGTGTCATTGCAAGACCACTCTCAATTAGTTTTGAAAGTCATAGTGACTGGGAGAGGTTCCCGAGGACTGGAAGAACAGTACAGTTCCAGTCCAGAAGGACACATCCCTCCTGTTTTCAAGAAGTAAAGGATAGAAGACCTGAGAAAGCTGGAGCATCTGTCATAACAAGGGAAGCAAAGAGGGCTGGGGTTGTTCAGCCTAGAGAAGACAAGCCTATTAATGTGTATAAATACCTGACAGGAGGGAGTAAAAAATACTTTTCTCAGTGATATCAGCTGAAAGAATAAGACACAATGGGCACCAAATGAAATGCAGGAATTCCATTTAAACAGAAGAAAAAGCATTTTTACTATGAGGGTGGTTAAACACCGGAACGGATTGCCCAGGGAGGTTGGGGAGTCTCCATCTTTCAACATACTCAAAACCCAGCTAGACATGGTCCTGAGTAACCTGCTCTGGTTGAGCCTGCTTTGTGCATGGATGGACTAGACAATCACCGTAAGTCCCATCCAAACTCAATTGGATTTGAGTCAATTGTGCAACTCTGTGAATAACTGAGGCTAGAGGTGGATCAGAAAACAATCTAATCCTCCCTTGGCTTTGCCCCTGTTATTCAGGAAACCTGCAAAGATGTGGGGTTTGCAGCATTAGAAAAACACTGTCTTCCTAAGCCTTTCAAGTGGGAGCACAGTTGTTATTTCTAACAGCTTTCAAAATCTGGTGAGGTGACAGCAGAATTTGCCGACAAGCATCTTAAAGTACTGATTCTCTAACAGAATCACCTAATTCTCTCCTCACTGCACAAAGACAAGGCCATTTATAGGACTTATGTGAAGCCAGGAGTCCACAGAAAGGCATTAGTTCAGCTCCAGCATAATTCCGGATTTACATGAACATTTGTGCTATTGAAAACAGTGAGGTACCTCTCAGCTCTAGCATTGGCCGTTGTTTCCAGGACTCTGGCATCATCTCTCTTCTAGTCTGGAAGACAAATTGGCTGTTGATGAATTTCTGAATGCTAGAGATGGTGAAGGGTACTTCCGGGTGAACGATACTGAAATAGTGATCCAAGTAGATGCCCATGGTCTGCAGGCCAGGTACTATCTTTTGAATGCTCACCCCAGCTTGCTTCACTCTGAGCTTAAAAAGAAAATATGGACAATGTGTTATAATTCATATCCGGTTTGGGTTCAGGCCAAGCTATAGCTGATCACTGATTACACATGTACACGCACATAACCTTGCTATACTACACAGCTTATTTCTGAGCAAAGTTTCTATCTTATTAGTGTATTACTGCAAAGCTCTGTAAAATTATCTTTCATAGCAAGACAAAGCCCCCAGAAAGGAATGTTATTATCCAAATACTCTTCCCTATCAATTATTAAAACCAAAACAAAGCTATCTGCTATTATCCTTGCTTGGGTTTGTGTAGGCCTAACAAATAGCCTTACAGGTACCTGCAAGTGAAAGTTTGAGATACCAAAGCATGTCCTGCATTCCAAAAAGAAAGTTAACTCTGGCATAAAATGTTTTGGCAAATATTGATTTTCTAATGGATGCCATTGGTTACCTTCTCTTGATCATTGCTGTGTAAAGATTTAGGCATTCCCTCTTAGCCTGCTGACCATACATGAGCTCTTAACTCCTGCAGAAATGTCTGTGTTGCCGTCACTGCTTGTCAGCAGAGCTAATAAAGCTCTGACCTAGTTGCCAATAATGGGTGCAGGAC